>JAJJWW010006016.1:0-409923 GCA_023531295.1 Papaver armeniacum
GCTTGATAGGGTGTAGAATACATCCTATTTACTATCTATTGTTTATGCTTTCTTTGCTATTTTTCTTGTAAATTATGTATTTTACGCTTGTTTTGAGTTTTATAGCTACTTTGGAGTCGCACGGAGGAAAAGAAGAAGAAAGCACCCAATTTGAGCCAAAAGGGCAAAAAGGTCATTTTATAGGCGATTGATATATGGAGCCCAGCCAAGGTTAAGGGGCAACTATTTTGGAGGAGTACTAAAGCGTGGGCCCGGTCAAGGCTAAGGGGGTTGTCAATGTGGTACCCCTTATCATATCGAGGGTGTAACTATCCGCCCCTAACTCTTAACCCTACTAATTGAGAGATGGTTTTCTCTCATTTTCTTCATTCGCTGGAAGTGAGAAAATAGACAGCCGGCTGTATTAAAGCCGAGACCAAAATCGAGAAAGAGAGAAATAGATCGAGATGGCGGAGAGGAATTGAGAGAGCAAATCGAGGGAGAATCACAAGAGAACCGAGTTTACCGTTGCCATTAATGGTGTTCTTGAGTTTGGTGAAAATGGGATTGTCTTTGTGAGGAAGATGGTTTATTGAAGAACACAGATGGGTTTGTGGTAGTGAAGTTGAGTTACGAGGAAGATTGATAAACCAAGGAACTTAGGGTTTTCGAAAAGGAAATGGTGGTGGTCTTTGACGTTGCTATTGAAGCTCAGGGAGATGGCGTTGTCGATCCAAGAAATCAGATGCTGTTGATTTCTGTTGGAAAGAGATGGAGAAGAAGTTGCTCGATCTGCTGTGATGAAACGATGAAGATGGAATTGACGAATCGAATGGGTTTTGTGGTCGGAGATGGGTTCTGTAGCTGATTGCTCAGATGGGTCTGTGATTTTAATGGGGAGTGAAATGGAGTTGCACTGAGATGGAGATGGTTGTTGCTGTGGAATCGATAAATATCAGAGATGGCAATGAATTAGCCAGATTTGTTGCTGCTATCGATTAACAGGTAGGATTGGGGTTATGATGATTCGATCTCTGCAAGGTAATGATGATGGTGGGGATTCGAGTAACAGAGGTCTCTGGTGGTGATCCGAATTGAGAAGAGTGCAGATGGTTCGATTTGTGTTAGCCTGAATTCAAGATGGAGGTGTTGATTTTCAAGGATGTGGTGAAATCGGAAGACATAATTGATGCAGAATGGAATGATTGAATGCCTATAACTAGATGTATGTTAGGTGTGCAGGAATTGAAGAGAAATGAGGCCTGAAATTGGCCGGGAAGTCCTGTAAACAGCCAAGACTCGGCCGGTTCTCTATTCCGGCGAGTCGACTCAGTGTCTGAAATGACCGATCCAGCCGATCCAGCACAGCCGAGTAAGACGAGTAAGCTCAGCAAGACTGACTCAGAAGCTGACTCACCATCTGGTTTGACCTGATTGACTAACAGTTGACTGACGGTTGACCCTTTTGACCGTTAGTCATAATGGTGGACTGACGGAATATTCCGTCGAATATACCATTGACGGAGAAATTTTCAGGTGGCCGGCGGTGACGGATTCCGGACAAATTCCGGCCATAATACCAGTTTTCCGGCGACCGAAATTCCAGAATTTTCTATGGACTTCTCTCATGGGTGTGAAGACTTGGACTAGGAATTGGATGGAGAATTGGGCTCAAACTTGGAAAGAGAAGATGGAAGAGTTGAGAAAGGCTTGGATTTGGAAATTGAATTGCTAAAGGAAAAGGATTCTATTTCTTGGAAGATTTGGAGAATATTGAAGCCTATAAATAGAGAAGTTTTCTACATCTTTTTACACACTTCTTTACACACAACACTTGTGTTTTTGCTAGCTTTTGAAAATTCTTCTTCTTAATTATTTGTGTGAACTTGAAAATTCTCCTTTTAATAATTATTTGTGTGAATTTCAAAAGCATGAGTAGCTAATTTTCTTATTGATTGAGGATGAATTCCTAGTTCTTAACATGATTTGAGTTTTGTTTCAATTCTATCTTGAGATTTTTCACATGATTATCGATTATTTTTACTAATAGGAATGTTTATTCATTCATGATTGATTGATAAATTGTTTGGAGTGCACGCTAAATTTATTTGTTAATTGATCTAAATCTAGTATAAGTTAGGGAATACGTAATCGTTCTCGGCACTTTACACAAGTAGAAAACACGAGACCTTGCGGAGGGATTCCGTGGAGCAATTGTGTGTAGAAACAACGCTAGAAAGTGAACCAAGCGAACCGAGTTTAACTACTACTACTAAACCTAAATTCATAAATCTTAATGCATTCAGGGAATTACATCTTGTAAGCGAATCTCAAGGTGGTTCTTTTGAATAGAATCTGATAAATATGCGGACCTGTTACTCAGTGAAATAAGGGATTTTGGGGCTAGCTAAGCGGACCTGCTATCCTACGGTTGGTGATAATCTGTGACTAATAACAAGTAGAAAAGAACATAACTTTAATCATTGTTTTGCAACGAAGAATGATTCCTTGATCTTGTCTCTCTTATTGCTTTCAACTTTATCTTTTAATTGCTTTGTTTATTTTCTTTTGCTTTTTACACCCCCCTTTTGTGACAATTTTTACAACTAGAATCTCTTGCTCCTCGTGGGAACGAACTTGACTTCCATTATATTATTTTTAATTGAGTGGAAATAGATATTAATTTGATTGCACCTACGACACGCATCAAATTTTGGCGCCGTTGACGGGGAGCAACGGGCGATTTTTAGTTGTTTTTATTTTTCTTTTTGCTTTATTCTTGCTTTGTTGGATTCTATACCGTATCTCACTTAGTTTTCGAGAATCTTGTTTCAGGTGCTATACCTTTGGTGAATGCTTAAAGAGGGCAGACCGAGTCCAATACGTCTTCGATCCGGCACTCAACTAAAGGATTTCATTGGAGCGGTTAACACTCCACTTCCTCCTTCTTCATCAAGTGAATTCGCGATTCGGACAAAGAGGAAGAAACAATGGCCGAACGTACACTCAAGGACCTAGCTTCTCACAAGCTTGATACACAACAATGGTGTATCCAAACTAACTCAACCTTCGAGATCAAGCAGGGGTTGATTAGAGAGTTACCAAAGTTCCATGGCATGGTGAATGAGGACCCAAACAAACATCTTATGGACTTCTATACCATAGTTATGGCCATGCTTCCACCGGAGACCAATGCGGATGGAGCAATGTTGAAAGCTTTCCCGTTTTCTTTGGCTGGCAATGCTAAGGAATGGTTATATTATTTGCCTTCCGGAAGTATCACAACATGGAATGGGATGAAGAAACTTTTCCTCGAGAGATATTTTCCCGCATCCAAAGCTACTCAAATTCGCAAGGAGATTTGTGGATTGAAACGACATGTGGGAGAGTCGTTGTATGAATGTTGGGAGCGATACAAGAGGTTGGTGGCAAGCTGTACACACCATCAATTTAGTGACGTTACGATTCTCCAATACTTCTACGAAGCTCTCAACCCAAGTGATAGGTCTCTTCTTGACGCTTGCGGGTGGTGGTGCACTAGTGAACAAGACGGTGACCCAAGCTACCGAGTTGATTGAAAGTATGGCTGCGAACTCGCAACAATTCTACACAAGAGATGAACCAATGGTTAGGCGAGTGCATGAAGTAAGTGATTCATCACATCTTGATCAAAGGATGAGTAACATGGAGATAACGATGCAAAGGATGGCCGCGGTAATTATTCCGGATAGTGAGACCGAACAAGTGAATGCTTTATATCCAAATCAAAGGCCAAGGTACGATCCATACTCCAATACCTATAATCCCGGTTGGAAGGATCATCCCAACTTTAGTTATGCAAACAAGCAAGCGGCGGCTCCTAATCCATATGCGCAACAAGGTGGTTTTCAACAATCACGCTTCCAACCTCAACAACAAGGTGGTTCTCAACAATTCCAACCTCAAGTGAAGGAACAAGGATCTTCGATAGATGATAAGCTTAATGTCATGATGCAAGGTATTACGTCATTGTTTCAACAAAATCAACAAAAGACCGATTCGGCCATCAAGGATTTACAAACTCAAATGGGACAATTGGCGACCGATGTGCACTTATTGAAATCTCAAGCATCCACAAAACTTCCTTCACAACCATTTGTGAATCCAAGAGAGAATGTTAATGTGGTTACTTTAAGAAGTGGAAGACAAGTGGAGAGTCCAAGTCATCAAGAAGAAGCTATTGAAGAGGTGGTCAAAGACAAGGAGGAAACCGCACCAAAGGAGAACTCCACACCAACCGATCAATCCAAGGAACCGGTTCCTACTTTCACTACTCCACTTCCTTTTCCTAGTCGTTTTGCTAAATCCAAGAAAGAAGCTCAAGACAAGGCAGTTATGGATATCTTCAAGAAGATTGAAATCAACATACCATTCATTGAGGCCATTAAGACAATTCCAAGGTATGCCAAGTTCATGAAGGAATTATGCATCAAGAAGGATAGGTTGCTTGATAATGAAATTACTAAAGTTGGCGAGAGTGCGTCGGCTATGCTATTAAAGAAGATGCCTACAAAGTGCACGGATCCCGGTGGTTTCACGGTACCAATTATTATTGGTAAGAAAAGGTTTGAACATGCTTTACTTGATTTGGGAGCTTCCATTAGTGTGATGTCGGCCGAAATATATGACTCCTTGAATCTTGGACCTTTGAAAGAGACAAGAGTTATTATCCAATTAGCGAACAAGTCTAACATATATCCAAAGGGGCTTGTAGAAGACGTGCTAGTGCAAGTAAATGAGCTTATTTTTCCGGTGGACTTCTTCGTGGTGGATATGGACAACAATGAGAACCGATCATCTACTTCTTTACTTCTTGGGAGACCATTCATGAAAACCGCAAAGACGAAGATTGATGTTGATAAAGGTACACTCACTATGGAATTCGACAAGGAGATAATACACTTTAATATATTTGAAGCCATGCGTTACCCAAGTGATGTGCATTCCGTTTACTCCATTGATGTGGTTGATTCATTAGCGCAACAAATGGTGGAATTGAACCAAGAGGATGAACTTGATGTGGTGTTGCAAAAGAGCATTGAATTGGACGTCCATGGCTTGTCTAACTTGGATGTTGAAATCTCCAAGGAATTGGTGGAGATGTGTGGTGCTTTGACTACATTGCAAGAAGCTAAAAAGGGTAATGTTTCATATATTTCTTTACCCGTGAATGATGAAATACTTGTACCATCGATTGTGAAGGCGCCCAAACTAGAATTGAAGCCACTTAGGATCATTTGAAGTATGCTTTCTTGGGAGATGGAGATGAGCTTCCGGTGATTATTGCAAAGAACCTCACACCGGTACAAGAAGACCGTTTGCTTAGAGTCTTGAAAGAGCACAAAACGGCTATTGGGTGGACAATTGCGGACATCAAAGGCATTAGTCCATCCATGTGCATGCATAGGATTCTAATGGAAGAGAACGTGAAGCCGGTACGTGATGCTCAACGTCGGCTCAATCCTCCCATGATGGAGGTTGTGAAAAAGAGATACTCAAATTGCTAAGTGTGGGGGTAATCTACCCAATTTACGATAGCAAGTGGGTTAGTCGGTACAAGTGGTACCAAAGAAGTCCGGAGTTACGGTTGTTCGAAATCAAGACGATGAACTTGTTCCTACAAGAGTTCAAACCGGTTGGAGAGTGTGCATTGACTATAGAAAGCTTAATTCCGCAACCCGAAAGGATCACTTTCCTTTACCTTTCATTGATCAAATGTTGGAGCGGTTAGCGGGGCATTCTTATTATTGATTCTTGGATGGTTATTCGGGATACAATCAAATTGTTATTGCACCAGAGGACCAAGAGAAGACCACTTTCACTTGTCCGTTTGGAACGTTTGCATATAGACGGATGCCGTTTGGCCTTTGCAATGCGCCGGCTACTTTTCAAAAATGCATGGTAAGTATATTCTCGGATTATGTGGAGCGCATCATCGAGGTATTTATGGATGACTTTAGTGTTTATGGCAATTCTTTTGATGGTTGTTTAAATAACCTTGAACTAGTTCTTAAACGATGCATAGACACAAACCTTGTCCTTAATTGGGAGAAATGTCACTTTATGGTAAACCACGGCATAGTACTTGGTCACATTGTGTCCTCTCGAGGGCTCGAAGTGGACAAGTCAAAGATAGATTTAATAAGAAACTTACAATATCCCACTTCGGTGAGGGAGATACGTTCTTTTCTTGGCCATGCAGGTTTCTATAGGCGGTTTATCAAGGATTTCTCCAAAATCTCCATGTCGATGTGCAAGTTATTACAAAAGGAGGTACCTTTCGACTTCAACAAGGAATGCAAGGATGCTTTTGACAAATTGAAGGAAATGTTGACAAGTGCGCCAATTATCAAATCACCGGATTGGAATCTTCCGTTTGAATTAATGTGTGATGCTAGTGATTATGCGGTTGGAGCCGTTTTGGGTCAAAGAGTGGACAAGTTGTCCCATGTTATCTATTATGCATCTAGGACCCTTAATGATGCACAAATCAATTATTCTACCACGGAAAAGGAGTTATTGGCTATAGTTTTTGCTTTGGAAAAATTTCGTTCATACTTGGTGGGTACAAAGGTTATTGTGTATTCCGATCATGCCGCACTAAGACACTTAATAAATAAGAAAGAAGCTAAGCCAAGATTACTCCGGTGGATCCTATTGTTACAAGAGTTCGACATAGAAATTCGTGATAAGAGGGGTGTGGAGAATACCGTTGCGGATCATCTTAGTAGACTTGTTATGTCTCAAGAAGAACTTCCATTACAAGACCGCTTTAGGACGAACAACTTTTCTCCATGGAAGAATCAACACCTTGGTATGCGGATATAGTGAATTACTTGGTGACAAGGAAAGTACCTAGTACAATGTCTAATTTCCAAAAGATGAAACTTAAGAAGGTAGCTAAGCAATATGTGTGGGATGAACCATACTTATGGAAATATGGCGTTGATTAAATAATGCGAAGGTGCGTACCTAACTCCGAATTTCAATCCATCCTCTCCTTTTGCCACACTTTTGCATGTGGTGGCCGCTTTGGTTCTAAACGCACCGCTCTCAAGGTTCTCGAGAGTGGATTTTATTGGCCCACCTTGTTTGAAGATTCATATGTCTTTTATAAATCGTGTGATAGATGTCAACGAACGGGCAATCTAGGTGCTCGAAATCAAATGCCACTCACACCAATTCTCGCCGTTGAGATTTTTGATGTGTGGGGTATTGATTTTATGGGCCCTTTTGTCAATTAGAATGGAAATTTTTATATACTTCTTGCCGTAGATTATGTTTCGAAATGGGTGGAAGCTAGAGCCACCAAAACTAATGACTCTCAAGTTGTTTGTGATTTTGTAAGGGAAAACATATTCAATAGGCATGGTACACCAAGAGTGGTGATAAGCGATGGAGGCTCACATTTCAAGAAGGCTTTCCACGCTCTCCTCAAGAAGTACAACATAACACACAAAATTGGTACACCTTACCATCCACAAACTAGTGGACAAGCGGAAATTTCAAATCGTGAGATCAAGTCCATTCTTGTGAAAACGGTGAATACCACAAGGAAAGATTGGATCTTTAAGCTCAATGATGCACTTTGGGCGTATAGAACGGCGTATAAGACACCGATTGGTATGTCTCCGTATAGGTTGGTTTATGGCAAGGCTTGTCATCTTCCGGTTGAACTTGAACATAAGGCTTATCGGGCGATAAAGAAATTCAACATGGAGTATGATGAAGCGGGGAAACAAAGGAAGTTACAACTAAATGAGTTAGAGGAGATACGTAATGATGCTTACGAGAGTGCTCGGATTTACAAGGAAAAGACTAAGCTTTTTCATGACAAGATGATTTCGCGGAAAAGTTTTGTTGTGGGGCAAAAAGTTCTTTTATTTAATACTCGTTTACGTTTATTTCCGGGTAAGCTTAAGTCCCGTTGGGTGGGACCATTTGTTGTTACTAATGTTTATGATCATGGTGCAGTTGAAATTGTTAGTGACAAAACAGGACAACATTTGAAAGTCAACGGCCATAGGTTAAAGCCATATTATGAAAACTTTCCAACGGAGCATGTGGATGTGATTGGACTTCAAGATTCACTCCCTCTGGAGGAATAATGTGCAGCAAGAGCTAAGTCGGGCCGTCGACTTTAACACAAGCGCTTAATGGGAGGCAACCCATCGGTTTTGTATTTCTTATCCTTGTGCTTTTTGTTATTTCTTTTTCTTATTCCTTATCATGTTAAAATTTCCCACCTTGACTTTACTAGGAGGATTCAATTACATTGAGGACAATGTAAGGTTTAAGTGTGGGGGAGTGGTTAAGCATGTATTTTAAAAAAAAAATTTAAAAAAAAAAAAAAAAAAAAAAAGTTTTACATAAAAACTCCAACTTTTAAAGATTTTAGAGTCACTAGCATACTTTTAGATATGTTTACATAGAGATTTTGACCGACATAATTGAACTTGGAAATGTTAGAGAACTACATTGATTTCTTGCTTGTTTGAGTGTTAAATAATGGATTTAATCATGCGGTGATGCGAATTTGGTGCGGGGAGAAGTGCATTATTAGAGTTGCCGATCAATCATTAGTGGAGACTACCCGTATTCATATCATGTGAGGCACCGACTAGAAATTTTCCATCTACTAAAGAGCTTTCTTTTGAGTGTGTGTCACCGTACGTCAATTCGGGTAGAATGGTGAGCTACCCAACCTCCCACCAATAGAAGCACTACTCATTGATCTCTTGAGTGCTAATTTTGTCAATCATAAGGGTGACGTCTATAGATGAAAGCTTCCTTCTTGTAGTTCGATTTGCAGTTAGCACCATTCTCTCTCTCGACAACAACGGATCCATAAAAACACAATCATCATCAACAAGGAGCAACATCAAAATCTACAAGGAAAGTTGGAAAAAGTTCAAGGTTTACAAGCAACGGAACGAGAAAAAGAGCAAATTTCAAATACAAGTAAAGCAACATACAAAGAGCAGATTTTTACATATATGTTGAAGACTTACACTACAATGAGGTAATTTTATATTCAAGTATGAAGACTTATTCATAAAAGCGAAGAAAATCAAAAGGTGAGAATTTTTGAAGTTTATGATTTCAAGACGATACAAGTTGTGAAGAATCAAGTGGTAAAATACTTCTCCCACGACCATGGTTTTTGTTTTGTATTTTATTTCTCTTTTTCAAAAAAAAAAAAAAAAAAAAAAAAAAAAAAAAGAAATATTTGTTTTGTTTATAAGCCGTGGGGAAGGAAAATTTATAAGGAAGTTTCAAGCGACAAGGATTATTAAGGTAAAGGTTACAAATTGTCAAGGATTTATGAAATTCGAGAGTTTATCATCAATAGTTGAAACCGAAGACGAAGACCAAGAAGATCAAGACAAGGAGCGGAAGACGTTTCTATTGGATGCCGTGAGAGTGGTGTTATCATAATTGGCGATCGGATGTGAAGGTGAGTAAGTAATCTCATCCTCAATAATAAATGGTTGATTTCCTTTCTTAGAGATCGTCAGAAAAATGGTTTTTCAAAATGTTAAAAGATGTGGGTTTTTAAAAATATTTCGGAAGTTGTCCTTCCCACCATTCAACGTGTTGCAGGAATTCTCTCTTCATTCCTACCTGCACACATGTGAGACCCATAAAAATGGTGTAACTATCCGGCCCTAACTCTTAACCCTACTAATTGAGAGATGGTTTTCTCTCATTTTCTTCATTCGCCTGGAAGTGAGAAAATAGACAGCGGCTGTATTAAAGCTGAGACCAAAATCGAGAAAGAGAGAAATAGATCGAGATGGCAGAGGAATTGATCAGAGAGCAAATCGAGGGAGAATCACAGAGAGAACCGAGTTTACCGTTGCCATTAATGGTGTTCTTGAGTTCGGTGAAAATGGGATTGCTGCTGTGAGGAAGATGGTTTATTGAAGAACACAGATGGGTTTGTGGTAGTGAAGTTGAGTTACGAGCGAGAAGATTGATAAACCAAGGAACTTAGGGTTTTCAAAAGGAAATGGTGGTGGTCTTTGACGCCGTTATTGAAGCTCGGGGAGATGGCGTTGTTGATCCAAGAAATCGGATGTTGTTGATTTCGTTGGAAAGAGATGGAGAAGAAGTTGCTCGATCTCTTTGTGATGAAACGATGAAGATGGAATTGACGAATCGAATGGGTTTTGTGGTCGGAGATGGGTTACGTCCAGAGCTGATTGCTCGGATGGGTCCGTGATTTTAATGGGGAGTGAAATGGAGTTGCACCGAGATGGAGATGGTTGTTCTTTGTGGAATCGATAAATATCGAGAGATGGCAATGAATTAGCCGATTTGTTGTTGCTATCGATTAAATGTGTAGGATTGGGGTTATGATGATTCGATCTCTGCAAGGTAATGATGATGGTGGGGATTCGAGTAATGGAGAGGTCTCTCGGTGGTGATACGAATTGAGAAGAGTGCGAGATGGTTCGATTTGTGTTAGCTTTGAATTCAAGATGGAGGTGTTGATTTTCAAGGATGTGGTGAAATCGGAAGACATAATTGATGCGAATGGAATGATTGAATGCCTATAACTAGATGTATGTTAGGTGTGCGGGAATTGAAGAGAAATGAGGCCTGAAATTGGCCAGGGAAGTCCTCAGAATGACCAAGACTCGTAGGTTCTCTATTCCGGCGAGTCGACTCGATGTCGAAATGACCGATCCAGTAGATCCAAGACGGTACGAGTAAGACGAGTAAGCTCGGCAAGAAGACTCGAAAGCCGACTCACCATCGGTTTGACCTGATTGACTAACATCGGCGACGGTTGACCCTTTTGACCGTTAGTCATAATGGTGGATCGACGGAATATTCCGTCGAATATACCATTGACGGAGAAATTTTCAGTGGCCGGGCGGTGACGGATTGGACAAATTCCGGCCATAATACCGGTTTTCCCGACCAAAATTCCGAGAATTTTCTATGGACTTCTCTCATGGGTGTGAAGACTTGGACTAGGAATTGGATGGAGAATTGGGCTCAAACTTGGAAAGAGAAGATGGAAGAGTTGAGAAAGGCTTGGATTTGGAAATTGAATTGCTAAAGGAAAAGGATTCTATTCTTTGGAAGATTTGGAGAATATTGAAGCCTATAAATAGAGAAGTTTTCTACATCTTTTTACACACTTCTTTACACACAACACTTGTGTTTTTGCTAGCTTTTGAAAATTCTTCTTCTTAATTATTTGTGTGAACTTGAAAATTCTCCTTTTAATAATTATTTGTGTGAATTTCAAAAGCATGAGTAGCTAATTTTCTTATTGATTGAGGATGAATTCCTAGTTCTTAACATGATTTGAGTTTTGTTTCAGTTCTATCTTGAGATTTTTCACATGATTATCGATTGTTTTTACTAATAGGAATGTTTATTCATTCATGATTGATTGATAAATTGTTTGGAGTGCACGCTAAATTGATTTGTTAATTGATCTAAATCTAGTATAAGTTAGGGAATACGTAATCGTTCTCGACACTTTACACAAGTAGAAAACACGAGACCTTGCGGAGGGATTCCGTGGAGCAATTGTGTGTAGAAACAACGTTAGAAAGTGAACCAAGCGAACCGAGTTTAACTACTAGTACTAAACCTAAATTCATAAATCTTAATGCATTCGGGGAATTACATCTTGTAAGCGAATCTCAAGGTGGTTCTTTTGAATAGAATCTGATAACTAAGCGGACACATTTACTCGGTGAAATAAGGGATTTTGGGGCTAGCTAAGCGGACCGCTATCCTACGGTTGGTGATAATCTGTGACTAATAACAAGTAGAAAAGAACATAACTTTAATCATTGTTTTGCAACGAAGAATGATTCCTTGATCTTGTCTCTCTTATTGCTTTCAACTTTATCTTTTAATTGCTTTGTTTATTTTCTTTTGCTTTTTACACCCCCCTTTTGTGACAATTTTTACAACTAGAATCTCTTGCTCCTCGTGGGAACGAACTTGACTTCCATTATATTATTTTTAATTGAGTGGAAATAGATATTAATTTGATTGCACCTACGACACGCATCACTGCTTCATACTCTTAGCTAACCACCAAGATTCTATTATGAAATTACGAGAAGAAAGTTATGGAAGCCAAGGAGAAGTATAAACAAGCTAGAGCTAGTGATGGCAAGAGTTGTTTGATTTCAGAGCCATTAGAAGATGTGTTTGGAGCAAATCAAAAAGATTGTATTCGTGGCCACTCATCTCGTACGTCCAAGAAGCGAGGCTCGGATGGCGGCGATCACGTTGCCGCTCTTCAAAATAAAGACTCCCAAAAGGAGAGAAACTCAACAAAATTGAAACTCATGTTAGTATTTTGGGTGGTCAACTTGGGTCGCTAAGCGGTAAAGTTGACGTAAGTGTTGAATTCGACTTGTCGTGCGTTTTAAATAAGTTTAATACACCTTCAACTCGTGATAGTTCTAATATGATCTTGTTGACGAGCGCTCTTACATTTCTTTGAAGCCTAATGTGTCTGCACCAGCTAGTTCCTCCAATCCTCCTAGAAGAGTCACTCCTAGCCTAGAAAAAGGGTCAAATACTCATCGTGTCGGTGGATGTCATCATGTCCTGGATAACGAGGAAATTGCTTCTGCTGGGGTTACATCACGGGAAAGTTGAGATACTAAACAATAAAGGTGAAGTTGTAGCATTAGGAAGTATTCACCGGGTGATGTCTTACATTGTCAAAAGCCGAAGCCGACTGAGAAGAGAGTTTATTTCGAGGTAGTGTATGACCAAGCGCAGACTCTTTGGGATCCCCTCAAGGAGATAGTTATTTCTTCTTAAAATAGCTATCACCGCCTCGCTTTTGTAAAATGGAGCGAGGATAGGATGCGACTTTGCAAATAGTGAAACTTTTTAGGATTGGGTATTTTGACAAAGGGTATTTTGACAAACACAACATCTCCTACAGACTTCCTTTTTTTGGGTATTTTGAAACAAAGGAAGATAGATAATAGCGAATCTTATAGGATTTTTTGTTTTTGGGTATACTTGACTAGGGAGATTGCTTAATATAGCAGCGAATTCTACGAGACTTCTTTTTAGGTGTTTTTTGGTCAGTAGGAAGATTAGACAGACTATGCATATGTCTACTCTTGTCTTTATAGTTTTTAGTGGTTTATATGTTTGATGGAATTTATCATATATATATATATATATATATATATATATATATATATATATATATATATTTTGTTTCTTGTTGTTCATTTTAATGTCAAACCATTTTAACTCCGCCAATGCGAATGCGTTGCCGGTCCCAAGCTCGGATAAAGGAAGAGGGAGAAGCTTGGTATACTCCTGTCATATAATATGGAGTTGCTCTTTTCTTTTCTTTTTGAGGTAATGGGTTTTGTTGCACCATTTTGGTACCAGTTCTTGACATTGATTTGCTATCATTCTTACTGGTAAGGGTTCTCTACTTTTCACTGTTTTTCTATATATCGGGATGATATTTCAAGTCGATGTGGTGATTGCGGTTCAATTACTTGTGAAGTATTGAAGAGTTGATGTTCAATTCCATGCTAACCCGTCGGTGTTCCTATCGATTTTTTTTGAAAGGTATGCATTTGAATCCTCACATACTTCGAGATATTATTTTGAATTATTCGACTTTTTTTATTTCCGTTTTTTTCTTTCACTTTTATATACTTGAAACTCTCAATCGCTCCTCGACAGAATTTTCACCTTGGAAGCCAAGGCCTGGTCACAAGCGGGATGATGACATCATAATGACCAAAGACCGACGACAAAGCATTTTGACTATCATGTCCATAAAGTGGGAAGCTTATTATCGAAGTACAAGATCCGTGCGAGAGGTATAATTTTGAATCTCATACTCCGATCAAACTCATATATTATCAAAGTGGAAGTTCCTAGATAGATATATTTATACAATTGCAAGTGCATTTTAAACAAAGTATGCTCAAAGGGCTGCTATTTGATCTCGAGATGTTGTGTGCTTTCAACAATAATAACTCTTTCCCCACTAATATAACAAAGTTGCATATGTGTATACTGTGTATTAGCATGCGATGTCATGTATACCTTGCTTACATGCTTTAGCTGAACCATCTTCCAGGAGATGATCATGATGGGTCTTCAGTTCTAATTGGTAGATATTTATCCTCTAGTTTTAGTTTACTGGTATGAAAACTTGCATAAATCATGCCAATGAGTATTGTAGCATTTGAATCTATCTGAAGCAACATCCAACTACTCTTGATCATCCATTCTGAATTGAATTTTGTAGTTGATTAACTGCCTCAAACTACACTTTGCTTGCTCGAATCAACTCTTGATATCAAGGACCAAGGTTTGTGTTTATTCTCCGCATTGTGTTTTATACGAGCATGAAAATTATTGTTTTCAGTTAGTTTTTTTGTCTTCAAAGCTTAGTAATAATAATTCATAGTTGCTGGTGGTGGGATTGGGAGTGCGCATCTATTCTGGTGGTTATAACAAGATTGTTTCTCTTTTATATTTATACAGATGTGCCCAGTCGATGATGGCGATGCCGGCCCAGACATTATGGGAAGCAATTGCATGTCATATTTCCATATAAGGTGTCAGGTTCTGTGTTATATCTCTCATTAACACACTGAATTTTACCACTAACCTTAACTTCCATATAATATTGTCTCCACTCTTAAGGATATTGATTTTAATGCTCTTAAACCATTGGTACTTCTGATACAACTTATATGTAAATGACTGAAGGTATTCTTATGAACTAATTCATATTGTAAAATTCAGAAACTTGGATTCGTATTTATCTTTAAATCAACCAAGTTTTATTATAGTTCATTTGTTACGTCTTGATTCATATATTTATTACAAGTGATATATATGAATATATCTTGTTGGATTGTGATATATTGGGTCTTTTAGTTGATCTACAATGGTATATGAAGGTGCGTAAAACCCGCCTAATTATTGTCCGAATTATTTTTTTTTACCCTAAAATATAGCCAGTATTTATTTTATTTTTACCCGTAAAACAAAGTTTGCAATGTATATAAGTGTTGCTCAAATTAGAGTAATACGTTGCCTAAATTATGTGAATCGTTCCACAAATAGAAAAATCTGTTGCTCAAAAAATGTTGGTAAGCTTTTTGACCAACGTTTTTATACGTTGCACAAATTAATATGCCCAACGGATATTGGCGTTGCACAAAAATTTGCTACGCCCTATTTCCAACGGATATTAGCGTTGGTGAAATTCATCGCAACGCGTATATCCGTCCCAAATCGGATGTTTTGGTGTAGTGACATCAGTGTGAACATAATCAAGTCGTTCCTTAATGTTATGAACTACAATTCCAAATTTGGTTCGATGTTGCTTGCAAAAAATACAGTGCTCGCAAAACCCCAGTTTGATGGACTTAACACCAGTAACCTTTTCACTCATATGGCCTAACCGCATATGCCACAGTCTTGTGTTGGATAACTCCGAATCTGCTGCTTGTATTATAGCGGCTCCTCCTGTGAATTGTGCTTCCATCAATAAAGTACTGATTTCCTTGTTTGTTTCCGCGAATTAAAACAACCGCTCCACGAAGAACTTGAAGAACTCCATCTTTGTGATAATTTTATAGCCGCTTGAGTCCAATGATCCCACCGAGATGATATTTTTACGAAGTTCGTAATATGTCTAACATGTTAAAGTTCTTACAACACCATCATGCATCTTGATTCTTATCGTACCAATACCTACGTTTTGCAGGCATGAATATTACCCATAAAAATTTCGGTGTTCAATTCTTTATATGTAGAAAACCAGTTCTATTGGGACTCATGTGATATGAGCATGCTTTGAATCAAGAATCCAATTATCGTCGTATTGTCGTGTGAGGTAATGCTAGCACATCGCCTGAATCGTCTGAAGCAACTTCAGTAACCATCGCCGCTTCTTTAACCTCTTTCTTCCCGTTACTTGCCTTAAATTTAAGACAATTCCGCTTCATGTGACCTTTATCGTGACACCAATAGCATTCTAAATCCCCTTTAGGTTTGGATTTGAATCTAGATTTGCCATTGAATTTTCTTGGCTTTCTTTCATTAGTTCTTCCGTGACAAACAACCCATCAATCGCCGCTCCGGATCCTTCTTTCTAAATTCATCGAAACCAAGGATGCCGTGACATCATCAAGTTTGATAGTGTCTTTTCCGTGCAACAAGGTGATAATTAAATGCTCATAAGAAGAAGGAAGAGAACAAAAGAAAGGTAAAGCCTTATCCTCATCATGAATAATGATTCCAACGTTTAACAAATCGGTGAGTATTCGTTAAATTCGCACAAGTGTTCATTAATATTAACACCTTCCTTCATCCGAAAAGAATATAATTGCTTTTTCAAATGAAGCTTACTCGTGAGAGATCTCTCCATATAAAGCGACCCGAGTTTCTTCCATATTTCTGCAGTTGATGTTTCCTGCATCACATTATATGTGATCTCTTTTTCCAAGCATAATTTGATGCTACTACATGCTTGAAGATCAAGATCATTCCAATCTTCATCTTTTACATCCTCGGGTTTCCCTGAAGATCCCAACAAAGTTTTGTGTAAACCTTGTTGAATCAACATATCCTTAACCTGTACTTTCCACAGGCTAAAATTAATTTTCCCATTGAATTTCTCCACCTCAAACTTTACATTTGAAGTTTTTCCAAGTTTTGATGTCATTTTCTTCTCCTTCGATCTAGGTACTCGGCTCTGATACTAGTTGTAGGGAATAGTCGTGCACTACTATCCCGTTTGATTATTGCGGAAAGTAGATCAGTGAGAAAATACACCTAACATTTTCGAAACACTCAATAGAAAAGAAGAAGCACACAACAATTTACGTGGTTGGCAAGTTGCCTACATCCACGAACAATGAAGATTGTTTCACTATAATGATTCAAGAAGATTAACACACCGATTTTTCACTAAGCCCTTTCAAATAAAGTCTCACTCACAACTCTCTGAACACAAAATAAAGCTAACTCTATTTATCTCTTATCGCATCAACTTGAGTTGTGAAACTCTGCGATGCTTAAACAAGCTAATGAAGAACCCCTTTTATAGGGTCTTCCCATGCGACATTGATCCCCGAATTAAGGGACAACTCCGTGTTGTACCAAAAGAGCTCCATACTTTCACATTGTGAAAGTCTAATGTGTAGGCACATTAATTGTCTTCACATCATGTGTACTTTTGTTTTGGTGAACAAAAGTTGTCTTTTTGTACCTCGTAGTTTGTTTTGGTAAACAAAAAACTACTCCATGTGAAAAATGAGACAGGAGTGGAGGCGCCATGTGGCCCTTTTCGATGAAGTGATCATCATGAAAAATTAAAAATCAATCAAAACCAATCGGCTATGAATGTAGAGGCCCGAACAATTGTTTTGGTAAACAAAAGTTGTCTTTTGTACCACCGTAGTTTGTTTTGGTAAACAAAAAAACTACTCCATGTGAAAAATGAGACAGAGTGGAACGCCATGTGGCCCTTGTCGATGAAGTGATCATCATGAAAATTCAAAATCAATCAAAACCAATCAGCTATGAATGTAGAGGCCCGAACAAGCAATAACAATATCACAATATAAGATTTTTTACATTTACATATTAGCCGATATCAAATAGCAGGACTAACAGAGCGGAAGTAATCTAGGAAAATAGCAAATATATCCATCCAAGAAAGGGTTGGGGTTTGCCGATAGCTCATGTAGAGCTATTAGGATGAGCATTGTATATATAATTTGAGGCCGAAATCGGCTCCGGAATGAAAGTTAGTCCAAAAGCTTGAATTCTAGAGCTCCCGGCCCCTGACCAATAGAAATTAAGGATTTACATAGCAAAATAGAATGGGTGGGTAAATGCGTACCGAATCACTTTCACGACACATAACCTCTTTTCACACAAAACCCTAACTTTTAATCTTTTCTTCCTCCTCCTTCACCTCTTTTTACTCATGTTTCATCACCATATTCTTATGCTTCCTCCACCACCATCTTCTTCTGACGGGGAAAAGAGAATCAATGAGGTAAGTCTACTTGCAATTTCTTCTTTGTAGTTTCTAACGTAAGTCTACTTGCAACTTATCTATTTTTATTAACGAAGTTCTGATTATAATAGTGATCTAATGTTTTTTTTTTCGGGTCTGTTGGTATGACTTGATGTCGATACAGCAGCTTTTGAACTCACTTGGTTGTATGTGGTTATTTTTCTGTAATCATGATTTGTAATGTTTTATGATTTATTATAACTTTCATTTTTTTTGTCAAAGATTATAGGAACATTCGTTCTATCAAATGGTATATATGTATTATGTGTATATATAAACCAATGATAAATGAAGGTAAGAGTATTTTATTATTCCTCATTCAAGTAATGGTTTACCATATTTTCTCTCATCAGAATAGGTTGAGAGTTGATTTGTGGTATGGGCATCAAGGTGAATACCGTATTTTTCTCCATACCCTAATTTTACTATTTCTGAGATGTGAAAAATGGTGTACAAGCGTAGAAAAGTAAAAAATTCTCAAAATAATTAATCATAACGAAAAACCAATCAACTACAAATAAAGAGGCCCGGACAGCATTTTGAAACTTTCATTTTGTTTCGCTGATAGCCCAGCTAGGGCTATGTTGTTGTTTTGTTGCATAGATTGCGGCATAACTTCTTTCTCCTTTAAAGGGGTCGGGAATAGCTGATATCTCATATATATCTATTGGATGGGCATTCAATTCATAGCCGATTGGCGATATAGAATGCAAATCTAACTTATTATGTGCACAATTTCCAAGATAGTGTTCTCGGATGTGGGACTATCATCTAACAGCAGTAATGTTTCGCATAACAAGAAGCAGGATGGGAGTGCTTTGTGGTCGACTAATGAGTAATAGTAAGTATTTGATGCACTTGTTCTTGTGTAAACAGGTTGGCAAATAAGATCTACTTTCCAGGAGTGATTTTCCTCATCAATGAGATCCATAACAAGATTGGTAGTCACTAAGATTCAGCTCATTTGGATGCAAAAGAGCTCCAACGAGTTGGGGATCCACTGATGTCTCCAAATATTTATGTCTTTGCCATCTCCCACTTGCCAGATTGAGAGTCGTTTAACCTGCTGCAACCTATGATAGATGCTTTGTCACACCCACGAAGTACATGGCTTGAGAGAACAGTTAAGCTTGTCTTCATAAGGACAGTATTTACCCCGTAAGACTTTAGCGCAAAGAGAATCTTGATTGTGTAACAGCTGCCATGCCGTTTTAGTTGGGAGTTCAGTATTATAAACGGCTAAATTTTTGAATCCCATACCTCCATTGCGCTTGGCAGACATAATTTTGTCCAACTTTTTGTAATGCTTTTGGCGCGCGAATTATGACTCCACCAAGTAATTACGTTTAACTTTATCCAATACATCAATGGTATGTTGAGGAAGCTTTAAACAATGCACGGGGTAGAGAGGCATAGTACCTAGCACACTTTGAAGTTACGTACTTGGCTCTTTGTAGAGAGCATTTTTCCTTGCAGATTTGCAACTTAGCTTGCATTTTTTTAATCAAATAAGAACAGTCATGTACCCTGGAGCGAGAGATAAGGAGAGGCAGGCCCAAATATTTCTCCCCTAAACCTATGGTTTTCATCTGCAGTATCTGAGCATATTGATTGTGCACTCGGCGAGGAAGCTGTTTGTTAAAGAACACTTCAGATTTCTGTAAATTTACCACTTGCCCAGAAGCTTTGCTAAATTGATCCAATAATGATTGAAGGTACCTGAGATCTGCTGGCTTTCCTTTGAGGAATAGAAGAATGTCATCCGCAAAACAAAGATGGGTGATACTAGGACATGATCTCGTTGCTTTAATACCATGAATGCACCCTTGTTGTTCTGCATTGTTCAAAATACGAGAAAAAGCTTCCATACACAAACTGAATAAATATGACGATAGTGGATCTCCTTGCCGAAGACCTCTAGTTGGTGTGAAAGCCTCCCATGGAGTTCCATTTAATAGAATTGAGATGGTAGCCGTCGATACACCGATCAATGAGTTGAATCCAATCAAGCATGAAAACCAAGTTGATGTAATACAAGCTTTCAGAAATTCCATTCAATTAGATCAAATGCTTTGGACATATCAAGTTTGATACCAACCCAACCTTTCGTGTCTTTAATTAGTTTTCTTCATTGAGTGTACTAGCTCATAGGCAATGAGATTATCTTGAATGTGCCTGCCTGGAACATACACAGCTTGAGTAGGCGATATAATCTTGTCTAGTAAAGGCTTGAGTCTATTTGCCAAGAGCTTGGATACAATTTTATAAGAAATGTTGCATAAACTGATTTGGCGAAAATCTGCAGGTTGAATTGGCGTATAAATCTTGGGAATTAAAACTTGATATGTGTAGTTCATATCCTGTAGCATGTGCTTTGACTTGAAAAAATTTTGCACCATAGAAACAATACTATCACCCACAGTTGGCCATAGTTGTAGATAAAACCCATCTTGAAACCCGTCACTTCCTGGGGCTGTCCATGGTTTCATCATGAAAACTACTTGTTTCACCTCATCTGCCGATGGAAGTTCTAACAGCTTGGTATTTTCCTCATCTGCAATGCAAGGGGTAATGAGATTGAGCACTTGCTGTTGGTGTGGGGGATGATTGGTGCGAGTAACAGAGCTGAAGTGAGAGCGTAACACACGAGCAATATTATCTCTATCAGTATGCCACATGCCCAAAGTATCCTGTAGAGCATCAATATGATTACGCCGTTTTCTGAAATTAGCATAAGAGTGAAAATAGCTCGTATTGCGATCTGCATGTTGAATATGATAATGCCCAGACTTCTGTAACCAAAATTCTCGCTCTACTTGAAGCCAATGCTGAAATTGTTGATGAAGCAAGGAAAGTGTCGAACGACTTACTGATGTGTTTCGATTTTCACACTTCTGAATTTGATGTTGAACCCGCTGAATATTGGTTTCTATATTTCCAAATTCATGTTTCTTCCAATGGAGCAGATGCCTTTTTGTATTCTTGAGTTTCTGGACCAATTGATATGGAGGAGAACCAACGCATTCTTGCTGCCAAGCAGAGTGAATAACATCCTTGCACGTTGAATTTGATTTAATTTTTTATATTCTGACAAAAAATCTAACCGAGCAGATTTTGCTTGATGACAATAATGACCCTTAAGATTTTAACAATGACAGAGCCAAGGACTGGCATGTGATTACGCAGCTGACCGGACTGGCATGTGATTACGCATCTGACCCCTATGCTTGCCAACGGGCACTCCACCAGATTACCAAGATGAAGTGATCAAGTACCAAGATGCCTTGTGATCAACTTAGTGTATAAACTAAGCTCGAACTCCACCAGATTACCAAGATGAAGTGATCAAGTACCAAGATGCCGAAGCAAAAATAATTAATCATAACCAAAAATAAAAACCAATCAGCTACAAATGAAGAGGCCCGGACAGCATTTTCTTTGATAAAGATGTTTCGCTGATAGCCCAGCTAGGGCTATGTTGTTTGTTGCATAGACATGCATAATTTTTCTCCTTAACGGGGTTAGTTAGCTGATAGCTCATGTAGAGCTATTTGAATGGGCATTCAATTCATAGCTGATTGGCGATATGGAATGCAAATCTAACTTATAATATACACGATTACCAAGATCGCATTCTCTGATGTGGGACTATTATTTTCAAGTGATAGCGGTTTTAAGGAAGTTCTAACGCTATCACAAATTGTTACGGCAATCAGAACAAGAAACCAAATCCGTTAACGCAGAAAAGAAGGAACCCGATGTCATCTTGGGCGGCTTAGTTTGACAACAAGTCTGAAAAAAAAAGATAAACATGTGCACAAAAGAACCCGATCATTGGTTCTTGGGTAGTGCTGATGCGTCTGGTCCAAGAATCTTTCACTCCTTATTTTTGCATCACCCATATATCAAGACGGACAAAAGGTACAAGCAATATTAAACTTAAGCGTTTTTCAATGACTCCGAGACTTTTGAATGAACTATCTTCTGGATATGAACTCAATTCTTCAGGGAACGACATATCAAAAATTCTCTTAATTCTTATATCGAAACATAGTATTACTTCAGAGTTGGTGGCAGTAGTGACCAGCCAGTGAAGTGCTCCATTAAAAGGCAAGCCGGGAGATCTATTTGCAAGAAGAAATGAGTACCGGATGGTATCCACAGCTTTCCATGAATCTGATCTCAAAAAATAGACATGAGCTCCAAAACGACCAGAATTTCCATAATTTGCTAGTCTTACTATCTTGTAATCGTCAGTGCTGCCATCATAACCAAGCCCATACCTGACATTGTAGCAGTGCTGATGGTTATCAAATAATGGTGCCACTGGTATATTATTGTTATACTCACCTGTTGATGGGTTCCAAAGACAAACGCTACAATCATGACCAATATTTATATTCCTACTACTACTAATGCCCAAGCATATCAATCCATTACAAGAACCCAAATTTTCGAAACGAAGTGGCTTATCCTGGAATGGGTATTCCATCAGTACAGCTTCATTAATAGATTCACATGATATTGAAGCATAGTCTATGGAATAAATCCCAGGTACCTTGAAACCCAGGTTTTCGTAACGTTTAAGGAGGAATATAGGGTTGTTTTTCTGGATACTATGTTGAAGGTGACAATCGACAAATTTAGAGCTAGAAAGTAGAATACTCCATGGTTTGCATACGTACCTACAATTTAGAACCGACTTCACAGGTAATCTTAGAAATATATCTTCCTGAATTTCAACCGGAAGGCTCAACATGACTTCTTTTGCTGCAACTAAATATTCTCATGCATGCATTGAAATTATTGAGGAAGGAAAACCAATACCAAAACCGAGAGCAAAAAATTCTCAAAATTTTGACAATACGAGAGAATTACAGAATGCAGTCTTTTGAAGGTTACTAGCTTTTACGAACCACCTAATGAACCACATTCATCATCATAGTAGAATTGGGAAACATGTACAGAATAGAAGTCCCTGCATGTTCAGAACTCTTTGGTATAATGGGCCAAGTCTAGAGCTCAGACAATATCTTGGATTAAGCCCCGACATGGCTTATGTGTGTGTTGAGCTAAGCCAACCCTCACCCGGTGGTGATGAATTTGCACAAGTTATGAAGGTCGGATGGTCATTGTTATAGTGGCTAATGTGAAAGAACAGAACTTTCTTGTATGACAGAAAAGCAGGGGGAGTTGTTAAAAATAGTATATCAAACTCCATGAGACGCGTATGAGAAAAAGAAGACTTTCTTTTGTTCACGGAGCCTAGTTTGCGAGACGCGTGTTTTTTTAGTTGAATTGGCTTCTGTCTGTGTTGCATAACAATGGTTAATAGATGGTATGTAGTTTTTTTAAAAACAAAGAATTTGATTCAGTTCGTTTTATTCGAACAAGTAATCTAACCGAAAAGCTATGCACACGTTTGCTTGATGACAAGGGCAGAGCCAAGAACTGGCATATGGGGCAGCTGACCCTGCCAATACTTTGCCAATGCGCACTCTGCCAGATTACCAAGATGAAGTGATCAAAATGCAATGCAAAAATATTATACATGAATGCAAAAAAATTTAATCGTAACCAAAAACCAATCAGCGCTTGAATCAATAGATGAAGTGATCAGAAGCAAAAATAATTAATCATAACCAAAAACCAATCAGCTACAAATGAAGAGGCCCGGACAGCATTTTGAAACTTTTGTTTTGTTTCGCTGATAGCCCAGCTAGGGCTATGTTGTTGTTTTGTTGCATAGATTGCAGCATAACTTCTTTCTCCTTTAAAGGGGTCGGGAATAGCTGATAGCTCATATATAGCTATTGGATGGGCATTCAATTCATAGCTGATTTCCAAGATAGTGTTCTCAGATTTGGGACTATCATCTAACAGAGTAATGTTTCGCATAACAAGAAGCAGGGATGGGAGTGCTTTGTGGTCGACTAACAAATGACACGTATTGACCAGCCAATTCAGAGTTACCCGCCTGCTGGTTATCCTGCCCAAGTAGTTTTCACGTATCCAAACCCGTTAACACAGAAAAGAGCGAACCCCATGTCATCTTCGGCCACTTAGTTAATTTTCCTACGTAAGCACCTGAGTTAACTGAAACTAGCTTTCCAAATAACTATCTTCTACCCCACATTGAATATCAGAATCATCCATTTTCAAAACTCTACTTGTATCATTCTTTGTGGCAAACAATACCAACTCCAAGTCCTTGTTGAATAGTATCTCGCCATTAATTCTCAAAACACCGTACCGGTTTCGGAAGCCGATCATTGGTTCTTGGGTAGTGCTGATGCGTCTGGTCCAAGAATCTTTCACTCCGTATTTTTGCATCACCCATATATCAAGACGTACAAAAGGTACAAGCAATATTAAACTTAAGCATTCTTCAATCACTTCGAGACGTTTGAACGAAATATCTTCTGCCTCTTCTGGATATGAATTCAATTCTTCAGGTAATGACATATCCAAAATTCTCTCATTGTTGCTTATATCGAAACATAGTATTACTTCATAACAACATTCATGGATCACAATCATATATGTGGGTAGAATTAACGCCCATAATTACAAATTTTAAGATAAAAATATCTGTTATATGTTTGTGATCAAGTCATTCCAAAAAATGACTAATCAAAGTTATTATTATTAGAAATATAAAATAAAAACGTGGAGGAAGAAGAAAAGTACTAGTGCTCGACAGTGTATGGCAAATACACCAGCCAAAGGAAAAAGAACTAGACTAGATTGGAACCAGTTAAGGTAAACATAACAAAGCAAAGAGATGCAAACGCAAAGCTAAACACCTTAAGATTTCTTCTTGTTACCAGATACTCGTCCCAGAAGAGACTATTAGCTTCCTTGCCTGTATAGAAGCTCCACAATGTCATCAAATATGTTCTCTATCTCTATCTATTTTCCTTCCTGGTAGAACACTAGTAAAGAACCACATTCCGAAGCTTACTCATGTATTGTTCTGTAGACCAAGGTTTCAATGTTTGTCAACTTCTCTGCGTCCATCCTCTAGTAGTATGTTTCATATTCAGACTCCTCATTGGATTCTTCCTCGATATCCACACCTGACTAACACCGAGCTGAATAAATCTCTCTAAAGATTCATATTGTTGCCTTGAGTCACAACAGTTTCCACAGTAAGGTCTCCATCATCAGGGGACTCTGTCCTCACAAGAGATAGGAGCAGTGCTCTCTACCATCTCTTCATTATATTATACAAGAGCTTCTCCTTCTTTCGAGTTAGTACTGTCCGTAGTCTCCTCCTCATAATCTCCATATTTTTACCCTTGATCATGCACAAGATGGTATGACAGTAACCAATGTCTCCTGACAAAGTTTGAAACCTTGCTTCTTGTAATGTGTGTATGAATCTGTTGTGCTTCTGCTTTCGCTTTCAACATATCCGAAAGCAAACACTACAAAACAGGAAGGTTCTAAGGACGCCTAGGAAGCAGTCCCAAAAGCCAAAAAGCCGTCCCAAATAATCAGTTAGGACGGTGTGCTACCCGTCCAAACAGCCGCCGTAACAAATACTATTTTGGACGGCTTTTTAGCATTAGGGACGGTATGAGATCCGTCTAGAAAACTTCCGGTGGATTTTACATTTTTGTTATTCTGACGCCTTTAAAACCGCCACTACTGTCCAACTAACTGCCAACTGTATTGGACCTGATAACCACCGGTACAGTTTCTTACCGGAACGCCATTCCTTTTTCCCGGTGTGCCATTCCCATTCTCCGGTGACACATGTCAACATAACTGAGAACCGACAACGAGAGAAACCAAAAGAAAATGGTGTATACTCAAAAATCAAATTGCTTACAAAACTGACACTCTTCTTAAAAAATTCAAGTCAAGAATGAAGTTCTCGGACTCCACATTACAATTTGAGACATTATGTGGTGTATCATTACAATTAATCAGGATGCATTTGAGTGCTCTTTGTTCTTTGTTATAAATCATTTGATTGACGCTTCCACAGCAGTCCTCCCTTTCTTGTCTCCACATTAGCTGCCATCCATATCATGCATAAAATCCTGCCAACATACGCCAGCCACGTACCATTGGCTCCCAACAGCCAGCTATCCGCACAAGCAAACACCAAATAAACAAAACCCATTTAGCCAAACTAGAAATTGGGTTAAAGGGTTTTGAACATGCTTAAACGCAAATAAAGCATTCTGAGAATGAAATCAAACTTATCCTCAAGTATTCCTGTATAAGCTTATTCCATTATTTCATTTTCATATTCTTTGCACAACAAAAAAAACTAAGTTATCATATATAGCTGTCTACAAAATCCTACAACAAATCAATCAAAGTTGTTATAGAACAGCATCAAATATGAACTTAGATAAACAAAAGAAGAGAAACAGAGCCATACCTCAAGTTCTTAGTCGTTCAGATATGGTGGCAGTTGATTCCTTGAAATCTACAAGCCAATTACGATAGAACTCACTTTCAGTGGATACATTGAAAATTACAAACAGCTAGAGAAGTTCGAAAGGCATGGACAGTAAGATTAACATCACCTTTTCGCACATAATACAAAGTAATTATCCTTTTTAACATTGTTGTAACAGTAAATATGTGTACATTTAAGAAATAAAATATAAAATCAACTCTAACATGAACAAGAGAGTCCAATTATATGCAGACCTCCAATATATGTTCCACTGGAAGACTAGAGTTCCATCAACAAATGCTGCGACATCTTCTGGTGAGTACCTGTAGGGAAACAACAAAGAAGTTAACAGCACACGGAAAGTTAACAATACTAAAGCTGTACAAATTGTAGAGGAGAACTAACAACATCGAAACATAGAGTGAGTCACCTGCAATACAAACACCAAAATTGAATGTGTGTCATAAAAAAGCTTTATTTAACAAATAATAGCATATATCAACTCCACATCTATGTATTCATATATCACCTTATAAGTCCAATTACAGAACTTCAACAAACACCAAAGAAGCAAAACACATTTAGCCAAACCAGAAATTGGGTTAGAGGGTTTTGAGCATGCTTGAGGATACGAGAATGAAATCAAACGTATCCTCGAGTATTCCTGTATTAGCTTATTAAAGTAGTTCATTTCCATATTCTAGATACTACAAGGGAATCCACAAGTAACTACTAATTGACCAACTAAATCATGTTTTAACCTTAATCACAGAAAGGGGAAGAGAAACCCTGAGCTCTATATAAAATTGCAATCAAAAGAAAACCCCGATTTGAAACTACATCAAATAGACAAAAACAAAATTACAAAATCTTTACAAAATATTACCCAAAAAAAGATGTTATTCACAAAATTAGGTCAAAATCAAGCAATAATGGCAAAACGAGGATGAGGGATTATACCTGCTGAAGTAATTTCTTGTAAGTTGTTCAGCTCTGTGTGAAAAATTAACTAGATTTAGGGTTACAAAATTAGGGCAAAATCAAGCAATATTGGAAAAAACGAGAAAGATGATTAGGGATTATACCTGCTGAAGTCTTCTTCTTGTAAATTCTTCAGATCTGTGTGAAAAATCAACTAGATGTATGGTTACAAAATTAGGGCAAAGAAACTCATAAATCCCTAATTGAGAAGGTCGAGCTTAACCTAAAACTAACGGGAAAAAAAGTGAAAGAGGGTTCAGAGAGATTAAGGAATTGAAGATTTGCGATCTAGACATTTTAGTCTTAGAGGGAGAAATAGAAACGGAGAGCGAAAATAGATCGGCAGAATGAAAAAATGAATGTTGGTGAGGAAAACGAAGGCAAAAGTTTTGCTAGGTGTTGGCTCTTGGCCGCCCATGACACAAACCCATGGCTAAATGGTGGGGTGGACGAAGTAAAACTATGAAACTAAGGACGGAAAAATAGAAACAGTCCCTAGTAGTAGACAATTTTGGACGGTTTTCTAAAGCCGTCTGGATAAACTGTTTCTTTGGACGGCTTAACACCAACTGTCGCAAGAGCTTACCTTTTAGGACGGCCAGAAAAAATTAGGCGTCCTTAAAATAATACAAAGAGGTGTTGATGGCAAGTAAGAGAAGATCATGAGGTGCTGAACTCCAAAATTTTTGTGGAGAGGAAAATTCTAGAAAGGAATTCCATTGATAGGGGAACTTAGGAAGGAAGCATGATATTTCCTTGTTTAATTTCCTAGTTTTACTTAGGAATAATAATAACTCCTTTTCAGAATATTAGAAGGTGTAATGTTGATTCGAAATAGGATTCGGCCTATAAGATAGCCAATGGAATTAGAGATCGTCTAAGTAAGTTTTAAAAGGCGGCATAGTTTCCTATATACTGTGTCAGGGTTCCGTATAGAGAATAACATTAGCTACTCATAAGTTTTCAGAGAGATCTTTCAAGAAAACGAAAGAGAAGAACTCTGAGAAAAAACTCAAGAACGCAAGATGGAAAAGCAGCAGAAGTACCCTCTAGGAGCCGAGCATTATAATCTGTTTGAAGAAATAGGTAGCGGAGCTACTGCAACAATTTATCGTGCAGTTTGTATTCCGACACAACAAACTGTTGCAATCAAAGTGTTGGATTTCGAAAAGGAGAAAAGTGAATTGTATAACATGGCTCATGAAGCACAGACCATGATTCTGATTGATCACCCAAATCTCTTGAAGGCTCACTGTTCGTTCGTTACAGATCATTATCTGTGGGTAGTTATGCCACTCATGGCTGCTGGTTCATGTCAACATATCATGAAGTCAGCTTTTCCAGATGGATTCGAAGAGGCTGTGATTGCTACGATTTTACGTGAAGTCTTGAAAGGATTAGTGAACATACACCAACATGGGGACGTACATCGAGATGTCAAGGCAGGGAATATTTTAGTGGATTCACGTGGTGCAATAAAGCTTTGTGATTTTGGTGCTTCTGCCAGCCTTTTTGATGCAGGAAAGAGGCTACAGGGAATAAATACTTTTACGGGAACACCCTGCTGGATGGCACCTGAGGTTATGGAGGGAAAAGAATACGACTTCAAAGCTGACATCTGGTCTTTTGGTATAACAGCATTGGAACTTGCTCATGGGCATGCCCCCTTGTCTAAATTTCCTCTGATGAAGATTCTTGTAAAGACTATACAAGATGCACCGCCTCGACTTGATCATAGAGGAAGGGACAAGAAGTTCTCAAAGTCTTTTAGGGAAATGATCGAGTTGTGCTTGCATAAAAAAGCTCACGAGCGTCCTTCAGCACAAAAATTATTAAAGCATCCCTTCTTCAAGAAAGCTCGTTCCAGTGAGTATCTTACACGTACACTGCTGAAGGAGCTACCTAGTCTGGCGGATTCCTCTAAAGAATCAAAGATAAAACCAGACATGGTTATACAAAAGAAATTGGCAGAAGTGGAAAGTGCAAAAATACCACGATACAGGATCAGCGGTTGGAATTTCGACGTCGAAGCTATAAAGACACTGGCTTCACAGCTTCCGGATGGGGAAGAAGAAGTTGAACGCTTACTTCCTAGTTTGATTAGTAGTTCCTGTTGAATTGTTCAAACACATACCACAAGTATATAATAAAAAAGTTTTGTTGTTTTGTTTACATGCTTTGAGTTGAGTGGTCTTTTGTTATTTACTGATCGGCTGTATGGTAAAATAACCTAGCAAATATACTCAATTTTCGAATTTTGGTATTACCATAATCGGTAGTAAATTTAACTACCGAATGTATATCGCCCCAAAATGAGATTTTGTCAAAATTCTAAAATTTTCGAACTTTGGTACTACCATAATCGGTAGTAAAATGTGTTACTTTAACCTCGAATATACTCAATTTTCAAATTTTAGTGCTACCATAATCGGTAATAAATTTAACTTCCGAATGTATGTTGGCCCAAAATGAGATTTAGCCAAAATTCTAAAAATTTTGAACTTCGGTACTACCATAATCTATAGTAAAGTGTGTTACTTTAACCTCCGAATATACTCAATTTTTAAATTTTAGCACTACCATAATCCGTAGTAAATTAACTTCCGAATGTATATTGGCCTCAAAATGTGATTTTGCCAAAATCCTAAAATTTTCGAACTTTGGTACTACCATAATCGGTAGTAAAGTGTGTTAGTTTAACCTCCGAATATGCTCAATTTTCGAATTTTAGTACTACCATAATCGGTAGTAAATTTAACTTCCGAATGTATATCGGCCCTAAAATGTGATTTTGCCAAAATCCTAAAATTTTCGAACTTTGGTACTTCCATAATCGGTAGTAAATTGTGTTAATAAGTGATGCTTATTATCTACTGATTGTGTTCATGCCCCAAATTCAAAATTTCAGTAACTTAATAAAATTTTGAAATTTTCTACTTCACAATCGGTAGTTTATGGTGTTCTACCGATTGTGCGTAACTTTTAGTACAGAGAAATTGAATTTTTTGAATCAAGAATAATCGATAGATAACGATCAATTTACCTATCGATTATGGTTGATGTTCTTAAGAAATGATGAACATCAACAATAATCGGTAGGTAAAGTATATTATTATCTACCGATTATGTTTCCGCTACTGTAAATGCAAGAACATCAACTATAATCGGTAGGTAAAATAGATCGTTATCTCTACCGATTATGTTTTCACATTTGTAAATCCAAGAAAATTTTCGGGTCAAATTTTTGATTTCAAGTAATCAAATCCTAATTTTGAATCACAACTACTATCATCTATTTGTTTTGTTTGTTTAACTCCTCTTTTTCTTTTTTTTTATATATTCTATGTGTCAACTTCAAGGTTAATGAATTTTGGGTTTTAATTTTAAACAATTAATCATAACATTTGTTTGATCGACGATCTTTGTTTTCAATCAAAATTAAAATGATGAAAAAAAATTTTTCAATGGTTAGAAAAGAGAAGAAGAAGAGGAATGATATGATTATGAAAATAAAGGATATTGGTTTAGATTTAGTATAAAGGTGAAGGACAATATAGACAATTTCCTATTTTTAAGACACCCCTTAACCCCCTTCAATGGATGGCAATAAAAAGATGGCCCCTAATTCCTTTTGAGTGGCCCCTAAAAATGCTAGTTAAAATAATGCTATCTCAATTAGAGTTCATAATAATCCACTTTCACTCGATCTAGAATATTTTCACTGTATAGTAAAGGTTACAAATATAAACACGAGGATTTTGTCTACTTATCAAGAAACCATAACTTCTTTAAAAAAAAATGCTTCTATTGAAGTACCAAAAAGGTGCTGAAACTCAAATCAAAAACAAAACAAAACAAAATAAAAAAAGGATGATAAAAAAAAATACAAAATCATGAGAAATTTAATTTACTTGTCCCTAATTGAAAATATAATGATGTGTGATACTTGACCGGTTGTCAGTCGAGCAAAAATAATTTCAGTTTCTTACTCACTAAATATAAATGAAGTACAAGGTAAGGAAGAGTTCGTTTCCACAAAGAGGCAATTGTTGTTATGCGATTTTGGTTTCTAAGGTAACCAAGGGGGATTTTTTGTTTCATCTAAGCAATAAAAGTAATTGAAAGCAATAAAATAATTTGAATAATCAATAAGGTGAAGATATTGGTCACGGGATAGTATCATTCACAAACATGTATTTTCATCAACTATTAGAATTGGTATTTTAATATCTCATTTACTAAAAGTCCTAGGATACCTTGATTGCAAGAATATCCCGCTAATTCCCTGATTTCATCACAACCACATTAAAAGATGCATATGTGAATTCTTCCTAGAAAGCAACCTAAAGTGTAAAAGCACAATTAAGTTTAACTCCCTCAAAGCAATAAGTTCTATGGAATAAGACTAATCAATGAAAACGAACGTGTAAAAGCACTAATCCGTTTTAACAAAAGTTATGATTCACTTGTGACTAGTAGGATATATAACTACAAGCACTACCCACAATTATGCTACTTAGAATCAGGGATAAACAACTTTTTCGTATTGAAAACCCTAATATAGCTCTAGAGATGAATGCAAATCGGATTGATTCCGGACTCAACCTAACAAGTATTCAAATCATATAACATTATTTATTGTGAATCACAAACAATAAATTATTGAGACAAAACTAATTCATAGATTCAAATAACATGTTGAGAAATCAACTTTATCCCATAACCAATAATAATTGTTTAGCTACTCATAGCTATGAAGTTCATCATAAAAATATTAATTGAATAGAAGAAGATGAACAAAAGCAAACCCTAGAAGCGTAAACAAAAGCGGCTCTCTCCAAGTTCCAAGAATAATACGTGATACCCAAAGTTGTAGAAGACTTTTCCTTTTTGTAGCTTTTCCTCTCTTCCAAAATTAGGTCTAATCTCAAAGGTCCAATAGATAGAAGTCCACCAAGCCCATATGTGAGAAAAACCCATGTAGAAAATATGCCCAAAAAGTATCGCCGGAAAATGGTATTGTGGCCGGAAATTGGCCGGAATAAGTGGTCGGAAAACGTCTCAGGTGACCGGCAAAATCCACCCGGTCACCAGTCAACTGGGTCAACTCGGTCAATGTCGACCGAGTCAAACCGGGTCAGGTCTGAGTCGGATCATCTAACTCATATGATTGGATGAGTTGGTATTGGCCAAGGCCATTGCACTGGCCAAAGCTCTGTTGCACAATCATTGTGCTTCCTGCCACGATGGCCCTGTAGAAACTCATTTCTTCCCTGAGCTTCACTGTTCCATTTCTATACTCAATTGCGACCACAACTGCTCCATTCATTCATCTCTATATCACTAGAATCCATTTGTTCTTGGTCTGCAGCTCAATTCCTCTAAGCTTAGCACCACCAACGTCATTGCCTGCACCAAACATTTTCGAAAGTAGATCAGTGAGATAGGAGCAGTGCTCTCTACCATCTCTTTATTATATTATACAAGAGCTTCCCCTTCTTTCGAGTTAGTACTGTCCGTAGTCTCCTCCTCATAATCTCCATATTTTTACCCTTGATCATGCACAAGATAGTATGACAGTAACCAATGTCTCCTGACAAAGTTTGAAACCTTGATTCTTGTAATGTGTGTATGAATCTGTTGTGCTTATATGATTCTAGCAAAAAAAATATATGTTGTGCTTCTGCTTTCACTTTCAACATATCCGAAAGCAAAAAAATAATACAAAGAGGTGTTGATGGCAAGTAAGAGAAGATCATGAGGTGCTGAACTCCAAAATTTTTGTGGAGAGGAAAATTCTAGAAAGGAATTCCATTGATAGGGGAACTTAGGAAGGAAGCATGATATTTCCTTGTTTAATTTCCTAGTTTTACTTAGGAATAATAATAACTCCTTTTCAGAATATTAGAAGGTGTAATGTTGATTCGAAATAGGATTCGGCCTATAAGCTAGCCAATGGAATTAGAGATCGTCTAAGTAAGTTTTAAAAGGCGGCATAGTTTCCTATATATACTGTGTCAGGGTTCCGTATAGAGAATACCATTAGCTACTCATAAGTTTTCAGAGAGATCTTTCAAGAAAACGAAAGAGAAGAACTCTGAGAAAAAACTCAAGAACGCAAGATGGAAAAGCAGCAGAAGTACCCTCTAGGAGCCGAGCATTATAATCTGTTTGAAGAAATAGGTAGCGGAGCTACTGCAACAATTTATCGTGCAGTTTGTATTCCGACACAAGAAATTGTTGCAATCAAAGTGTTGGATTTCGAAAAGGAGAAAAGTGAATTGTATAACATCGCTCATGAAGCACAGACCATGATTCTGATTGATCACCCAAATCTCTTGAAGGCTCACTGTTCGTTCGTTACAGATCATTATCTGTGGGTAGTTATGCCACTCATGGCTGCTGGTTCATGTCAACATATCATGAAGTCAGCTTTTCCAGATGGATTCGAAGAGGCTGTGATCGCTACGATTTTACGTGAAGTCTTGAAAGGATTAGTGAACATACACCAACATGGGGACGTACACCGAGATGTCAAGGCAGGGAATATTTTAGTGGATTCACGTGGTGCAATAAAGCTTTGTGATTTTGGTGCTTCTGCCAGCCTTTTTGATGCAGGAAAGAGGCTACATGGAATAAATACTTTTACGGGAACACCCTGCTGGATGGCACCTGAGGTTATGGAGGGAAAAGAATACGACTTCAAAGCTGACATCTGGTCTTTTGGTATAACAGCATTGGAACTTGCTCATGGGCATGCCCCCTTGTCTAAATTTCCTCTGATGAAGATTCTTGTAAAGACTATACAAGATGCACCGCCTCGACTTGATCATAGCGGAAGGGACAAGAAGTTCTCAAAGTCTTTTAGGGAAATGATCGAGTTGTGCTTGCATAAAAAAGCTCACGAGCGTCCTTCAGCACAAAAATTAATAAAGCATCCCTTCTTCAAGAAAGCTCGTTCCAGTGAGTATCTTACACGTACACTGCTGAAGGAGCTACCTAGTCTGGCGGATTCCTCTAAAGAATCAAAGATAAAACCAGACATGGTTATACAAAAGAAATTGGCAGAAGTGGAAAGGGCAAAAATACCACGATACAGGATCAGCGGTTGGAATTTCGACGTCGAAGCTATAAAGACACTGGCTTCACAGCTTCCGGATGGGGAAGAAGAAGTTGAACGCTTACTTCCTAGTTTGATTAGTAGTTCCTGTTGAATTGTTCAAACACAAACCACAAGTATATAATAAAAAAGTTTTGTTGTTTTGTTTACATGCTTTGAGTTGAGTGGTCTTTTGTTATATTTACTGATCGGCTGTATGGTAAAATAATGCTATCTCAATTAGAGTTCATAATAATCCACTTTCACTCGATCTAGAATATTTTCACTGTATAGTAAGTGTTTATATTTTAGAATATTTTCACTGTATAGTAAATGTTACAAATACAAACACGAGGATTTTGTCTACTGATCAAGAAAACCATAACTTCTTTAAAATAATAATAAAAAAAGATGCTGCCATTGAAGTACCAAAAAGGTGCTGAAACTCAAATCAAAAACAAAACAAAATAAAAAAAGGATTGTAGGATCAGAATATCGCAACCTCAATACTTCGCGAGAGTAATAAACGACAACATCACGAAGGAGTCGCGGGGAAGTAAAATAAATGACGCAATGAATGACGACAGCGTAACACGAGGAAGATGTGAAAATAAAGCGAAGGTTAAGAGTGTCGCGAGGACGAACACTTATACACTTGCGACATTTCGCGAGTTATTCCCGAAAATAAAGGACAGCTTAGCTGTCATCCACTGTATACTACCCTATATAAAGGGTTGAGTCGATTGTTGTAAAGGGGTTCTTTTTGAATTGTTAAGCAAGTCATTAGGAGAGAGAAAATCTAGAGTGATTGTAATTTCTTTAGCTCTGTTCTATCTTTCTTTGTAAACATTTCAAGAAAATGATCAATAAAATGAATAGTTATTCATCTTCAAATGGATTAGTTAAGTAAAATCTATTGAGGGGTGTATTGTGGGATTTCCTGCAACTACATATGCGCTAGAAACAGGGATTAAAACAGGATTGAAGATAAAACATTGCAGCTAAAATTATCCTAATCAAGAAAATGAGAGAGAAAAATGTTAAATCAAATGAAGTAGAGAAATTAAAAAAATAAGGAATATGATGAAAATACAGAGTATAGTACAATTACAAAAGCAATGATTAATGAATTTCATGAAAACATCAGAGGAAGAATACATAAACAAGATTTTGAAGGAAAGAAAATTATAGATGGAGAGAAAACATCGTCTTTGAAAGAGTGGGGAAAAGAGAAAATAACAAAAAGAGAGATACCTAAAGAGGGTTTGAGCCATACATCCCCATTAGTGATCACAATAAATGCATGCAAAAATGGAGAAGAACCGGCAAAGGCAGCGGAAGAATGGGCAATAAACAGAACTTTGGTGGATACAGGGAGTTTGGTGAGCATCATGTTTTACCATACTTACAAAAAATTAGGATATAAAGATGAAGAAATGATTCCCCCAGCGTATTATATCCATGGTTTTGGTAAATCTATAACGAAACCTAAAGGAGAGGGAAAATTACGAATTCTGCTTGGAGAAATTGAAACACAGGTGACATTGAGTGTAGTGGATATGGAATTGCCATACAACGTATTGCTAGGGAGGCCATGGGTACATGCAATTAAGGCTGTAGCGTCAACATTTCATCAGCATATCAAGTTTCCTACGCCAACTGGAATTGGTGAAATCAGAGGAGATATTGATAAAGGGAGAATATATCATCAAGACGAAGTAAGGTATTATGAAGAACAAGTGAAGAAGCGAAGAGATCGCAAGAAGATGGTAAAAGCGGCTAAAAAAGAGGAAGAATTTAAAATTTACATGATAAGAGCAAAAGAAGGAAAAGGAATATCTAGCGCAATATCACAGGATAAGGAAATGAAAGGACCAACCCCTATGGGAGAACCAAAAGCTAGCTATATCGCAGCAGAACAAACAAAAGAAGTGAATGTTGGAACTGAAGAAGAGCCCAAGATGTTAAAAATTGGGACTAAAATGGAAGTAGATGAAGAAAGAAGAACTATTGATTTGCTGCGAGATTATAAAGATATTTTCGCATGGGATATGGATGAAATGCCTGGTATAGATCCATCTGTGGGTTGTCATAAATTGGAAATCGACAGAAATGTAAGACCATTCAAACAAAGAATTACAAAGATCGCAACAACATATCATCCTCAAATAGAAGAAGAATTGCAGTAAATGCTAGATGCAGGAATCATTAGACAAGCAAAATATCCCGAATGGATAGCAAATATGGTTATAGTCCCAAAGAATAAAAAAGGGATAAGAATTTGTATAGATTTTACCGATCTAAACAAAGCTTGTCCTAAAGATAGTTTCCGCTACGGATATTCCGCAATTGGTTGAAGGCTGCGGCGAGAAACGAAAGGATATCATCTCTTGATGGATATAAAGGTTACAATCAAATTCCTCTCGCCGAAGAAGATCAAGAACATACTTGCTTTCTTCGCTCCAAGAGGATTATCTTTGTTATACAAAAATGCCGTTTGGTTTGCGAAATGCTTGGGAGCAACATACCAAAGAATGGTGGAGAAGGTGTTTGCGAGATGGATACACAAAACATTAGAGGTGTATGTAGATGATATGTTAATAAAAAGTAAGAAAGAAAAAGACCACATACGAGGATTTGAAAGAAATTTTTGAACAAATGAGACATTTCAACATCAAAGTAAATCGAGAAAAATGCACCTTTGGAGTTGCATCGGGAAAATTTTAGGTTACATCGTATCAAAAGAGGGAATCCAAGTCGATCCGAGAGAAAGTACAAGCGGTTCGCGATATGCCAACACTGCGACGGTAAAAGATGTTCGAAGTTAAATGGGTTGCTAGCTTCGCTAGGAAGGTTTATCTCGCGATCATCCGATAAATGCAAGCACTTTTTCAACATTCTCAAAAAGGGGTCAAAGTTTAGATGGACAGACGAGTGTGAGAAAGCCTTACAAGGAATAAAGGAACATTTAATGGATATATAAATTTTAAAAATGCGAGAACTGGGGAAGAATTATTGATCTATCTTGCGACGACCTCGCATGCATTAAGTGCGGATATTGCTGCGAGTGGACGCAGGAGTAGAGAAACCAATCTATTACATCAGCAAAACTTTCAATGCCGCGAGAAAGGAATTACTCGAAAATTGAAAAACTAATCTTGGCATTAGTTTACGCAACATTTAAACTTCGCATATACTTTCAAGCGCACATTGTTAAGGTAGTGACAAAAATACCAATCAAATCAGTAATGAAAAATTCAAAAAGATCGGGAAGAGTTGAAAGATGGAATGCTCAAATAAGTCATTTCAAACTCAAATACGAAATATTATCTTCACCAAAATCACAAGTTATCGCGAGACTTTAAGCGAGAATTTCCTTTGGAAGAGGATGAACCAATTAGAAGAAATGATGGACGTAGAAGAAGAACATGGAGATCCAAAAGACTTGTTAACTGAACCAAATAGATGGGAAATATTAGTAGATGGGTCGTCTAATGGAGAAGGTAATGGGATTGGAATTGTTGTGATATCGCCAGAAGGCAATAAGATAGCTTTTTCTTTCAGATTAGAATTCGCGTCAACCAATAATGAAACAGAATATGAAGCTATAATACATGCTTTGCGATTCGCAATAGAAATGAAATTGGAAAATGTGAGGATTACAGGTGATTCGCAATTGGCTATTCGCCAAATAAAAGATGAATACACTACAAATGAACTATCTTTGCAAAAGTACAAGAAACTTGTTGACGAGCTGTCGGTGCAGATACCGAAAATAAAATGGAGACATATATCAAGGAGAAACAATAGACTCACAGATGCTTTTGCCTTTATATAAAGTATGATGACAGATCCAACTGCGAGAAACATAAAAATACAAACACTTTTAACACCGTCAATTAATAAAGAAGAAGAGCGGGAAACAGATGTAATGCTAATAGAAGATGGAACACAAACACTTTGCGAAGAAGATTGGAGAGCAGAACTTCATGCATACTTGATGAAAGGGGAAACACCAAGAAATAGATTAGAGGCACACAAATAAAAAATCCGTGCAACAAATTATGAATTAAGAGATGGAATACTATATCGACGATCTTTTAATGGACCTTCATTCAGATGTGTAACAAGGAAGGAAGGAGAAACCATATTGAAGATGTTGCATAGCGGGGATGCTGGTAATCATAGTGGTGGAAGATCTTTAGCACATAAAGCAAAAATGCAGGGCTATTACTGGTCGTATATGCATGAGGACGCGAAACAAATATCAAGGCGTTGCGAAGATTGCCAAAGACATGGGAAGAAAATACATGCACCGGGAGCGCCATTAAATTCTTCAACAAGTGTGTGGCCTTTTGGAAAATGGGGCTTAGATATTGTGGGACCATTCCTACCAGGAACAGGACAGAGAAGATATCTAATTGTCGCTACTGATTATTTCACAAAATGGGCAGAGGTGAAAGCGGTACAACACATTCGCGATAAAGATGTTTTTACTTTCATATTTGAGAACATTATATGCAGATTTGGGATTCCAAACAGTTGGTATCGACAATGGGAAACAGTTTGAAGGACAAAATATAGAATTCCGCTTAATGCATTTCAGATACGATGTGGAAAATCAACTCCTCTATACCCGCAGGCTAATGGCCAGGCAGAAGCGACAAATAAAACAATTGCAGACATATTGAAGAAGAAGTTAGAGGGATACAATAAAGGATGGTGCGAACAAGTGCCCAATGCGGTATGGGCTTATAATACAACTAGAAGAGAAGCTACAGGCATGTCACCTTTTTGTTTAACATATGGGGTTGAAGCTGTACTCCCGACAGAAGTTATGATTCCAACAACAAAGAAAGAAGCTTGGGAGAAAAATCTCAGTGCGGGTAACATTTTAATCAAATTAGATGAATTAGAAGAAAAAAGAGAGAGAGCACTACAACATATGGATAATTATCGGCGAAGATTGGCGGAGAATATAACAAACGTGTCAAGATACGTGAATTTCAACCAGGAGATGGTGCTGCTGAGAGACACCAATATATCAGCGTGAAAGTGGTGGCAAATTGGCAAGAAAATGGGATGGACCTTATATTATTAAGGAAATAGTTGGCACAGGGGCATATAGATTAATGGATCCTGAAGGGAGAGATGTAGGACAAAGATTGGATAGACCATGGAATAGGTTGTATCTCAAGAAGTATTATCCATAAAAGATGGATGAAATGAAATGAATTTGGATGAAATGTTTTTGCGACGAGAATGATTGCGAGGTTGAATAAAACAAAGAAAGATTGTGCGAATGTCTCGCAAGCAATACATTATAGAAAATGAATGATTGAATGAATTAACAAAAATGAATGAGTGAGTGAATGGGACGAACCTTTATGGCGTACACCCTAGTTCGCGAATGATATTTCGCAAGAGGCAAATGTAAGACCTAAAGTGCATCATATAAGGGGGTATCTCTTGACATGGCTCAGGGGAAAGGTTACACCGCTCCTGGAACTGAGTCATGGAGATTTGGGGCCCATGAAAGCCTATCCAGGAGAGATACCTTGGATTTCCAACTATATATATAAGGTTATACCCTGGTTGGACGCCCGAGGATCTCTTCCAAGGAGTCGGTGTATGCTCAAGGCGCCGGGGTACACGGTTGAGCCAAGAGTGCCAGGGCATTTGAAGTGTCTCGGCCATTCTTGGCAAGTCTTGGTATATCTTGCACTCGCCCGAAGAAAACTCCACTTAGGGTGCAGTCTCGTAACCATAAACCATATAGGTATAAGGGATAAGAGGCTGCGAAAAACAACAGTTGTTGTTAAGACCGGATGGGAGGAGCTAGTCTTGTATGGCCGATGTACGCCTCCTTGAAGGGGCAACCGGGAGAAGATAAGGGCGGCACCCTCCATTAGGGAGCGATAAGTGTCAAAAGACGCAAATGTCATGAGGCTTTATTTTCACAAGGAAATTTAGGCTTGTCATATTTGTGCGATAATCCTGTAGAGGCAATAATACTAACGCAAGGATAAGACGAGATCAATGGGTTTTTGCATGAAAATTTAAAACGTCCTGCGATTTCGTCGCGAAGACGGCAATGTCATGGGATTTTACATTCGCAAGAGTATTTAAACCCGTCATATTGTCGCGAATAAAATATCCTGCAGAGGCAAAAATACTTAAGAAATGATAAGACAAGGTCAATGGGTCATTACATGAAAATGTAAAGACGTCCTGCGATTTTGTCGAAACGAGAGGTGGCGAAATAAGACCTTTAATTAGGAAGGAAAAATAAGACCACACAATCAATGATAAGACAAGATCAATAGATTTCTTCATTTGTGAAGATATCCTGCGATCTTGTCGCAATGATAAATTTCAACATAAATAAAGGTAAGCAAACACGCTTGCGAGATTAAAATTGCAAATCTAAAATAAGATAGAAAGATAAGATAAGGGTTTATTCATCAAGGGACTTGGTCTTTCCAATCAAAAAGAGTACTTCAACAGAAATTGAAAAACATCCCATGCAAAAAGTCATACAGAAAAAGAGACTGGAAGATATAAAATTACAGGAGTAGATTAATTTTCTACATCTACATTGGCATTCTCGGCAGTAGGAGATGATAAATGTTCTTCAACAATTTTATCAGCTTCACCTCCGCTAGGTGGAGGATTTCCATCAGCAGTTTTTTCATTTGGATTCTCAGCTTCATCTTCGCCAATAGGAGGATTTTCATCGAGAAGATTTTTCATGAAGATTCTTATCGATAATTTCATTATTCGCGATGTCTTCGCACTTTCATAATCGTAATCACTATCGGAGAATTAGGAACTTCATCATCTCCAACTTCCAAAGGTTCAATAGAGACGGAGTTCAAGGGATTTAAAGAGTAAGATCTCATTCACAAAAACTTCAGCTTTGGGATGAAATTGACGAAGAAGTGCCTTCTGTTGATTCCTACTTTGGATATCTTTAAGATGGCTAAGCTAATTAAGCCTTCTTGCGGCACGATCACGAGAATGGGCAAGAGTAGCGACAAGTGTTGTATTTTCCTTGCGAATCTTGGCATGGGAGGATTCCAAAGTAGACAGCGAAGTGCGAAGATCTTTCTCAAATTTTGCGAGAATATAAAAGAACAGCAGAGTTAAAAATAAAAAGTAATGTAAGAAATTAGAAAAGGAAAATGGCGGATGAGGCAGTCAAATTTTATGACTACCTTCCTTTTGCGAGATAAGATGTTGGGTCAGGGCCAAACAACTATTCTCCAAATGATCCATGGCATTATCAAAACCGTCACCGACAAGACCTTTTAATCGTGAACGCAAGCTTTTTTCATTAGAAATCAGTAAATTATTTTCCTTCGCAAGAGAGGAATGAGATTCTTTTAACTTGGTATATTCATCCTTGAGCTGGTTTGTTTTCACATTTAGAGTTATTCTACCCTGAATAAGCTTATCTCTTTCGGTAGTGGTTTCTTTGAGTTTATTTTTCAATGAGCAGATAGATTTTTCTTGCTCATTCAGTGCTTTTCGACAAACATCAAGTTGTTGCGAGAATATCGTCACCTTGTCCAACAAAGCTCGCTTCTCTTGAGATAAAGTTCCATTTTCATCTGATAAGGTTTCCAACTCCAAATTAGATTTAGTCACAGAATATGAGAGATGCGACAATTCGTTACTTAATAATTCTTGTTTTTGCACTTAGTAGGCGTTTTCTTGGGTTAGATTATTTATCTGATCAACAGAATATGTATGGAGGTTATCTAATCGGTTATATTGCTCCATCCAAGCATCTCTTTCCGTTCGAGTTTCTTCCGCGATATATTCCACTTGATAAATCTCCATTTTACGTTTCGATTCAAAGCTTGAAAGGCGAACAAAGTCTTCAAAAAAAAAAAAAAAAAAAAAAAAAAAAAAAGGGGAGGAAAGAATACCTTTCAGTTCTTCATTCTTCTTGCGAAGATTATCGCGATCCAGCGAAGTATTATGAAGGCTATTTTTCAAGGTCTTAATTTCTTGTTCCAAGGATGCTCGCGACATGGTATCGGAACCAAAATACTTATTCAAGGATTCATAAACACTAGATCTGATAGGATCAGTGGAAATTTTCTTAACATCATTCATGGTATCCGATAAAACTTTAAAAGCTACATCTATCCCTTCCAAGTTTTCTTTAGTAAGAGAGAAAGATCCAGAGGAAGAGGAAATGATAGAGGAAGAGGGAAAGGTTGAGTCATCCCTAGTCATAAGAATGCCAGTTGGAGGAATTTGATCAACAGGTGGGGGTGAGATAGAGGTATTAAGGGTAAAAGTGGAGAGAGGCACATCTTGAAGGATTTCATTAACGGAAAATTCAAGGGTTGATTTATCATGCGAGGCTATCGCAGGGGAAAGTGGGTTATCCTGAGAAGAAGGAATTGGTTTAACTTGCGATGATGTCACTAGAGAAGATGAATTATCCTGCGAGGGTACTGCACGGGAAGAAGAAAGTTTGAACCCAGGAAAAGAGACATCAGGGGTGACAGGTTTAAAATGGCGAGGTTTCTTGGGGGACATATTAGCATTTTTGTCATCCTGCGAATTACAAGTTAAATAAGAAACAGAGGCAACAATATTGTTATTAAAAGAGTAAATGTTTCTTAAATACCTTATTATTCGCAGGCTTCCTTTTAGAGGCAAAGGATTTCGATTGCGAGCCCTTGGAAACATTAGGGTTTGTAATGATGAATTTGGTGCTAGATTTATCCTTGATGAAACAAAAATGGCAAGGAGAAGCATTAAAGAAGAAAAGTATCAAACAAAATTACTTTAGTAAGAGAGGTTAATATGAAAAATGATCAAAATTAACAGACCTTGATGCCATAGAAACGATAGCGGAAAGAGTTGATAGCGAGGAAGATGATGAAGAAGAAGAAAGCGAGAGAAAAAGTTGCTGAGACAATAAAGAAGATGAAGTAAAAGAAAAGAAGAATTTTCATAAGGAACTCTCCTTTAAATAGATGGGGAAAAAGTAACCGGATAACATTAAATGTGCCGGTAAAAAAGTGAAATTTTAGATACGTGTAAACAGTCATTCCTAAATTCACGGAATCTTGTCGGTAAAAAAATTGATAGAAAACAAACGGTTGCGACATTTCAAAATATTAGTTCTCATGACATTCTCTTCTTCGCAGAGAAGACATGAGAAGAGGCAAGATGTAGGATCAGAATATCGCAACCTCAATACTTCGCGAGAGTAATAAACGACAACATCACGAAGGAGTCGCGGGAAGTAAAATAAATGACGCAATGAATGACGACAGCCAGAACACGAGGAAGATGTGAAAATCTGGCGAAGGTTAAGAGTGTCGCGAGGACGAACACTTATACACTTGCGACATTTCGCGAGTTATTCCCGAAAATAAAGGACAAATTTTATTTGTCATCTACTGTATACTACCCTATATAAAGGGTTGAGTCAGTCTGTTGTAAGGGGGTTCTTTTTGAATTGTTAAGCAAGTCATTAGGAGAGAGAAAATCTAGAGTGATTGTAATTTCTTTAGCTCTGTTCTATCTTTCTTTGTAAACATTTCAAGAAAATGATCAATAAAATGAATAGTTATTCATCTTCAAATGGATTAGTTAAGTAAAATCTATTGAGGGGTGTATTGTGGGATTTCGCAACTACAAGGATGATAAAAAATACAAAATCATGAGAAATTTAATTTACTTGTCCCTAATTGAAAATATAATGATGTGTGATTGTACACAGTAAGGAATATACAGGTGGCAGATAGAAGTAGGTTGTAGAGACTAGTTCCTAGAAGTAGAACACAATTTCCCACAATGATATCACCGAGTCCTTTCATTAAGAAAAGACCCCTATTTATAGTTATTTCCTCAAATGGAAATGTTGGATGTGTGTCCTTTCCTATTTCCCTTATCTTGCTACTACCTATTCTGACCGTACAACTGTACCTTAGATCCTTCTAGAAGACATGTCCTTTTTTCTGTACACCGCATGTGCATTTGAACACTGTGGAGGAATGACTTGTTTAATAGCACCCCCTTCGGGATAAGGGGAGAACCTGGTGCCTCCTCATCAGGTTGGGTGCTATTTCGTCCCTTATTTTGGATATGGGGAAACCACACTTCTTCCTTGGTATTTTTCGGGTATCTACATTAAGTCCCCTGGATGTTTGGGCGAGGCGTTAGCCTCCTCAACAGTCTACTACATCTCTCAAGCGACCTTCCCTGAGCTTCGGCTTCTTGAAAGGACGCCTCCCATTAAGGCGCCAAACAGTATTGGCTCATCGTCCATGCGAGATACCCATTGGAGCGAGATGTTCCCTTTACGGAGTTGACCTTCTTTGGGCGCCTGTAGTCTCTTTTGTAGACCTCCTCTGCTTTCTACAATTTCAAAGGCTTGCTCCTTGCAAGTCCCCTTGTCCTTGCGTCTCTTAGGACTTGCTCCCGGCAAGTCCCCTTGTCATTACCAATCCTTGAGGGACTTGCCCCTTTGCAAGTCCCCTTTTCTCCATACGACCTTGCTATATCCTTCCATCCATCCATTCCTGAGAATTTCGTAGCGGCACGTGTTATTATCGTGACACGTGGGATAGATGAAGCGGTTATTTCTTACGGTTACTTGCTAGGGTTAGCATCTCTTCGAATTCTGTCATGTCGTTTCAATTACTCTTGATCGTGTCTTTTTACCATCTATAAATACTAGCTTCATATTTTCACCTCCCTTCATTCCTTCAAAAACACTTCCCTCTTCATTCTCTCTACTTATCACACCCTCTCTTTCAGGCGACATCAAGTATTCTTCTTCTCTTTATTCTCTCTTTATCACACCCCTCCTTCCGGGCGGCGTCAGACATTCCATGAGTGAACACGAGAGTTCAACAGCTAAGAGTTCTTCTGGTAATGGCGAATCCACTGGCGAGGAAGAGGAGCCTCATCTTCTTCCTGTCTTATCTGAGGAGGAGAGGATCTTTCCCCATGGGGCGGGTAAGAACTTGGCAACCCTCTTATCTAAACAGACTTCCGCTGAGAAGCTCAGGTGAGTTGCCACCCCTGGTGTTTCTATCGCCTCACTCTTGGATAACAGATTCCTTCGACAGGTTAATAAACCATCCGCCTTTGATCCTCCATTGATAAACGAAGAAACCAGTGATTGGCTTCTGGAGAAGGAAATCGAGCATCCGCTCCTCCTTCCCATCACTTCTCTTTGGAGGATTCGTCTCAACAGTGGATACTTTTTTCTCCCAAAGATAGAATTTCTCTCTCGGGCGACTCCTTGTCCAGAATGGCAGCCATAGATCGAGTACATGATTTCGATCCCCTATTGTAGAGATGTAATCATCAGGGCTGGGGTTGATGGAGGCTCTTTCTTCGACGCGCTATAGGCATCTTACTAGGAACAATCGGGATATGATTCGCTTGTCTCTTAGATGGGTTCCCTTGGTTCACACATTCCTCTTTGCTTGGGGAGAGGCGTCGCCCACATTAGAAGACATGGTGTCACTGACCGGACTTCCCCTCTACGGGAGTCACGACTTCAAAGAGGCATCGGGTAGTCTGTATGATGATGACGGGCTCGTACTAGACTTTTTGAAGCAAGCACGTACAAAATCAAGGAAATTAATCGCCAAAACGAGTGCCCCCTTTGGAATACGGAAAGGCGCCAGAGGAAATACGCCAAAGAAGGGGAAAGGGGTAGCTTCTACAGAGGAAGCCGTCACTTATACAATTCCTAGGGGGTCTGCCAAACGGGCCACCTTGAACCTGTGGGTGAAGATGTGAGCGCCCAAGTTGGTGGGCGAGTCTAGCTGGGAGCCCCCTTCTCCTCCTGTAGGATTTACTGAGCGACATGAATTGGCCGCTTTTTTGTCCTATTTTGTCTCTCACGAAGTCTTTGAACATTCCCCGACCAATGCTATGAGGGACGAGTCAATTATCATGGCGATACTCATGTCACGTGGTGTCTCGTTTCCTTTGGCACCCATGTTTCTGGGCGGACTATACCATCATTTGCACTTGCTGGTAGGTGACATCCAGAAAGCCAATGACTCCTCCTTCACAGTCGAAACGTTTCTTCCTGCCAACTTTATGCAGATGTGGGGATGGGAGTATTATCGCCGTTATAGGCCAGAGACGAATGTCTTGGGGCTTACTGGTGAGCGGGTTGTAACCGCGGAGGATGGCACATAAAGCACCATCACTTATCCTGTTTCCTTCCCTCGAACGGCTCTTTATGAGAAGGCTGTCGCCAAACCAACTCTTCGTTTGGCGCCCCTACTGGATGATATAAACGAATTCACTTTTTGCCCGTACGACGACGGTGCATGTGGAGAAGCTTCCCATTGGTTTGTGTCGCTCTTCCCTGAGGATTTTGTGGATGTCGCCTTGGACACTCCTACTTTTGATGCGTGCAATTTTTTGGCCGCTGTGACGCCAGGTTATCTTCCGGGTTTTCACAAGGGAAAGTATTTCGCTGAGGCTTATAATCTGAATCGCATTGCTCGTCAGGCAGGTTTCGATCAAGGGACTGGTTCTTACCTTTCGCCTTCATGCTCTTCGGACCCGCATATGATAGAGGAGAGTTTCATGTGTTTTGTCTTTCAGGGTGAAAAGCCTAGGTTCTGTCGCCCACCCTTCAACCCCTTAAAGGTCCCTCAGCTTGGCCGGGACTTGAAGGTTACACATAAATGGTTTTTATATTGGGTGAATGAGATGGAAGATGTACATCATGCCCTGGCAGTTGATGGCGTGATGGCTCCCCCGCCGAACGTGCCAGAACTCTATCGCCTAGGGCGCACTAGGATACCCTCAGATATCATGCGTTCTCATGGGTTGGCTTCTGGTGCTAAGAGCAGGCGTGTTGAAGCTCCCTCTTCTCGGGGCAAAGAGAAAAGAAAGCCGCCCTCTTCGTCGAAGATTAGAAACGTCGTATGTAACCTTTGCGGAACTATTCCTCAGGAGGTTGAGGTAATCTTAGTATTGCTTTTCTCCTTTATTGCTTTAGTGACCTTCCTTGGGTGCTTATTACTTTATCTTTTAGTCGGATGCCCCTCCGCATGGCCCATTACGATACTTTGCTCATGAGTGGCTTAATGTGGACGTGAAGGATCTTCCATCGAGGTTTGCTGAAAGACAGGCGCGACGTGATGCTGGTATAGTTCCTGTTCCACGGTTTCCTCGATCTCCTTGATTATCATTTTCAGATAGAGCTTCCGCTCTGCTCAGGGGGCAATCATCAAGAGTCTATCCCCAGCAGTCTGTTGGTGCTAATTCCAGCTCCGTACTTGGTCTTGGTGTTTTACCGAGTCAGCCGGTGATGTCGCAACAAGAATCATCAGGTACTTTGTTCGTCAGATTGACACGTGTTCATTCATTGTCTTTCCTTGATTAAATAGCATGCTGCCTTATATATATACATAAGGGGGAGGTATAGGGGAGGTGTCGTTCTATTTTTCTCTTTTCTTTGGGATTTTTCTCACTCTCTTTCCTCTTGGACTCTTTAGGGCAAGGAGACAGACATCCTTTCGACTCGGGTGCTTCGGTCGGGAGTTCCTCTTCCTCAGCTTCTTCTACTAGTCGCCAAGACGTTGTGGCTTCTTCCCTTGTAAGTCGGTTATGAGCGACTTTTTTTTTTTTTTTTTTGACTCGCGTTTTCTAGTAAACATTTCTAGGTTATGGGCAAACAGGATCGTTCAGAAGCTAGAGATGGTCGTGACAAAGTAAAAAGGACCAAAAATCTGAGTGATCACGGTCGTCAGGATACAGCTCCTGAGAAGATTGTTCAACCCAATCTGTTGACTAGTGGAGAGCATAGGGATCCGCCTACTTTCCTTCTTTCAGACAAACCCATGGAGCAACGCCATATTCGTGATGGGGAAAATTATGTTTCGGTCTTTGGATTTTGGGTGCCTCCTCGCTACGAATCGTTATACACTGCAACATGGCCATATTGCCTCTGATGCGGTCTTTCCCAATGCTAACGTTCTTGTGTCTCATACCTTGAACGTCTTGGATGTGTTGGGCGAGATGGTGGATGCTGGTGACCATCCTTCCGTATACAACTGCAGAGCTGGCGTCGAATAATTGATGATGCTGCCAACATGCGTTTTAACATTGGATGGCTAGAAGCCCTCTGGCGGGATGCTGAGGCGAAGGAGAACGCTCGTCGGAATCAATTACCTGTCATTATCGCTGGTCTCGAGAAAAAGGTCGCTTCTGATCAGGTTAGTTTACAGACATTACGAGAGACACAGCAACGCCTGATCAAAGTGACGAGTGAGGTTGTCGACCAGATCGCACAGGCCAGGAAGACGCTAGAGGAGGATGAGCAGTTGTTGGCGGATGCCAAGGCAGAAATGGCGGAGCAGGACAAATTATGAGCGTCCTAATGATCTGAAAGGCTCTCTCTCTTTTTTTCAATTTTCCATTTTCTCTCTCCTCTTTTTTGTTCTAAAAAAAGAAGGATATTTTTGAAAGTTTGTATGTTATGACATTCGTTTGGTTGTGATCGTGCTTCGAGGAAGGATTCTTTAAAATATGACTGGTGCTTAGTATATTAATTCTTGTTCGTGTTTCAAGTGGTTTTGGTCGAGCTAATGGCTAGTTATTGTGGCTTAGTGATGGAGATATCTTCGTTAAGGAGACTTGTGAATGTTCATCCCTTTATATGCAGCCATCTTGAGCAGGAGCATGCGGATGCGCATGGCATGTTGGTGGACGTGGAACTTTGTGTGGATATATTAAGGCGAGCCGGTAGTAGTGTACCTATGAATTTGTCAGCCAAGCGTGCTGAACTGAAGAATCGTCGAGTAGCTTCTGGCTTGGACTTGGCGTATGTTTCAGCTGCTCGTGATGCCATCGACGTGGCTCTTGCTCATGCCCTGGATGATCTCAATGCTCATACACGTGTTCCAAATTCCTAGGGCTACTATGCCTATGACTTTAGGTTAATGTGTATATGTATATATATTTGTTATGTTTGGTTGCTTTCATTTCACCTAGGTCATTCTCTCTCTTGGAAAAGTTTTGTTGCTCGCACCTCTATGTCCGCTAGTCGCTCTGTTGAAGAATGGGTCTTGGCACTTGCTGCCTCACCTCAGGATCCTTGGAAGGCAGTTTATAGTCAAGAAATTCGCCGCTTAGTCAGGATTAAAGAGGAATGTATGCAAGAGTTGGAAAGGTGTGAGCGGGCTTTGAGAAAGGCACGTTTGGATTGGTCTGAATGTGCTGACACCTTCTATATGGCGGAAAAGGGATTCATTTCTCAATCCGCCTTCAGGAAGGTGGAGCGTCGTTTTAGGCAAGCTGGTATTATACGGATGAATGCCCATGAAGCCGTGAAAGGAGCTCGTGGTAGTTTGCTCATGGTGGAGGGGGGAATTACAAAATATCAAGCCATGTTGGCTGGTTTGCGAGGTTGACTGCAGGTGGACCTCTCTGTGGATTTATTCGGAATTTTCGCTCTCACTCCCCTTCTCTTTTTTTTTTATAAATAGTTTTGGGTACAGTATTCTATTAGTTTATTTGGCTCCCATTCCTCTTTTGGATCAGTCATGATGACTCAAGAAGAATTATTATTGGAGGTCAAACGTCTTGGCCGTATGGCTAAGGCGGCACGCATAATGTTCGAGCACTTTGTAGAAGAGAATAGGCGTTATTCTCGTCTTTTGGAAAGGTTTGAGCTGGAGCTGCAAGAAGTTATCATCAATGTTGTTCCCGTGGCGCCCCTTTCTCTAGAGCGACGACCGTTGTGTTTTGATCAGATGGATAATAGTTATGATAGCTACATATGTGCACATGTTCTTGTTGAAGTCTTAGAGAGTGCTGTTAGTGATACTCAGTTTCTTCTGGATGTAGTCCCTTAGACAACTCTGTCGTTTGTAAATATATTATTTAATGTTAATATTTAAAGAATGTTCTGTTTCTCTCTCGCTCTTTTTTTTTATGAGCAAATATGTTGTCAGGGGCGCTTGCGCCTTTTAGGTAAGCCAGTGCCATCCCTTAATAGGGGGGAAAGATTTCTCCTCTTCTCTTTTTTTTATGAGCAAAAATATTATCAGGGGTGCCTGCGCCTTTTAGGGACGCCAGGATCATTCCTTAGTGGGAGGAAAAGATGTGTTTCTCCTCTTCTGCTTTTTTTTATGAGTTAGAATATTATATCAGGGGCGCCAGGACCATTCCTTAGTATGAGGAAAAGATGTGTTTCTCCCCCTCTTTTTTTTTATGAGCTAGAATATTATCAGGGGTGCTTGCGCCTTTTAGGGACGCAAGGATCATTCCTTAGTGGAAGGAAAAGATGTGCTCTCCCCCTTCTCTCTTTTTTTTTATGAGCAAAAATATTATCAGGGGCGCCTGTGCCTTTAGGGGCGCCAAGGATCATTCATTAGTGGGAGGAAAAGATGTGTTTCTCCCCCTCCCCTTTTTTATGAGTTAGAATATTATATCAGGGGCGTCTGCGCCTTTAAGGGGCGCCAGGACCATTCCTTAGTGGAAGGAAAAGATGTGCTCTCCCCCTTCTCTCTCTTTTTTTTTATGAGCAAGAATATTATCAGGGGCGCCTGCGCCTTTTAGGGGCGCCAGGACCATCCCTTAGTGGGAGGAAAAGATGTATTTCTTCCCTCCCTTTTTTTTTTATGAGTTAGAATATTATATCAGGGGCGCCTGCGCCTTTTAGGGACGCCAGGACCGTTCCTTAGTGGAAGGAAAAGGTGTGTTTCTCCCCTTCTCTTGTTTTTATGAGCAAAAATATTATCAGGGGCGCCTGCGCCTTTTAGGGGTGCCAGGGCCATTCCTTAGTAGTAGAAAAAGATGTGCTCTCCCCTTCTCTTTTTTTTTTATGAGCTAAAATATTATCGGGGGCGCCTGCGCCTTTTAGTTACGCCAGGGCCATTCCTTAGTGGGGATATTTCAGGCACACTTTTATCAAGGGTGAGGATTTAGTCACCCGTTGCCGTAAGGCGTGGGAGGTTTCTTAGACACTCATGTCCCACAGAATGGGCGCAAAGAGGATTTTAGGCACTCTTCCTTTTATCAAGGGTGAGGATTTAGTCACCCGCTGCTGTAAGGCGTGGGGGATTTCTTAGACACTCATGTCCCATAGAAATGGCGCAAAGAGGATTCCAGACACTCTTCCTTTTATCAAGGATGAGGATTTAGTCACCCGTTGCTGCAATGCGTGGGGGGTTTCTTAGACACTCATGTCCCATAGAATGGGCGCAAAGAGGATTTTAGGCACTCCTCCTTTTATCAAGGGTGAGGATTTAGTCACCCGCTGCTGTAAGGCGTGGGGATTTCTTAGACACTCATGTCCCATAGAATGGGCGCAAAGAGGATTCCAGGCACTCTTCCTTTTATCAAGGATGAGGATTTAGTCACCCGCTGCTGTAAGGCGTGGGGGATTTCTTAGACACTCATGTCCCATAGACAGGGCGCAAAGAGGATTTCAGGCACTCTTCCTTTTATCAAGGATGGGGATTTAGTCGCCCGTTGTTGTAAGGCGTGGGGGATTTCTTAGACACTCACGTCCCAGAGAACGGGTACGTAAAGGATTTCAAGCGCTCCTCTTTGTCAGGAGGATTTTGTGGATTCGTTGAATCAAAAGCACGTATTATTCATTGTGGATTGCTTACATGTAAAAGGTTTTTAACCACTTCCCATTAATTTTATCATTGGGTTTCCCCTTCATGGGAGTGCCATCTGCGTGTTCGATTTTGTAGTAACCACTGTCTGCTGCTTCAGTAACTCTGAAGGGGCCTTCCCAGTTTGGTGCAAATTTTCCGGCACTTGCATTTTGAGGAACGTGATGTGAGATGGCGAGGACCAGGTCGCCAACAAAGAAAGCTTCTTGGTTTAACCTTTTGATTATAAGCTCGTGCCATACATGCGCGGTATTTCTCAGCATGGGCATGTGCAATATCTCGCTTCTCCTCAATCGTGTCCAATACTTGGAATCTTTTACTATCTTCAGCTTGGAGGCCGCTTTCTACGATAACTCGGGCGGATACGATGACAATTTCTGCTGGCAGAATGGCGTCCTCTCCATAAACTAGGGTGCAGCCCAGTAGAGGATCTTTTTGCAGTGCGGTATGCCCACATCGCCATGGGTAATTGCTCGTGCCAAAGTCGCTTGTTATCATATAAGTTCCGGCTGAGGATTAGGAGCAAAATTTTATTGGTGGCTTTGGCTTGCCAGTTTCTTTTTGGATAGTAAGGGGTAGACATTTTGCGTTTGATATGAAAAGCTGCTAGCAGGTCCTTTACATCGCTATTGACAAAGGGCGTGCCATTATCAGATACAATGCACATAGGTATTCCGAAACGCGTGATGATGTGTTCCTTGATGAAGGAGGCGATGGTGGCACTAGTAGTGTTTTTAAATGGGATCGCCTCTACCCACTTGGTGAAGCATTCTGTAGCCGTTATGATGTATTCGTGTTGCTTGGAGGATTTCGGTGTGATAGGTCCAATGATATCTAATCCCCAAGTATGAAAGGGCCAGGGGGCGGCAACGTTATGCAACGTGGTATGTGGGGCATGTATCAAATTTCCATAAATCTGGCACTGTTCGCACTTTCGAACATATTCGGCTGTGTCGCTTTCCATTGTAGGCCAGTAGTATCCTGCTTCATAAATTTGCGCAAATAACCTGGCTTTCCCTTGATGTTCACCATCGTGAGTGAGGTCCATAACCTTGAGTGCTTCCGCCTTGTCAAGACATGTCAAGGTTTGCTGATTGTAGCTTTTCCGGAACAACTTTCAGTCGAGAACAAAGTATCTCCCTGATTTCTTGACTAAACGGAGAGCAGCCTTTTTATCACTTGGCAACGCCCCGTTTGTTAGGTAGTCGATGTAAGGTTCTCGCCAATCCTATGTGTCCTCTTCGGCGACACAAATTTCTTCCTCTTGGGAGCACCTTGGCAAATCAAATATTTGTCTTGAAGTGCTTTAGCTTGCTCAGACCATGTCTAGCCAATAAAATCTCGCTCATTGAATCCGTCGGTGCAGTATGATGGACATGGCGTGCCCACACGTTTGAGAGTGTATCTCTTCCAGCGTTTCTTTAGCCTCGCTTGGGCCGAGGCATCTGCATAGTCCTCCTCCAGTTGTGATGAAATACAATTCTCTTTCAAGGAGAGTGTAAGTTTTTAACATTTTTCATGAAAGTTACCTTTCTTCTGGCGGTCGGTTGAGGTCTGCTATTATTACCCTTCGCCAGTCCAACTCTTCCATGGCGGCTCTTTCCTCCAAATATATAGGTGAGGTTTTCTTGATGATGGTGATGACTTCTTCATCCCCTTGAAGCATTTGTAGCTTCGCTGCCAGAGTGGCTAATGCATCTGCATGCTTATTCACTAGGCGCCCCATGTGTTCTATGACAATGTGATCGAAGCGTCGCATCAACCTTTGATCTTTATCGCGATAGGTCGCTAGTGTTGGTTCCTTCACATGAAAGTCGCCTTCCATTTGGTTTACAAGAAGCCTCGAGTCTCCCGTGACTTCCAAGGCGCGGATGCCCATTTCTAATGTCATTTGCATCCCAATGAGGAAACTCTCGTATTCTCGCAAACATTATTGGTGCAGGGGTAATCGAGTTTGTAGCTGTATGGTTTGAGCTCGCCTTCTGGTGATTCAAAAACAATTCCTGCGCCTCCATGACTTCCGTAGGAGGAACCATCAAACGACATCTTCCATTTTTGGGGCAGTATTTCCTCTGCTATAGCGATTTCTCCCGGGAGATCGGCGTGAATGTCGGAAGTGTCTGATCCTGGGAAGGCTGCCGGTAGGTCTGCGATCGCTTGTCCTCTGACTCCTTGGGGTCGTATTGGTGTGAAATCAAATTCCAACAGTTGCATTGACCAACGCGCCAGCTTGCCTGATTGGATTGGCTTAGTAGTTAAATAAACGATCGGATTCGCGGTTGCCACCACGTAGTATTTATGCTTTAGGAGGTAATGGCGTATCTTCTGCGCTGCCAGAATTAATGGTAGGCAAGCTTTCTCAGCAGACGTATATCGAAGTTCAGCGTCTTTTAAGGTTTTGCTAAGGTAGTAAATAGGGATGAGATTAGCTCCTCCCATGTCTTGAGCGACCAACACCCCGATTGCGGTTTTTGTGTGTGTGAGATATAGATACAGCGGTTCTCCTTTTATGGGCGGGCGTAAGACATGCGGGTGGGTAAGCCATTTTTTTATTATGTCAAAAGCCTCTTGTTGCTTTGCCTCCCATGTAAACCGCGCATCTTTTTTAAGCATTGGGAAGAAGTGATTTAGGGTCTGTGCCAATCCTGGGATGAAGCGTCTTACATAAGAAACTTTGCCTATCAGGTTTTGAAGTTCTTGTTTGTTCTTCGGCGGCGGCATCGAAATGATGGCTTCGGCTTTAGCAGTATCGACTTCGATCCCTTTGCTGGTGACTTGATACCCTAAGAATTTCCCCTTGGTGACTCCAAACACACATTTGGCCGGATTCATCTTTAGATTGAAATTTCGACATCGCTGGAGAACTCGGCGGAGGTGTTGGGCGAATTCTTCTCGCTTATTCGCTTTAATCACAAGGTCATCCACATAAATCTCGACAATTTCATGATTCATATCGTGGAAAATGGAAGTCATCGCACGTTGGTAAGTCGCCCCGGCATTCTTCAACCCGAAAGGCATGACAACATAGTAAAAATTTCCTATGGGAGTGGAAAACGCCGTCTTGGCTGCGTCGCTTTCTTTCATCCTAACTTGGTTATAACCATTGTGCCCGTCCATAAATGCATACATGTCATACCCACAAGTTGCATCCACTGTCATGTCGATGTTGGGGAGGGGGAACTCATCTTTAGGGAAAGCGCGATTCAGATCTCGGAAATCTACGCAGCATCGAATGGTTTCGTTCTTTTTTTCTACAGGTACAATGTTCGCAAGCCATGTTGGGTAATGTATGGGTTTAATGTACCCTGCTTTCATTAGCTTCGTTACTTCTGCTTTTATTTGTGCTTTAATTTCATAGTGGAACTGGCGTCGTGGTTGCCTTATGGGTTTACTGCTTGGGTTGACTTTTAGTTCATGACAGACCAAGGCAGGGTTTAATCCTGGCATATCTTCATAGGACCAAGCGAAAATGTCCTTGTACTCTTTTAATAATTCGTGTAACTCACAACTTTCCTCTCTATCAGGGCCGCTCCAAGTTCGATCCATTTTGGGTCCTCTTTGGTCCCCAAGTTGACCTTTTGTGTTGCTTCATCATGTTTGGGCGGCACGTTCTTCGTCATTCTTTCCCAGGCATGTGGGACGTCCTCAACTTTCAAAGTTTCCATCGCTTCTGCGATGTTAACTTCTGTTGTCGGGGCCTCCCCGGATAATTGCTATAAGCGATACACATGACGTCCATCCGGGAGAGACACCTTGCGGAAGCGTCGTTTGTCTTCTTCAACGTAGTCTTTCTTTCGTCCTTGGCTGGTGCTTCCTTGTTGGTAGGTCGTCTCCCAGTCTGGAATTGGGATTGAGTGGATGCGAGTTACTACCTCGCTTGGCTCATTCAGACCATCAAAGAAGGCTACTTCAGCATAACACGCCTCGTCAGCAGAGAAGGGGTTCTCGGTGGCTCGGACCCTCTTCTGTTTTCCCTTGAGGATAAATTTGATGCATTGATGATAAGTAGATGAAACGACTCCATGTTTGTGTAGCCGAGGTCTTCCCAATAAGATATGATATGCCGTATTGACGTCCATCACGTGAAAGGGCTCGATCGCGTTTATTGGACCGACCTTGACCTCAAGGTTGATCGTCCCGATGGTGTGTTGACTTAGACCGCCAAAACCTTGGATCTTTGTTTGGAATTTCTTAATTTCCGCTTCCTTCCCACCAATACTTTTCAAGATGTGCAAGGGTATCAAGTTGATTGATGCGCCAGTATCGATGAATGCCCGTTTGAAAGTGTCCTTTATTACTCTAGCCATAAGATACAGCGGGCGTGTATGGTCGCTATTTACGGCATTCGTAGGCAGTGGATACTTCCTATCTAAGTAGCGCTCACATCTTCTCTAGCTGCTATTCTAGTTATAAATATCGATGCTAGGTGTCTCTAAGCGACGTCAAAACCCAAAGCATTGAAGAAGTTTGCGAATAGAGGTTTCTTCGCCACCGTTTCTTCTATTTTCTCAGTCGTACCGCCTGATGATATAGCATATATTTCTTATTCTTTCGTTACCTCCATGGGGCACCCTTCTCCCTCTCTAGGGTCATGAGTTAGGGCTCCCACCCCGTGATCTGGCAGCGGGTCATCTTGTATGCCATTATCGCCTCCGACATCTACCTCTCCATTCCGTTGTTTGTTGTAGATCGCCCATTTGAAAGTTCGACATTCCCTAGTAGGGTGATCTACCCTCCCATGTAATACACAATAGCGCGGGTGTTGATGGTGGTTTTTAAACAAAGGGTAAAATCGTAAAACCCCAAATAACCTAATGTCACCAGTGACACATTTATTAGGACTTTTAATGCATGTGGTCAGTAATTAATAGGGGGTATTTTTTCAAATTAGGGTTACAACGAACAAAACCCTAATTCCCTCCGTGCCAATGGCAAATCATGCCAGCCACACCTAGCCCAAGCTAGCCGCACCTCTATGCCAATGGAAAAGCATGCCACCATACCAAACGCGCCAAGCATGCCAACCATGCTAGCCGCACCTCGTGCCAATGGAAAATCATGCCAGCCACACCTAGCCCAAGCTAGCCGCACCTCTATGCCAATGGCAAATCGTGCCATCCATACCAAACGCGCCGAAGCATGCCAACCATGCTAACCGCACCTCTATGCCAATGGCAAAGCATGCCAGCCATACCAAACGCGTCGAGCATGCCAACCATGCTAGCCACACCTCCGTGCCAATGGCAAATCATGACCACACCTGGCCCAAGCTAGCCGCGCCATGCCAAATGCACTCTGCCTTGGCCCTAGCTACGCTAATCACACCAAATGCGCCAAAGCATGCCACCCATGCTAGCCGCACCTCCGTCGTCGATGGAAAATCATGCCAGCCACACCTAGCCCAAGCTAGCCGCACCTCTATGCCAATGGCAAAGCATGCCAGCCATACCAAACGCGCCGAAGCATGCCAACCATGCTAGCCGCACCTCCGCGCCGATGGCAAATCATGCCAGCCACACCAAACGCGCCAAAGCATGCCAACCATGCTAGCCTCACCTCCGTGCCAATGGCAAATCATGCCAGCCACACTTAGCCCGAGCTAGCCGTGCCATGCCAAATGCACTCTGACTTGGCCCTAGCTACACTAATCACGCCATGCCAAGCCAAACACCCTTACAGCCGCGCCATGCCAAAGTAGCGCCCACACCTAGGCTTACAAACCATGCAACCTAGGCCAAATTGGCCACCCATGCCATTGGCACATGCCAACACGCTCGCTGGTAGCTTTTTCCACCAAGGCGCGACCGAAATTGGCCACGCATGCCATTGGCACATGCCAACACGCTCGCTTGTAGCTTTTTCTACTAGGGCGCGGCCCAAATTAGCCACGCATGCCATTGGTACATGCCAACACGCTCGCTGGTAGCTTTTTCTACCAAGGCGCGACCCAAATTGGCAAAGCATGCCATTGGCACATGCCAACACGCTCGCTGGTAGCTTTTTCTACCAAGGCGCGACCCAAATTGGCCACGCATGCCATTGGCACATGCCAACACGCTCGTTGGTAGCTTTTTCTACCAGGGCGTGGCCCAAATTGGCCACGCATGCCATTGGCACATGCCAACACGCTCGCTGGTAGCCTTTTCTACCAAGGCGTGACCCAAATTGTCCACGCATGCCATTGGCACATGCCAACACGCTCGCTGGTAGCTTTTTCTACCAGAGCGCGGCCCAAATTGGCCACGCATGCCATTGGCACATGCCAACACGCCATTGGTAGTTTTTCTTACCAGGCCATGGCCCTAATGGTCGAGCATGCCATTGGCACATTCCAACACGCATCGCTGGTAGCTTTTCTTACAGGCCACACCCTAATGGCCGAACACGCCATTGGCACTTGCCACACACGCCACTAGCGGCTCATCGGCATTGCCACTCGCACTCAAGATGCAACCCGCAACAAAGGCATTCCGCACATGCCACACGCGCCACTAGCAACACCACTTGCACTCAAGGTGCAACCAACACTCGAGATATCAACACAAAGCGGGGATGCTTTCCAGGGTTTTGGTTTGGCGGTCTGACTTGCGGCGTACACTACGCTCAAGTTAAGAAAGCGTGAATAGGAATAAAGCGGTCAAATAAATGAGGAAATAATGGTGAAAACGTTTTCACCCATTAACACCATGCGGTTACCACCTCCTCCCATTATTTCACCCTTTACTTTCTTCCTTCATGAGGCCAGGGTACGTTTCAATCTCGACTTGTATAAATAGGTCTTACCTATTTCCACCAGACAACAAGTCTCGGTCAGGAGAAAAATACAATATTCTCAGAAAAGGCAACTTTGCAAGCTATCCAAAAAAGCTTTCATCTCTTGCAAGCTTCCTAAGCTTTCACTTTCTGATACAAGTCGAGACACTACTCTTCTAGAATTATTCTGGCCTCACACCTTTCTTTGCTTCCCTCCCCAAATCAACCCTTCTCCTCCACTTTGTGACCGAAGCAAGTCTGGAACGGCCATTTCTTGGTTTAGGCCGGACTTGTACAGATTGATCTCTCGAATCTATAGAGTGCTCACGTGCATCACATTTGTTTAGGGTTTAAACCAGTTTCTCACTCACCTACCGAATTTACCGAAATCGGCGGAAACGATTTTCACCTATAAACAATTGGCGACCACAACGGGAGGATTGATCTATCGGCTACAATGTCAGACTGTCGATCTCGTTCTTCGACCCAGATGTCAAGATGGTAGGGGAAGACCACTCAATCCGACTCAACTACCAGACAACCCGGTTACCAGTTGTAAAAACTACACAAGAAAACTGGGGACTCGCTGAAGATGCTACCAGCGATTGGGGACTTGCTGGCGATGCTACCAGCAAAGCCGCCTTTTACTTGGAGAGGGCGTGTTCGCAAAAAACCTATGAAGTGAGTAAATTTAGACTGGGCAAGATATACCATCTGTTTTTAGGTTCTTAGTAAAACCGTCATACTATTGCGTCGTGTGCCTATTGCTAGCATACACTTTCATAAAAGCAATATTCCTTTCACAAAACATAATCAGAGTTATATTATCAAAACCATTCATCCCAGAAATAATCCAATATCCTCAAAAGCTACCAGCTGTCTATCAAAACCGGTCAAACTTTGAACCGGACATCCAATATGTTTTTCCAAAAAAAAAAAAAGAAGAAGAACCTAAATGAAAGTTTAACAGAGAAACATTCAAGGAAAATCATCCAACAGAGGTCTGCTTTTCTTGGAGAAAGTCAATTTTGCGTCTTCAAGAGCCGCTCTCTTCATAGTTAACATCTCGAGAAAGCTTTTCGAGTTCTACCTCTGTCGTGCAATCTCCTCGGCGGAAAGGCTTCCGATTGCCGCATCTTTCAACTTCTCGGATCTCAAAGAAGGCCTTCGACAAACCATGAAGTGTTGAACTCCTTTTCTACGCACACGTCGCGATGGTGCTCCCGGTAGGGCAATAACGTCTTCATAAACGGTGTGACCGGTCACCTCACGCATATCCTCGATGGAAGATAAAGCCTCTTCCACACGCTTAACCAGCGCAAATCGACTAGTGACCTTCTTGGTTGTGGCCATATGTCCGTACTTCTCCCAGATTCGGGTGTACAACGCCTCATACTTAGCAAAGACGCTGAAACCGCCAACCAAAGACATGACCTGGATAAGGAACCAAGTACTGGGATCAAAATGGCGCTTTGCGCAAGCTGGCCTCACGACTCACAAAGGGTTTTCTTCCATGTCTACGACAGCAACCATCAGAGAATCATCCACCGTTTGGACCACATCCGTGCCGGCAATTGGCTAACTCCCATCTCCAAGTCACCGTGGTGGTCACCAAAGGAAAGTTTTCGTGTGGCTCCACCCTGAATCGTCCTCCGAAACCGGATTCCTCCGCGAACTTGAGTTAGACATTTTTCAAAAGAAGAAACGGAAGAAGAAAGAAAAGAAGCGCGAAACTCACCGAACCACTTCCGAAAAAGAACCAGTCTTTGCCGGAGGAATCATTCTCACTTGTCGAACTTTATTCTTTGTCCGACTCATCACCGCTATGAGTAGGCTCGGTGCCGCCGGAATTCTTCAAGAAATTGCCGTCTCTGGCAACGTGCAAGGGCAAGTGAAAGCATTAACACTACCGAAGCCCCGGGAAGAAACAAGACGCATGTTTTCGGTAGAAATTCACGTGTGTTGAGACAAACCAACAAGGAGGCGACACGTACTGGTTATTGGAAGAACTGAAAGACACGAGAGATGCGGGAGGATCTTGTGAAACCGCCCCGAACCCTCCAGCACGATTCTTCGTCCTCTGTTCCTTCGCTCGGGACTTTCCGAGTTGCAGCAACTCGCAGGATCTCTCAACATCGGATACTTCTTCAAAACTACTGGGAAGGTTTACAACGAACATTCTCCACCACGATTTTTACAAAATCTTGGATCATAATAAACTCATCGCGCCGAGAACTCATTATAGCCAAAAGTCGTCAAGTCACTCTTCCCGTTTGAAAGAAGGGAAGGCGGATACCCGACTCAAAGGCACCGGCATTGAGGGCGGCATGCAATGAATCTTTAGGAACCACCAGCTGGTAAGCAAGAGGTACCCCTTGATCGAAACCCATGTGACGAGCAGCGCGGTCAATATTGTAAGCAGCTATTCGGAAAGACCCCATGAAAAAAGACGGCATATTGCCGGACTTGCAGCTTTGAATAAACAAGTTTTCACCAACACTCAAGTTGCCGTCAGAAGACAAAGACATGTTCGGAGAAGAAGCAAAGGTGTCAATTTGAGTCACCGACCTATGGACCAAGCTCCCATGGGCGAAAATCGATTTCATGCGACTTATCGAGAAGACTAACCAAGCTCACTCCAACTCTTGGACGCCTGTTCACCCATCGAAGAATTCGATAGCCGCCCCAACTCGCGGGAATCGAAGGCATCGGTTTCAGAGCATACTTCTCAAAGTGCTCCCATAGCCAGACTTGCAGAAAAGCAACGTGCACATATGAATCCACTTTCATGAAACCATTCGAAACTCGCATGTTCGCAACTAGGTGATCCAGATGCACATACGAGGAACCAGGAATAGCTTGCCAATGGGAAGAACTTCACCTTTTGCTAACTTCACAGCAATCACTAGCAACTCGGTCTTATTTCCTTCTTGCCGTAACCGTCATCAAAAATGTCTCTAGACAACCGAGAGAGCCAAAAATGCTTGCAACATGAAGATCATTTCGCTCGTTAGGTTCCATTTCGTCCCGAAACCATTGAGATATCCACCACTATAAAGCACCTTTCATCCTCTTTCCGGACAGAATCCTTCGACTTCGCAGTGGAGTCTTTCCGAGGGTAATCTCCCAACTTAGCGGCAAGGTCTTCCCGCATCTTTCCTCACCATCGACAATCGGATATTAAGATTCCCTTCCACGGAAGATTGAGAAGAGAGCCACACTCTCCAAAGAGAAAGTTATTTCACCCCATCTACATATGATCGTATGGGTGTCCGAACACCATCTGGAGATGAAAGCAACCAAGCCCGGGATATCCTTCCTAACTGGAGATTTCATCAAGCTCGACAAGATCAATAATCTGCGCTTTCGAGTCAAGTTGGTATTTATGTGCTCCCTACTCACCATGAACTCAACCCATCTATCAAAAAGAACGCAATGGGCTTTGACACATCATGAAATCAATGTTGGAAGAAGAGTATACCCCTTTATAAAGACAGAATCGTATGATGTTCTCTCGGGCGAACCGAACGTGTTCTCTTTTCATCTTCACCACCGGTTAACAAAATTGGCACGAAACCTCGGGTGCTTCTTCCGAGCAGGGCGTAGGGGTCTAGCAAAGAATTCATCATCCGTGTTTGGTTTGGAACTATGAACATCCTTCGATGAGGCGAAATTTTGTTCGGGTAACATCTTGTCGGATTTCTTCATAACAGTTTAGTAACGAGATATCTGCACACGAAGAAAGATGAAATTATCTCCCTGACACATAATCGCACCCAACAAAAGAAAAAAAAAGAGGGGAGAGGTTGTATTCTCTACAGGTTCAAAACTGCACACGCAGTATTTTCTTCAGGGTTCAAAATTATACGCAGTATTTTATACGGGCTCAAGTGCGTCTGCAGTATCCTTCTTCGGGTTCAAAATTATATATGGAGCATTTTTCTACGGGTTCAAAACTGCACGCGCATTATTTTCTTCAGGTCCGAAATTCATATATGCAATATTTCCTATGGGTTCGAAGTCATATGAAGCACATATATAGTATTCTTCTTCGGGATTCATATACAGTATTCTCTCGGGTTGAATCGCACACGCAGATTTTCCTCGTGGTTCAAAATTATATACGTAATATTTTATATGGGCTCAAGTGCGTCTCAGTATCCTTCTTCAGGGTTCAAAATTATATATGGAGCACTTTCCTACGGGTTCGAATAATATATGCAAAGATTTCCCTTGGGTGCATATATCTGATTTTCTACAAGAAGCACGCCAAGAAATTATATGCGCAATATCATTGCAAGGATTATAAAGAAAAACGCCTACTCTTAGGGTTTGCACCTACATGAAAAAGGAAACAAGGGAAGTACTGGAAGACATACCTGGAAGCTGGTTTTTCTTTGTAACTCTGCCGCTAGTAGGAAAGGATGAAAGGAATAAGGTGCAAGATGAGAGAAAGGGGTTTTATATATATGGGCGTGAAGATTCCGAAATAGGGAAGGATTTCCCTTTACCAAAAATCGTGCGGGCTCACAAGGACGCCCAACTTCCCAATGCCGCCTAAGTTGCACCGGTCCCACCAATTGCGCCCAACTTCCCAATGCCGCCCAAGTTACACCGATCCCACCAATTGCGCCAACTTCCCAATGACCGCCCAAGCCATGCAAGCAAGCACGCACAACTTCCCCACCTTGCGCCGGTCCCACCAGCTAGCACGCTCAGTTTCCCAACTCACGCCAACTTCCCAATGCCGCCCAAGTTGCACCGGTCCCACCAATTGCGCCCAACTTCCCAATGCCGCCCAAGTTGCACCGGTCCCACCAATTGCGCAAACTACCCAATGACCACCCAAGCCACGCCAGCAAGCACGCACAGCTTCCCCACCTTGCGCCGGTCCCACCAGCTAGCACGCCGGTTCCCAACTCGCAACAACTTCTCAATGCCTGTGACTTCCCGTCTCTCACGACGCTAACTTCCCAATTGTGCCACCCTCCCGATTTGCGCAAAAATCGCGTGAGGCAAGGATTCCAAATCATATTTATAAAAGGTCGACGAGCCTCCACAATTCTCTTTATGGTTTTGTTGATAGTTTGTCACCATCTTATGCTTACCTCGTAACAAAGCTCCTGTTCCGAGCAAGGGGGACTTAATGTTGATGGTGGTTTTTAAACAAAGGGTAAAATCGTAAAACCCCAAATAACCTAATGTCACCGGTGACACATTTATTAGGACTTTTAATGCATGTAGTCAATTAATTAATAGGGGTATTTTTTTCAAATTAGGGTTATAACGAACAAAACCCTAATTCCCCTCCGTGCCAATGGCAAATCATGCCACCACACCTAGCCCAAGCTAGCCGCACCTCTATGCCAATGGCAAAATATGCCATCATACCAAACGCGCCGAAGCATGCCAACCATGCTAGCCGCACCTCCGTGATAATGGCAAATCATGCCACCACACCTAGCCCAAGCTAGCCGCACCTCTATGCCAATGGCAAATCGTGCCGCCCATACCAAACGCGCCAAGCATGCCAACCATGCTAACCGCACCTCTATGCCAATGGCAAAGCATGTCAGCCATACCAAACGCCACCAAGCATGCCAACCATGCTAGCCGCACCTCCGTGCCAATGGCAAATCATGCCGCCACACTGGCCCAAGCTAGCCGCGCCATGCCAAATGCACTCGCCTTGGCCCTAGCTACGCTAATCACACCAAATGCGCCAAAGCATGCCAACCATGCTAGCCGCACCTCCGTGCCGATGGCAAATCATGCCACCCACACCTAGCCCAAGCTAGCCGTACCTCTATGCCAATGGCAAAGCATGCCGACCATACCAAACGCTACAAGCATGCCAACCATGCTAGCCGCACCTCCACGCCGATGGCAAATCATGCCAGCCACACCAAACGCGCCAATGCATGCCAACCTTGCTAGCCGCACCTCCGTGCCAATGGCAAATCATGCCAGACCACACTTAGCCCAAGCTAGCCGTGCCATGCCAAATGCACTCTGCCTTGGCCCTAGCTACACTAATCAAGCCACGCCAAGCCAGACACCCTTACAGCCGCGCCATGCCAAAGTAGCGCCCACAACTAGGCTTGCAAACCATGAAACCTAGGCAAAATTGGCCACGCATGCCATTGGCACATGCCAACACGCTCGGCCGGGTAGCTTTTTCTACCAAGGCGCGACCCAAATTGGCCACGCATGCCATTGGCACATGCCAACACGCTACCAGGTAGCTTTTTCTACAGGGCGCGGCCCAAATTGGCCACGCATGCCATTGGCACATGCCAACACGCTCGCTGGTAGCTTTTTCTACCAAGGCGCGACCCAAATTGGCAAAGCATGCCATTGGCACATGCCAACACGCTCGCTGGTAGCTTTTTCTACCAAGGCGCGACCCAAATTGGCCACGCATGCCATTGGCACATGCCAACACGCTCTCTGGTAGCTTTTTCTACCAGGGCGCGGCCCAAATTGGCCACGCATGCCATTGGCACATGCCAACACGCTCGCTGGTAGCCTTTTCTACCAAGGCGCGACCCAAATTGGCCACGCATGCCATTGGCACATGACAACACGCTCGCTAGTAGCTTTTCTACCAGGCGCGGCCCAAATTGGCCACGCATGCCATTGGCACATGCCAACACGCTCAGCCGGTAGTTTTTCTTCCCAGTGCCATGGCCCTAATGGCCGAGCATGCCATGGCACATGCCAACACGCATCGCCGGTAACTTTTCTTACGGAGGCCACGGCCCTAATGGCCGAACACGCCATTGCGGCACTTGCCACACACGCCACTAGCAGCTTCGGCATTGCCACTCGCACTCAAGATGCAACCCGCAACAAAGGCATTCCGCACATGCCAATGGCACATGCCACACGCGCCACCACTAGCGCCACTTGCACTCAAGGTGCAACCAACACTCGAGATATCAACACAAATTGGGGGATGCTTTTCGTGGTTTTGGTTTGGCGGTCACAGCTGCAGCGTACACTACGCTCACATTAAGAAAGCGTGAAAAGGAATAAAGCGGTCAAATAAATGAGGAAATAATGGTGAAAACGTTTTCACCCATTAACACCATGCGGTTACCACCTCCTCCCATTATTTCACCCTTTACTCTCTTCCTTCATGAGGCCGAGGGTACGTTTTAATCTCGACTTGTATAAATAGGTCTTACCTATTTCCACCGGACAACAAGTCTCGGTCAGAGAAAAATACAATACTCTCGAAAAGGCAACTTTGCAAGCTATCCAAAAAAGCTTTCATCTCTTGCAAGCTTCCTAAGCTTTCACTTTCTCGATACAAGTCGAGACACTACTCTCCCGCACTATTCGGCCTCACACCTTTCTTTGCTTCCTCCCCAAATCAACCCTTCTCCTCCACTTTGTGACCGAAGCAAGGTTGGAACGGCCATTTCTTGGTTTAGGCCGGACTTGTACAGATTGATCTCTCGAATCTACAGTAGTGCTCACGTGCAGCACATTTGTTTAGGGTTTAAACCAGTTTCTCACTCACCTACCGAATTTACTGAAATCGGCGGAAACGATTTTCACCTATAAACAGCGAGTTACGTTTGTCGGCATCAGTAGGAACCTTCCTAGGTTCTGGGAGGATAATATCACCATTTTTGATCCACTCTTTTAGAAAGCCAACCGCATGTTTGTAAGAACATGGGAAATCAGGTGGCTCTTGCTCTGCTCTCCTTTTGCCTCGCCTATTGTCGCTTCCTAGTGGACCTCGCCTCTTTGGCGCTCCTGAGCCTTCTTCCTTAGCATAGGCCACCGAATGTGACCAGGATTTCTCAGCCGCCTCAATCTCCTCATTAGTTGCATCAGTCCTGGCGAATGCTTCCTCAAGATCAGCAAACATGGTTATCTAGGCGTTTTCGAACATTCTCGCGTGTCTTAAGCTCAAGCACCGATATACACAGATGTTCACTAACTCTTCTTCAGTACCTTTGTCCGACATTTGAGGGACTCGCTTCTAAAACGTACCACAAACGGTTTAAGTCTCTCTCCGCTCTTCGCGGTTTGGTGTTTCCTAGGTCGAAATGGAAATCTTTACAGGTTTGAAGTAGAATTTTTGCATGAACGCCTGCTGCATCTCACCCCATGACCGTATAATGTTGGGTTTTAGGGAAATATACCAAGTGAAGGCGTCTCTCGTCAGGGTTTTCCCGAATTCCCTCATACATACGACTTCGTCTTGGGTATACTCATTAAGCGACATGGTAAATCGACGCATGTGTTCTGTCGCATTACCACTCCCTTCAAACAGCCTAAACTTTGGTGTCTTGTACTTGGATGGCATTGGTCTGGACAGGATTTCGGACGGGATTGGTGATGTTATAGTGTAGGCGCTAGCTTGAGTCTCGAGGCCGTACTTTTCTTCGAGCATCTTGGTAAACTTTCCATCTGATAAGGCGATCCGGGCTTGTTTATCTGTCATAGGCTGGTTAGCAGACTGGTTAGCTGGCGATCGCCCTTGAGGAGTCCGAAATCTTTGATCTTGATCGAAGTCGAACCCGTGATTCAATCGGGGCGAATCCAAACCTTCTTCACGATTTCCTCCAGGCGGCGGATCGATCTGACAATTTTGCCAAAAGAGCTTGTCTCTGGCGATCGTTTTCCTCTGTATCGAAAAACATTTGTTCTATCTCAGTAAGCGGTCCATACACGCGTGGTTGAGCCTGGCGCGTGAACCTTTCAGTGTCCATGTGATGAATTGTGCGCTAAGCTAATGACCTAGTCTCCCACTGTGGTCGCCAAAATGTACATAGTAAGGAATATACAGGCGATGATAGAAGTAGGTTGTAGAGACTAGTTCCTAGAAGTAGAACACAATTTCCCAAAATGATATCACTGAGTCCTTTCATTGGGAAAAGACCCCTATTTATAGTTATTTCCTCAAATGGAAATGTTGGATGTGTGTCCTTTCCTATTTCCCTTATCTTGCTACTACCTTTTCTGACCGTATAACTGTACCTTAGATCCTTCTAGAAGACATGTCCTTTTTTATGTTCATCGCACGTGCGTTTGAACACTGTGGAGGAATGACTTGTTTAATAGCACCCCCTTCGGGATAAGGGTAGAACCTGGTGCCTCCTCATCAGGTTGGGTGCTATTTCGTCCCTTCTTTTGGATATGGGGAAACCACACTTCTTCCTTGGTATTTTTCGGGTATCTAAAGTGATACTTCTGCTATAGTCTCTGCATTAAGTCCTTTTCTTTGTGTTTCTTCGTTAAAGTACCGGATTTGAGCGAAACAAGGCTCTCCATATAAGGTATTGGTTCATCCATTCTCCCTTCGATTGGCCATGGGTACAAGACGCTAGGGACAACAACGAACACAAGTTTAACTTTTTTATTCTTTGGTTCATATAAAATGTAACCCCGGTAAACATTACTCATCAGAATCTTGCCATTTTTAAGATGCCAAATTGGTTGATACCTAAGAGCTACGAATTGTCTTTGAATCGATAGTGATTTGTTTATTTCAAGATTATTTCACTCCATTCTTTGGGTTTGGAAACACGCACACATTATAAGTCCTTGCATGTTCAGCGGCCTTGTTGAACAAATATTGGAAAACAAGAAGACTTTCTTTTATTCCTAGATATTTCAATATTGGTGCATGTGTAGGGAATAGTCATGCACTACTATCCCGTTTGATTGTTGCGGAAAGTAGATCAGTGAGAAAACACAACTAACATTTTCGAAACACTCAATAGAAAAGAAGAAGCACACAGCAATTTACGTGGTTCGGCAAGTTGCCTACATCCACGGACAATGAAGATTGTTTCACTATAATGATTCAAGAAGATTACACACTGATTTCTCACCAAGACCTTTCAAATAAAGTCTCACTCACAACTCTCTGAACACAAAAGAAAGCTAACTCTCTTTCTCTCTTATCGCGTCTACTAGAGTTTTGAAACTCTGCCATGCTTAAACAAGCTAATGAAGAACCCCTTTTATAGGGTCTTCCCATGCGACATTGATCCCTGAATTAAGGGACAACTCCGTGTTGTACCAAAATAGCTCCATACTTTCACATTGTGAAAGTCTAATGTGTAGGCACATTAATTGTCTTCACATACTGTGTACTTTTGTTTTGGTAAACAAAAGTTGTCTTTTTGTACCCTGTAGTTTGTTTTGGTAAACAAAAAAACTACTCCATGTGAAAAATGAAACAATAGCAGCTTTTCCAGTAGTGTACTGATTGTTGTGGCAACAGTACTCACTATGTAGGAATAGCTCCATAAATCTTCACCTTGTCTCAATTTTTTACGCCACATTCATATGATCTTCAAGAATCTCCACCTTGGCATGATAAATCGTGCCAACTTAGTGCTGCAAACTTCAATGTCTCTGCGCCATAACAGCGCCTTGCACCCAAAGGTGCTTAATTTCTGAGGATGTTTATCAAATTTGAGCAATGCTCAAACTTGACTGCTGGTACCGTCTTGGTCATCATGTCGGCTGGATTTTCATGAGTGCTAATTTTCTTAAGACAAATTTCACCTTTGTCGACAATCTCTCGTATAAAATGAAACTGAATGTCGATGTGCTTGGTCTGTGCATGGTGAACCTGATTATTTTCTAAATGAATAGCACTTTGACTATCACAGTAGATTTCCACATTTTCTTGAGAAATTCCCAAGTCACCGGCCAGACCTCGTAACCACAACGCTTCCTTGACAGCCTCTATAACTGCCATATATTCAGCTTTTTTAGTAGACAATGCAGTTGTTGACTGCAACATGGAACACCAACTAATTGGACCCCCAACTAAAGTAAATACGTAGCCTGTTGTAGACCGACCTTTATCCAAGTCACCCGCGTAATCTGAATCCATATAACCTTTGACATAAGATCCCAAACTTTCATATCTCTGGTACACTAAACCAACATCCAACGTGCCACACAGAAATTACAATATCCATTTCACAGCATTCCAGTATTCTTTTCCTGGATTATCCATATACCTGCTAACCACACTAACTGCTTGTGAAATATCCGGTTAAGTGCAAACCATTGCATACATGAGACTACCAACCGCACTCGCATAAGGAACCTTGTTCATGTAATCGTTTTCCTCATTTGTTAATGGAGACATACTTGCTGACAGTTTCATATGAGATGCTAAAGGAGTCGCAACATGCTTTGAATTTTGCATTCCAAAATGTTCTACCACCTTTTGTAGATATTGCCTTTGACTAAGACGGACACATCCTCTACTTCTGTCTCTAACAATCTCCATCCTAATAATTTTCTGTGCTAGACCTATATCTTTCATTTCAAACTTGAGCTTATTAATTTCCCCCATGCTTTTAGCAGCAATAAGCAAGCCGTCAACGTAGAGAAGTAAGAAAATAGAAGAATCGTCTTGTAGTCTCCTGAAGTATACACAGTGATCAAATTCACTTCGTGTTAATCCCCGATTAAGTATGAAGTTATCAAATCTCAAGTACCATTGTCGAGGCGACTGTTTTAGTCCGTACAAAGATTTCTTCAACTTGCATACCAAATTTTCTTTACCAACAACTTTAAATCCTTCGGGCTATGAAATATATATGTCTTCCTCCAAGTCTCCTTGTAAGAACGCAGTTTTGACGTCCAGTTGTTCTAACTCGAGATCAAAATACCCCACCATAGCCAAACCCGAATAGAAGTATGTTTTACCACCGGAGAGAAGATTTCTTGGTAGTCAACGCCTTCCAATTGTGCATAACCTTTTGCTACTAATTGTGCCTTATATCGTACACCATTTTTGGAGCCCGGAACACCATCTTTCTTGGTAAAAACCTACTTTCTTCTGATAGACTTCTTTCCATTAGGTAATTGTACCAATTCCCAAGTTTGATTTTTGCGAAGAGATTGCATTTCCTCTTCCATAGCAAATTTCCAATCCCCCACATAAGGATCCTTAACGCTTCTTTGAAACTAGAAGGTTCTTCATCAAACATTGTTAATGCAAAAGACACAGTGTCTTGGAACCTTACTGGCTTCATAATTGCTCTTCTTGGTCTATCGCGTGCAATTGATGGTTATTCTTTTTGTTGTTCTAGGTTATCTTCATTGGTAACCTCCTCATCTATAAAAGTATTTTGTTGCGACTCTTTATTTATAGAATCATCTTGAGTATCAATCTCCAAAACTTGAGATCCACCATCTCTACTTGGCTCCACCTGAGAGTCAACCACACCGGAGGATAACATCGGTGACTCATAAAATGTAACATCTCTGCTCAACACAAATTTACCCAATTCTGGGCACCACAACCTGTATCCCTTAACAACTCTTTGGTATCCCAAGAAAATAGCCTTCTTGGATCTTGGCTCAAGTTTGTTATTCTGCACATGAAAATATGCAGCACACCCAAATATTTTTAGAGAATTCAATATTACAAAGCTTCCGGACCATAACTCATATGGAATCTTGCAGTCTAAAGCCATTGATGGTGATCTGTTGATGAGAAAACACGACGTGTTTAACGCCTCTTCCAAAAACTCTCCACCCAATTTAGCATTGGATAACATGCTCCGTGTTCTCTCCAATAGGGTGCGATTCATTCTTTCCGCCATCCCATTCTGTTGCGGTGTCCCTTTCATTGTACAATGTCTTGTGATACCTTCCTTTTGACAATACTCTATAAACTGATCAGATTTATATTCCCCGCCATTATCCGAACGAAGACACTTGAGTTTCCTGCTAGTATGCTTTTCGGTCATCGCTTTCCACTTCAAGAAAATGTCAAAGACTTGATCTTTAGACGCCATGGGATAAACCCATACTCTCCGTGTATAATCATCAATGAAAGAGACAAAATATCTTGAGCTTCCAAATGAAGTAAACCTTGAAGGTCCCCACACATCAGTGTGAACATAATCAAGTTGTTCCTTAGTGTTATATATGAACTGCACTTCCAAATTTGGTTTGATGTTGCTTGCCAAAAATGCAGTGCTCGCAAAACCCTAGTTTGATGGACTTAACACCAGTAAGAATTCCTCGCTTGATTAATATAGTCATACCCTTTTCACTCATATGGCCTAACCGCATATGCCACAGTCTTGTGTTGGATAACTCCGACTCTGCTGCTTGTGTTATAGCAGCTCCTTCTATAACTGTGCTTCCATCAAGAAAGTACAGATTTCCTTGTTTGTTGCCGCGAATTAAAACGACCGCTCCACGAAGAACTTGAAGAACTCCATATTTGACAGTAATTTTATATCCGCTTGAGTCCAATGATCCCACCGAGATGAGATTTTTACGAAGTTCAGGAATATGTCTAACATCTGTTAAAGTTCTTACAACACCATCATGCATCTTGATTCTTATCGTACCAATACCTACAGTTTTGCAGGCATGATTATTACCCATGAAAACTGAACCGGTGTTCAATTCCTTATATGTAGAAAACCAGTTCCTATTGGGACTCATGTGATATGAGCATGCTGAATCAAGAATCCAACTATCCGTAGCATTGTCGTGTGAAGCAACTTCAGTAACCACCGCCGCTTCTTTAACCTCTTTCTTCCCGTTACTTGCCTTAAATTTAAGACAATCCCGCTTCATGTGACCTTTATCGTGACACGAATAGCATTCTAGATCCCCTTTAGGTTTGGATTTGAATCTAGATTTGCCATTGAATTTTCTTGGCTTTCTTTCATTAGTTCTTACGCTGAAAAACAACCCATCAGTTGGCCGCTCCAGATCCTTCTTTCTAAATTCATCAGAGAGCAAGGATCCCGTGACATCATCAAGTTTGACAGTGTCTTTTTCGTGCAACAAGGTGATAATTAAATGCTCATAAGAAGAAGGAAGAGAACATAAGAAAAGTAAAGCCTTATCCTCATCATCAATAATGATTCCGACGTTTAACAAATCAGTGAGTATTCTGTTAAACTCGCACAAGTGTTCATTCATATTAACACCTTCCTTCATCCGAAAAGAATATAATTGCTTTTTCAAATGAAGCTTACACGTGAGAGATCTCGCCATATAAAGTGACTCGAGTTTCTTCCATATTTCGCAAATGATGTTTCCTGCATCACATTATATGTGATCTCTTTTTCCAGGCATAGTCTGATGCTACTACATGCTTGAAGATTAAGATCATTCCAATCTTCATCTTTTATATCCTCGGGTTTCCTTGAAGATCCCAACAATGTTTTGTGTAAACCTTGTTGAATCAACATATCCTTAACCTGTACTTGCCACAGGCTAAAATTAATTTTCCCATTGAATTTCCCCACCTCAAACTTTGCATTTGAATTTTTTCCAAGTTTTGATGTCATTTTCTTCTCCTTCGATCTAGGTACTCGGCTCTGATACCAGTTGTAGGGAATAGTCGTGCACTACTATCCCGTTTGATTGTTGCGGAAAGTAGATCAGTGGAAAACACACCTAACATTTTCGAAACACTCAATAGAAAAGAAGAAGCACACAGCAATTTACGTGGTTCGGCAAGTTGCCTACATCCACGGACAATGAAAATTGTTTCACTATAATGATTCAAGAAGATTACACATTGATTTCTCACTAAGATCTTTCAAATAAAGTCTCACTCACAACTCTTTGAACACAAAAGAAAGCTAACTCTCTTTATCTCTTATCGCAGCTACTTGAGTTGTGAAACTCTGTGATGCTTAAACAAGCTAATGAAGAACCCCTTTTATAGCCTAATTTGATTGGGGGCCAAAGATATTAATTGGGGGCCTCCCACTAGAGGACAAAAAAGGTCACCCAAACCTAATTTGGGTCGCCCCTTAACAAATTTTTTTCTAAATACCTAAACTACCCCTAAATGATTAGTATTAAAACTTAATAAAGTTAATTTAATTAGTATGGTTAGATTATGTTAGATAAAAAACAGATTTTTTTTTTTTTTTTTTTTTTTTTTTTGAGAAGAAGAAGATGAGGTTTTAGAGGAAAACTTGGGGTTTTTAGAAATGAGTAATTCAAGTAGGGGAAATGATGTTGGAGAAGGTTCAAGTAACAAAGATGATTGCGTTGATGGTAATATTATCTTAAATTCTCCCATGGATTGGATATATGTCACAACACAGAGAAAGAGTCGTCAATGTCGAGGGATGTATACCCTAACGACTCTATAAAGTCGTCAATGTATTGACACCAAAAATGACGACTCAAACCCGCAACTTTTCCAGTTATGAAAAATCGTCGGTGGTAATATGATATACCCGACGACTCAAACCTCGCAACTTTTCCAGAGTTATGAAAAATCTTGTGGTAATATGATATACCCCGACGACTCTTAGCTTGGGTCACAAAGAGTCGTTATTTTGTGTGTCTATACCAAGACGACTTCGAAAATTTTGGGACAAGAGAGGTCAGTTTTGTTTTTCACCTAGGGTCGTTGATCTTTAAAAAAGGGTCGTCCATAGAGGATCGTCATAGGTTTCTATATTATGTTAACGACTCTAATCTAGGGTAAAAAATATGAAAACTAGAAATAGGGTCGTTATCTTGATCATCATATACCCGAACGATTTTTTATGGTCTCTATATACATATGAAAAATCGTTAGGGTTTAGGCTTGTCGAATTGACGACCCTTTTTACTGTAACTGAAATTTTTCGGGTGAATTTTTTTTTTTTCTTGGAGTCGTTAATGGAGGAGAAGAGAAGAGTCGAGAGGGTGAGAGGGGAGGGAGTGATCTTTTTGTTTAGAACTAGAAATGAATTGGGGCTTAGGATTAAGGGTTAATAGGTTTTTAACATTTATTTTTAGTGAAAGGTATAATAGTACTTTCATAATCGGATTAATACGCCCCTGAAAAATTTGGGGTGCAAATAAAATATCAAGGCCCCCTATTAATATTTTTGGCCACCAATCAAATGAGGTTTTATAGGGTCTTCCCATGCGACATTGATCCCTGAATTAAGGGAAAACTCCGTGTTGTACCAAAAGAGCTCCATACTTTCACATTCTCAAAGTCTAATGTGTAGGCACATTAATTGTCTTCACATCCTGTGTACTTTTGTTTTGGTAAACAAAAGTTGTCTTTTTGTACCCTGTAGTTTGTTTTGGTAAACAAAAAACTACTACATGTGAAAAATGAGACAATAGCAGCTTTTCCAATAGTGTACTGATTGTTGTGGCAACAGTACTCACTATGTAGGAATAGCTCCACAGCATGCTGGCGCTAAGACAATATTTTGGATTAAGCCCCTACATGGCTTATATTTCTGCGCACCCCCACCTCCCTCAAAAAAACACTTACCTACTGGCACCCGCTACTGGTTTGTTGGTTAGGTGGAGCTGACAGTTGTGATCTGTCGTCCAGATTATTGGCGGTGATGAACTTGCAAAAGTCTTGAAGATCGGATCGTCATTAGTATCAATTGTTACAGCTGAATGATATAATATAGAATTGGCGTTTATCAAGACATACAGAAAGTACAAGCAATATTAAACTCAAGCTTTCTTCAACCACTCCGGGATTACTGGGAATGGCACTCTAAAAAAAAATTAACAAGCTCTTAAGCCAGTGCATCACCGCCCCCCACCGTGGAAGTAGTCCTCCAGTTATCTATGATGCACTGGGTTAAATGTATTACTTGATTTGTTTGAAGAATCAATTTGAAACTGCCATGAAAAAGTTAAGTTAATGTGATATCAATTTGAAACTGCCATGTGGCCCTTGTCGTGATCATCATGAAAAATTAAAAATCAATCAAAACCAAACAGCTATGAATGTAGAGGCCTGAACAAGCAATAGCATTTACATATTAGCTGATAGCCCATGTAGGACTATTAGTGCAATATACCTGGCAAATAATCTATCAGCACCTATCACCTAACAGAGCAGTAAGTAATCTAGGCAAATAGCAAATATATCCATCCAAGCAAGGGTTGGGGTTTGCTGATAGCTCATGCAGAGCTATTAGGATGAGCATACAATTCATAGCTGATTGGCGATAAGCAGTGCAACTCTAACTTACTATATACACGATTACCATGATGGCCTTCTCTGGTGTGGGACTATTATTTGCAAGTGATAACTAGAAGCTAGCTAATTGTTTAGGCAATCAGAACAACGAAACCAAATCCGTTAACGCATAAAAGAGGGAACTCTCCATGCACGATCATATTGGGCGGCTAAGTTGACAAGAAATCTGAAACAAAAGTCATGTGCACGATCTAATTTGGGTGTTTTACTTGGTTGAAAATTTATTAGACTCTCCATGAGAAAAGCAAACTTTCTTTAACGTCATCTCGTCATGGATATCAGGATATGTCAAAACTACCAGCTTACAAATTATGTATGTGGCTGGTTACCTGCGCCTACAAAATACACGGAAATCTAGCTAAAACATTACATTAATTATCTACAAACGATTTACTGAAAGAATCTGTATGATGTAAAAATTAACTTGCTTTTCAAACAAAAAGACAAATAATATATGTGAACAAATGCCTTTCAAGTTTATATATCAAACTGTTGTGCTAGTAATATAAAGTGATCCAATGAATATGCGTGTGTTGGTCCTGTCAATGAATATTTTGTCATCAGCGTCAAATAAGTAATATGTTTGGCAGAATTGATAATATATAAACAAGCTGTTATGACTACTAGCAGCCACTGCATAGCGAAGAGACTTGAGTTTCTAAAATTCAAGGTAAGCAAATAAGTGTGCAAGGCCATATTGAAATACATAAATGATAAATATATCACTCAGCAGTTTTGATTGAGTCGGAAACAATAAAAGGGATTCAGGTAACTCGCTGTTCTCACTTAACCTTTTGGCATGGCTTCTCAAAAAACATGATTTTTCAATGATCTTCTGCTGCAAAGTGTTCCTTTGATGAATACGGGGATGATATGTCCATCATGCAGCCATTTGCTATTGTCCGTAAGGTTTGTTTATACAGTAGGTATTTGTTTGTACCCCTAATATTTTACACAAATAAATGGGCTAACCTAGGTCTCTAAAGCTCCTACTAGTGGCAAAAGAGGGTTCATTGGGCCTAAGGTGCTTCCCTTGTGTACCCAATAATGGCTAACTAGGCCTAACAAACACCTCACAAGGAGTCCCATGTGCATAGGTCCAAATCAAGCAACTAGGAGCCCCATCACCTGTGCCACATCATCACTAGGATCGACCAACCGGCGACAGCCACATCAGCACAACATGACACGTCATCAAAATGTCACGTCACCAGTTGCCACGTCAGCAGATGTGATGACTGGCACGCGACACGTCAGCGGACCAAGTGCCACGTCAGCAAGAGTGATGACGTGGCAGATACTACATCAAAAGACCAAATGCCACGTCAGCGGAATTGCTGTCAGCGGATCAAATGCCACGTCAGTAAGAGTGATGACGTGGCAGTTACCACGTCAGTACCACACAAGAACCCACAATGCCACATCAGCAAGTGATGACGTGGCAGTGCCATGTCAGCAGAACAGGTGCCACGTCAGCGACACACAAGTACCATGTAATGCCACGTCAGCAAGTGATGACGTGGCACGAGTCACGTCAGCGGAAGTCGATGACGTGGCAGAGCAGACAGCCGTGACAAGAAATGAGCAACAATCAAAGCGATTAATCGGGAAAAAATCGTGAAAAAAATCGGCGATTAGTGTTTTTTGTTATGTTTGTTGAAGCACGTTCGAAAGATAATTCTGTAGCCTCGGATGATTCCGCCCCATTCTGCTTGCCTAACGGACTCATGCGCCCCACTGTAAACTTTGCTTCTACAACATTCCAGCAACCATGCAAGGGTCAGTTACACTAGAGCCATGAAGCCATCAAAGCTGGCCAGTCATCACATGCGGCATGCGAGACCGACCAATGCCGATTATTCTTTGGGAGGCATGCGAGGGGCGATTATGGCAATCAATATCTGCCATAAAATCAAAGAAAATAAACTGAAATTCGCCCATATAAATAAAGGGTGGATAAACCCAAAAAGGTAAGCAATCTTCCACACCAAAATCTCCTGTGAAAAATCCATTACTGACTTTAGCATCGGAGGGTTTTTTGCAGGTACCCCCTTTCTCCATAATTCAATTGAAGATCCAGTTCACGAATCAATTATCAGCAAAATCATCATACATATTTCTGTGTTTGGGGTAGGAGGAATTTTACCTTACAAACAAAGGGCGCCCACCAAGGGTTTTGAGAAAAGATTATCGAGTTTTACCAAATCGAGTTATGGCAATAGTTAGACAGACTTCACGAAGGTTTGATTCTACCAGCAATTCCCAACTGCGCAGGAGACGCGAAATTGAGAGGAACGAAATTGAGTTTCAATCTGCACCTTCTATACCCACTGGAAACAGACAGGGTCAAGATCATACTCACAACAGATCACTGGATCGTGGACGAGACCGAGATCGTTTTCGTGACAGAGCTCCAGATCTGAATCGGAGAAAGGAAAAACAATGTCTGATCGATAACGAAGTTATTGACGTTGATAGGGAAAACCCAGATGTTCGTGGAAACAAAGGGTATGCGTTCGGCAGCCCATCTAGGAGGAATCGCAATCGACGGGATCTGCTTGATGGCCGCACCGCGACTCCCAATACAGAGGAAGAACAACTACTGAATCGGCTAGACGAGTTAGAGAAGGAGAATGCTCTACTGAGATTAGAACGTGAAAACCAACCTCAGCCTAGGTCTGGTGTTTTGAATAATCGAGGGTCCGATCTGTTTGGCAAAGCCTTGGAAGTCTGGATTGAACCACAAGTCGCAGATTCTAACAAGCAGATGTGATCAATCTTGATCGACCGCATGTGAATATATTGGTCACCGGAGAATTACCGAAACGACCCAAAGCGAGCGGAGATCGGACAGCTGCAACTCAACAGAGCACGACGTAACTACGTCTCATTCAAAACGGCTGTGGAATGACGAGAATGAAGCTCGAGACCAACACGACGAGGGTGACTTTTTCGGACGATTACTATGCTCGTTCGAGCAAAGGTGCATGGCAGAGAGACTACTCTGCACCGAAGAAAGAAAATGAGATCGGATAATCATATTCCAGAGGACTAGGATTATGAGCAGGAAGGCAGTTCCTCAGATGGCGACCTAGACGCGATAACAGAGGCTCATCTTGACAAGATGATCGAAAAAGTGATGATGAAAAAATAATCCCGAGAAGAAAAGATGGAAAGGCTACATCGAGTAGCAGGATCACCTTTCGCTGCAATATCGAGAATTCAGTGCCGCCAATGAATTTTTTGGTTCCAAAATTACCGAATTCGATGAGAAAACCGATGATCCAGATCCAAGACGTTTTACACTATGAGACCGCCATGTCCTTGTGGCAAGACAAATGACGAGTTGATGTGTAAAATGTTTCGCAATCCTTGACGGAGGAGCTATTTCGTGGTTCAATTAGCTTCAAAGACGGTCGATCGGGACTTACCATAAGCTGATCGGACGATTTTTGCTCTAACTATAAGTACAACAAACGTGGACCGGGAAAGGATGCCATTCACTGTTCCTTTTAGGAATTCGGAAGGAGGAAAGCATCGGACGTTCACTAGGCGTTTCAAGCAAGAGTTAGCGGACGTGGATGGAGCCAATGACCAAGTTGTCATCATAAAGATACAAACAGGCTTACCAAAGATGATCAAAGAGGTGTGTACGGTTCTTTGGTCAAGAGACCACCAAAACTTTGGAAGAACTATATGATCGAGTAGAAGAGTACGCCCGAGTGGAGGACGATTCTAAAGCTCGAGAAGAAGTTCACAAATCGGCCCAATCATCAAAACGATGGGAAGAAAGAAAAATCCAAGAACCGTTCGAACTGACAAAGATAATGATCGCGAGGGGATGTTCGAGAGAAAATCAAGGTGAACGCATGGAGACCGGGTATCGTAAATTTCACTATATGAAGCCGACCTCGCCGAGCGTAAGTCCGACGGAGTTGTACGAAAAAATACAAAAGGATTTGAGCCCCCACGTCCTTTGGCAGCGTAAAAACACGAGATAAACGTGATAGGAGCAAATACCGCAAGTTCCATAAAGACCATGGTCACAAACCGAGAATCGCCGCTCTTACAGATCGAGATTCGCCGAATGATCGATGCTGGGAAGCTACAACAGTACGTGAAAAAGGACTTTGGAAAAGGTCCCGGACAGTTTGCCACGGCCAACGTGATTAACGCACATGTGATTAACGTCAGCCACGCCAGGATCCATTCAATGACCAGACGGGCATCAGAAGACGAAACCAGGAGGAAGCTCAGGCAGTTGAAAGAATGGTACCTGACCAATCACATCGATTTTGTCAGCGGTAATGGAGCAGAAACTCGGGAGCTTGGGTGCACCAAGATCGAGTTCTCTGATGCAGACATGATAGGTGTATATGCTCCCCACAATGACGTTATCGTTATAACTGCTTGGATCGGCATGTTTCGTGTACACCGGATTCTAGTTGATACAGGAAGCTCAGTGAGCGTGTTGTTTTCAGTAGCTTACTCTTCTATGAATCTCCCACACGACTTGATCGATGAGGATGAAAATCCAATTATCGGTTTCAGCGGCGAAGTTACAAAGGCGATTGGAAAAGTGAAGATACCGATAATGATGGGCCGATCAAGTCCGTCTTGGGCACTGTCTTGTTTCTGTATTGCCGAGCACCCTACAATGCGATCGTAGGACGAGATTGGCTGCATGAGATCGGTGTAGTCACATCATCTAATCATCAATGCCCGAAGTTTATTACCCCGAATGAGTTGTGAAGTTAGAGGCGACAGGATGGCCGCCCATAAGTGTCATGAGAGTGCAATGGATGAGTACAAGAAGTCGAAGTCGGTGGCAACCGGATCATGCGAGTCGAGCGGTAAATAGCAATTCTAATCCTCTCCCCCTCCGGAATCATATAGGGAGAGGACGCGGTGAACCCCAACGGTTGAGAAACCGATCGAGGTCCATATTGGAGATGAGGAGCACAAAACAACGTTCGTAGGGGCAGATCCGCCCGCACATGAACGCGATGGTCCGATTACGTTGCTAAGGGCAAACGCCGATGTTTTCGCCCGGAGTTTTGGCCGAGATGCCAGGATAGATCCGAATGTAGCCTCGTCGCATGCTAAACATCGACGAGAATTTCCATCATGTTCGATTTAAAATCGTGAATATGGCGCAAAGCAAGAAGGATGGAGTTACTGCGCAAGTTAAAAAGCGTTGGAAGCAAGGATTTATTCGACCAGATTACAAATATCCAAGTCGGTTGTCAAATGTCGTACACATTAGAAGAAGAATGGTAAAATTCGTGTCTCGTATCGATTTTTCGATTTGAATAAAGCTTGTCCGAGTGATCCGTACCCGCTGCCACGGATAAGAGACTTGGTGGATGCAACCGCAGGTATGGGAGACTCGTCATTCATGGACGGTTTTTCTGGGTATAACCAAATACCTTTGTTCGAGGACGATCAAGAGCATACTGCATTCGTGACTGACAGAGGAGTTTACTGCTATACTGTAATGCCGTTCGGGCTTAAGAACGCAGGGCAACCTACCAAAGACTTGGTAGACCATATGTTCAAGGATCTGATTGGGAAGTCGATGGAAGTATACATCGATGATATGGTAGTGAAATCTCAGCTAAAAGAATCGCATTTTCTTGATCTCCAAAAGACGTTCGATATCTTAAGGCAATATTGTATGAAGCTCAATCCAGCAAAATGTTCATTTGGGCTATCATCAGGAAAGTTCCTTGGATACTTGATGACACACAGAGGAATCGAGGCGAATCCTAACAAATCGAGCCATCGAGAAATGCCATCCCCAAGAACGAAGAAGGAGGTCCAGAAGCTAGCAGGACGATTAGCAGCCTTAAACCGTTTCATTTCACGCTCGTCGGATCGATTCAAGCCATTCTTTGACGTTTTGAAGAAAGCAGTAAATTTTGGTTGGACGGCTGAGTGTGAAAGGGCTTTTGATGAGATCAAGCAAGATTTGTCAACCCCACCGGTTTTGGTCACCCAAAACTGGACAACCTATTGAGTTTATCCGGCTGCAACGGAGAACGCCTGTGAGTGCAATCTCACATTTGTTACGGATCCACATGAGAAACTCCGTTTACTTCGTCAGTAAATCTTTGACGGGGAAGAAACACAGTACAAGAAAATTGAGAAGATAGCACTTGCACTGTTCCATGCATCTCGCCGCCTCAAGCCTTATTTCCCAGGAAGGCGAGATCGTAGTATAATTGGAATACCCATTTGAAGAGAATCTCAAGCGTGCGATGATTCCAAATCGACTAGCCATATGGTCAAATTTTTCTCGGGGACGTATGAGATCAAGTACGAAACCGTAATGCAGAGAAAGGACACGCACCGCTGCAATCGCTAGCAGATTTTCCTGTGGATGATATGAAATGGTTGCCGACGAAGAAGAGGAGCCGTTAAAACCCATAGAGCCGCCATCGATCGGGAGGGCGAGTCCGCAATGGAGATTGATGCTCCCGAACCATTGTGGATCAGATTTCGATGGGTCATCAAATGTTGGTGGTGCTGGAGTTGGATGCGTCATCCTTACTCCGCAGAAGGTTCGAGGATCGAGAAAGCAACCAGGCTAGGTTTTCAAGCATCAAATAATGAAGTCTGAATATGAAGCCGCAATAATCGGTTTAAAAGCCGTCAAACAGTTAGATGCGAAGAATGTGAAGTCGGTCACCGATTCCATGCTAGTGGTCAACCGATTTCGGGGACCTACAAAGCCAAGGAAGAGAGAATGGCCCCGTATTTGGATCATATGAGAAACCCGGCAAATGAGTTCGACCAATTTTCTATTGGGCGAGAGGCCACGGTTGGAAAACAGCATGCGGATGCTTTGGCATATCTTTCTTCCATGACCGAAACCGATTCCACCCGTTTCGTTGTAGTAGATTTCAAGAGTTACCTAGCATCTCCGACACCCAATTTGTTCGGCTCTCGAACATGCTAGTGGGGGCGAGAGGGCAGCTACATCAAAGACAGGGGGATACCGAGAACATCGGAAGAATATGGATGTTGAAAGTCCAAAGGATGAGATAATTCAGAAAATCATGTGGAAAACATTACAGATCAAGCGTCAACCATACATCCAAGCACCTAACAACCGCGAACTCCCCGAAAACGAGAAACCGTCGCAAAGGTGAAAAAGAACTCATGGAGATACTCAATGATCGAGGGCTGTTATACCGCAAACCCGTAGCTTTGGAGCCATTTTTGCGATGCGTGTCACCCGAGGAAGGACAAATAATACCGGCAGAGGCTCATAAGGGAATTTGTGACAGCCATTCTGGAGGGTGCAGTCTCGCGCACAGGATACTTACCCAGGGGTATTTCTGGTCGTACATGCAGAAAGACGCTAAAGAATATGCGCAGAAATGTGTGACATGCCAAGAACACGCTCCAATTCCGAAAAAAGACCCGCCAACGAATTACATCCAGCTTTTAGTCCCCGGCCGTTCTCTATGTGGGGATTGGACATCGTCGGCCGCTCCCAAAGCTCCCGGAGGCGTCGGATTCGTACCAGCCGCTACCGATTATTTCACCAAGTGGGTCGGCAAAGTGGCACCGGTACACGTCACCGGACATGATGTGAAAAGGTTCATATGGGAGAATATCGTCTGCAGTTCGGTGATCCTGCACGCAATAATATCAGACAATGGGAAACAGTTCGATTCAGGAGTAATCAAAGACTTTTGCAAGGGCCTGAATATTCGCCACAATTTCTCGTCTCCTTACTATGCTCAAAGCAACGGGCAGGCGTAAGACGACCAACCGAGTTATTATGGACAACCTCAAGAAGCTACTGGAGAAGGCAAAGGGAAAATGGATGAAGAATTCCCTGGAGTCTTATGGTCTTATCGAACAACCCCGAAAAGATCCGCTGGATTTTCTCCATTCACATTGGCGTATGGGACAGAGGCAGTCATACCCACCGAGGTACAACTCAAGATTACCAAAACTCGTGTTGTCAAGTCCTGGAAAAAACGACAAAGATAATCGGCTTTGGATAAAGAGTTCTCTGGAAGAACAAAGAGAAACGACCTTGCGGCAGTTGGTCCGATACCAGCAGGCAATCAAGCTGGGATATGATCGCAAGGTCAGAGAACGGTCGTTCAAACCAGGGGAATATGTCTTGAAGAAAACCCGAGCAGCCACAATGGAACCGAATCGCTGGGAAGCTCTCGGAGCGAACCGGGAAGGCCCATACATAGTGGATAGACCAAAGATCTCGTGGATCCTACTACTTGAGGAATCTCACGAACCGAGGATTCGAAGCCATGGAAGCCGTGGAATTCGTTCCACTTGAAAAAGTTTTATCATTAGAAGTAGATTCAAATCCCATTGTCCGCACTCTTTTTCCTTTTTGATGGTTTTGTCCCATTGGGTTTTCCACTCAAAGGTTTTAACGAGGCAATTTGTGGTGAAGCGAGAGGTATTTATCTTGTTATTTCAATTCGGATATTCTAGTTCAACATTATTTTGGTATTCCATACTTTATCAATATGGTTCGTGTTGATTATAAGCTACTACGGGTGATCGAATCCATCAGTCATCCCTAAATGACAAAACAAGAAAGTTTAAGTCTACCTCACAAGAACGTCTCGACACTTGTGGATAGGGTGAGTGCACAGTTCGAGCATTTCTACCCTATCTCAAATTTATCCCCATCACATGGGGCAGCAACAAATGTGGCAAACATTTTCATCTGTCTGCACGTGAAAATGTACACATCCCAAACTCGCGCATCTTGAATAGCATTGGCCCCGCGTGAATTCAAGATAGCAGTAAAACTCAACTTTTTCACTACATGCGCGAGCAAGATGCAAGCAGGAGGTGCACCCCGCGCAAGCATTGAGCAAACATGACACAAAACATACTGGGGGCGAGTTATATGTCACCTCAACCGTTTGGGGGCAAGATGTGCAACACACCAGCGCGATCAACACATCCTTGGGGGCGAGTTGCGTAACACTCCGAACAAACGCGCTGGGGCGCAGTTATGTAACACTCCGAAAAAATACAAAATTAGAGGGGAACCCGAACTCTTAACCCATAACAAAGTTATGGATTAAGAGGGGGCGATGTTTGTACCCCTAATATTTTACACAAATAAATGGGCTAACCCAGTCTCCAAAGCTCCTACTAGTGGCAAAAAGAGGGTTCATTGGGCCTAAGGTGCTTCCCTTGTGTACCCAACAATGGCTAACTAGGCCTAACAAACACCTCACAAGGAGTCCCATGTGCATAGGTCCAAAGCAAGCAACTAGGAGCCCCATCACCTGTGCCACATCATCACTAGGATCGACCAACCGGCGACAGCCACATCAGCACAACATGACACGTCATCAAAATGTCACGTCAGCAGATGTGATGACGTGGCACGCGACACGTCAGCAGACCAAGTGCCACGTCAGCAAGAGTGATGACATGGCAGATACTACATCAAAAAACCAAGTGCCATGTCAGCGAAATTGCTAACGTGACACATGCCACGTCAGCAGATCAAATGCCACGTCAGCAAGAGTGGTGACGTGGTAGGTACCACGTCAGTACCACAAAAGAACCCACAATGCCATGTCAGCAAGTGATGACGTGGCAGTGACATGTCAGCAGAACAGGTGTCACGTCAGCATGAGTGATGACGTGGCAGGTGCCACGTCAGCGACACACAAGTACCAAGTAATGTCATGTCAGCAAGTGATGGCGTAGCACGAGTCACGTCAGCGGAAGTCGATGACGTGGCAGGCGGCGGACCAAGCCGGCGGCCAGCAGCGAGCAACAATCAGGCGATTAATCGGGAAAAAATCGTGAAAAAATCGGCAGTTAGTGTTTTTTGTTATGTTTCAGTGAAGCACGTTGCAGCATAATTCCGTAGCCCTCGGATGATTCCGCCCCATTCTGCTTGCCTAACGGACTCTCGCGCCTAATCGTAAACTTTGCTTCTACAACATTCCAAAGAACCATGCAAGGGTCAGTTACACTAGAGCCATGAAGCCATCAAAGCTGGCTAGTCATCACATGCGGCATGCAGGACCAGTCAATGCCAGTTATTGCTGGGAGGCATGCAGGGGCCAGTTATGGCAATCAATATCTACCATAAAATCAAAGAAAATAAACTGAAATTCAGTCATATAAATAAAGGGTTCATAAACCCAAAAAGGTAAGCAATCTTCCACACCAAAATCTCCTGTGAAAAATCCATTACTGACTTTAGCATCGGAGGGTTTTTTGCAGTACCCCTTTCTCCATAATTCAATTGAAGATCCAGTTCACGAATCAATTATCAGCAAAATCATCAAACATATTTCTGTGTTTGGGGTAGGAGGAATTTTACCTTACAAACAGTATCATTTGTATAATTATATGGGCGGGCAGAGTCTTATGTATTTTTCCTTAATCTGTTAGCTGACATAAATTACAGGAACAACTACTTTCTGATGGTCATAAGCTTGTATTAGTGACCAGAGAATGCAAAAATAATAAACCAAAATGAAAAACCTATCAGCTATGAATGTAGAGGCCCCCTCTGAACCACATTGATCATATCAACATCTTGTTGTTTAGCTGATAGCCCATGTAGGGCTATTCGCGTGCGCGCACACACACATGCATGCCTTCACCTCATCTTTTTCTTTTTTTTTCAACCTTTCGGGGGTTGGCTGATAGCTCATGTAGAGCTATTGGGTTGGGCATACAATTCATAGCTGATTGGCGATATGGAAGGTAAATCTAACTTATTATGTACACGGTTACCAAGATCGCATTCTCCAATGTGGGACTATTATTTTCAAGTGATAGCGGTTTTAAGGAAGTTCTAACGCTAGAACAAATTGTTACCGCTATATCAGAACAAGAAACCAAATCCAGAAAAGAGGGGAACTCAATGTCATCTTGGGCGGCTAAGTTTGACAAGAAGTGAAACAAAAGTCATGTGCACGATCAGATTTTTGTGCTGAAGTTAACTATATCAAACTCTCTATGAGAAAAGTAAACTGTCTTTTCTTTACGGAGCTTAATTAATGGTGCAGCTTCATTAATAGATTCACATGAGGATGATGATCTCGATACTTCTATGGGATAAACCCAAGGTTAAGGAGGAACGTAGGGTTGTTTTTCTGGATACAACGTTGAAGGTGATAATCAGCAAATCTAGAGCTAGAAAGTAGATTACTCCATGGTTTGCATACGTACCTACAATTTAGAATGGACTTCACAGGTAACCTTACAAATATATCTTTGAGAATTTCAACTGGAAGGCTCAACACGACTTGTTTTGCTGCAACTGAATCTTCTCATGCACTGACATATTGAGGACGGAAAACCAAAACCGAGAGCAGAGAAGTCTCAAAGTTTTGACAGTACGAGAGATGTATGATGCAGTTTAGCTTTTACGAAACACCCAGCCTGTTTTTGTTCCTATAGACAAATTCAATGTTGGTGCGCACTCTTTGGCATAATGGGCCAATTCTGGAGCTCAGACAATATATTGGATTAAGCCCTTTAAAAAGTTGCCACTGGCTTTTAAAACTAGACTGTCAGTTATGCGGAGCTGTGATCCGCTGTCCAGGTGACGTACAGAAGGTACAACCGTACAGCCTCTACAGGCAACATTTATAGGGCAGATCAGCAGCAAAATACCAATCAGCCATGAATGTAGGGGCCCAGTCATCAAGTCATCATGCTCCTCTTTTTCTTTTCGTTGGCTGATAGCTCATGTAGAGCTATTAAGATGGGCATACAATTCATAGCTGATTGGCGATTTGGAACGCAAATCTAACTTGTTATATACACGGTTACCAAGATCGGATTCTCCCATGTGGGGCTATTATTTTCAAGTGTTTCGACAATCAGAACAAAGTAACCAAATCCGTGAACGCAGAAAAGAGGGCACCCGATGTCATCTTGGGTGGCTAAGTTTGATAAAAAGTCTGAAACAAAGGCGGAGCCAAGTACCGGCTTATGAGGCAGTTGCCCACCTATATTTGTATTGTATTTATTCGCCAACGGACTCTCTGCCCAGATTACCTTCATGCACTTCCTATCATATTTTCCCCTAAAATTTTATACGAGTTCACGTCATAACAACGTACATTCATGGATCACAATCATATACTCCCTCCGTTTTAGGAAAAGAGATACTTTCACTTTTTCATTTGAAATTTTAAAATAAGCCAAATTGAAAAAGCCGAAAGATCTCTTTCCGTAAAACGGAGGGAGTATGTGGGAAGAATTAACGCCCAAAATTACAAGTTTTAAGATATCTGTTATATGTTTGTGATCAAGTCATTCCAATGCGTATGCACTAGATTAAGATTCTTAAGAACTTGTTGAACTGAACATTAATTGGTCCGGCGACCAGAACAAAAAACTACCAATTCTGTTAAGTCAAAAAATGACTAATCAAACCCGTTAGCACAGAAAAGAGCGAACCCCATGTCATCTTCGGCTTAGACTTCTCGGCCGTGTCTCCATACGTTGTCCATTTCTGTTTTCCTACATAAGCACCCGAGTTAACAGAAACTAGGCTTTCCAAATAACTGTCTTCTACCCTCCACAGAAAATCAGAATCACCCATTTGCAGATCTCTACTTTAATCATTCTTTGTGTCTAACAATACCAACTTCAAGTCCTTGCTGAAATAGTATCTCGCCATTCTCAAAAGACCGTACCGGAGGTCCGAAGCCGATCATTGGTTCTTGGCTAGTGGTGATGCGTCTGGTCCAAGAATCTTTCACTCCGTATTGTTGCATCACTCATATATCAAGACGTACAGAAGGAACAATATCTTTAACTCTTTGGAATAATGGGCCAAATCTAAAGCTCAGACAGTATCTTGGAATAAGCCCCCAACATGGCTTCTGTGTTGAGCTCAGCTCAGCCAGGTATGGACGAGGGAAGGCATTTGCCACTCTCATCCCTGCTACTGGTTTTTAAAACCAGACTGTCCGTTATGTGGAGCTGAGATCTGTGATCTGCCACCCAGATTACGGCCGTGATGAATTTGCACAAGTTCTGAAGTTTGGATGGTCATTGTTACAGTGGTTAATATGAAAGAATAAAACTTATTGAGAAAATGCGAAGAAGAAAGCGATACTAAAAGAATGAACACTTTCTATTTGTTAAATGCCGCAAGTTTTATTTTTCAAGACTTTTCTATTTTCCTGTGATTCTAATCAGAACTCACATTTCACAATTGTTAATATAAGAAAGAATTGTGAACAATTTATAACTTAAAAACTCTAAAAAAAAAGGAACAAAATGAAGTTAAGTAACCTCATTACTTGTCATATGTCTCATGAGTTTGCTTAAAGTTTCCCTAGTTGCAACTGTATCAGGATGATCTTCACCACAAATTGAAGTTCTTATAAATAAGGATTTACGAATTAGATCGTCACCTAAATCATACTGACCTCCTTTTAGCATTAACTTAGCTCTTGTCTCTATAATGGTAGCTCTCATTAGAGCTAGTTCCTGCCAAAGTAATGGATTCATTTGAGCCGAACTTTGAACTGATCTCCAACAAAAGGGTTTGTCCAACCACTTTTCAACCCTTGAAACCAAGGTTTCTTCAGCAGCTTCTAATGCATCAGTGCAGAGCCGGAGGAGTTCAAGGGACGCATTACACCTGGAGTATGTCATGAAGGTTCGAACCGCAAGAGGCAGAATGACTTTCTTAACAAACGGTATCAAGTCTTGAACCTTCAATTGAATGACAGCCTGATTGGTACCGAACCCAAATAATAAGAAAGAAGCTGCCCACAAATGCTCCAAATCCTGGGGAATAAACCCGCGGTTGCTAATTGCTTCCACCATGGCGTAAGAGACTCCAGGGATCTCTCTTTTTCGAGAATAAAGCTTTACAATTTCATGGAAATGGATACAATCTTCATTACTGCCACTTCTCCCAATACCGAACCTGAGCAACATGGATGAAGCTTCTGATTCCGATCTTTTTGTATGTGATCCCTTGAAACCACAGGTTACAGCATACAAGCACTTCTTCCATAAATGAGCCTTTTGGAGCTTCTCTGGAATTTTATTTGCTGCTAGGGCAAGTAGAGAAACTGGAACTGATGAAGGACCAAAAAATCCACATACCTGAACCATCCTAGTAGCCAAACTGCTTGGTCCATCTGCATGATCAAATATCGAGAAGCAAACCTCTAAAAGTTGTATGAGGAAAGCCTGTTGACTCAATGTAGAACCCTCTCTACGACTCAATTTCAAGTCCCGTAAAGGCATTCTGTTAATTGTGTCGAGAAGTCTGGTTGGATTTATAGGAAGCTCGTTGAGAATCGCACCTACAATACCAAGACCCAATGTAAGCCTGCCAAGTTTCTCCTCAATAACCTTGAGTGCATCGATCTCTGTCATGGGATAGTCTTTGATTCCCTTCATCAGAGCCATGGCTTCAACTCCAGATAAGTAAGACAGTTTCAGTGGTTCCAAGTTCATGATTCTAGGAAGACGGGTTGAGATTATAATATGGGTTTCCCCACCAAATCGGGGTAAAAGGTCCATTATAGTTTTCCCATCCCACCAATCTTTCTCACTCTCCAAGTTATCGATAATAATCAAAAATGGAATATCGCGCATGAGCTCCTTTCTCAATTTGTGAACGGCAGAAGCTTCCTGCTCCTCAAAGCTTTTGTTTTTCCGCTTTTCTAGCCATCGATTCTCGATTCCCACATCAACATCTAAAAATGGCGAGAGATTCAAATAGTTTTGCCGAATATACCTGGTTTCTCCTCCTACCCACAACACCATCTTGTATCTCTGAGCATACCGGTAAGCAAATTCTAGAAGAAGCTCTGTCTTGCCAATTCCAGAGTCGCCAGTAACACAAGCAACACCTTTACCATACACTATCTTCGTAGGTTTTCTTCTCCTCCTGTGCTTTCCGCCATTTCTTGTGTGTGTTTGAGGACTACTCGTACTTTGCATCTCAATTTCCTTCTCAGATTCCTTCCAGGTTATTGGTTCTTTCCCTTTGCCACTAATTATTTCTTTTTGACGGTCCAACACTCGTTCTTCTATCTTGATGCCCTCGAACCGACTAATCACCAAGTTTTTCCGCCGATGTCTAGTCTTGAGTTCAAAAAAATCTCTTTCTGCATCTCCACTAAAATCACCAAACAAAATGAGTTCTAGTTCACTGAGCTCTTTTTTCCTTCCGATGAAATTATCATTTCTTGGATAAGGAAACTCTTCTCTATCGGCCTTCTCCTTCCAAATATTGACCCTGTCAACTACACTTCTCCTTCCTAATCTTGTTGCCAAAAGAATAACGGTCTTCAATATACAATCCCTCCAGTTACCATCTTGAGCCTCTAATTTCCACTCGTCCACACGTGAAATGCCATTCACGGCTTCCCTCCACTCCATCTCTGAACCTTCATACGACATCCATAGTTCGCCCCCATGGTTCTCCCATACCTCCTCTTTTCTCAATTATATCTCTGGCAAGGCAATCTCCAGGACCCAAATCAAGAAAATCGGAACCAAATTCTTTTTACCCAGAAAATTTGTTATCTCCATAATGCTGTAACGATTCCCGAAAGACTTCCTAGAGAGAATCACCACCCCAAAAGTGGAAGTGTTCATAGCTCTCTCAACAGTACTAGAGCTTCGAGAACTCTTACACCGAGCTCTATCAGCTGAGAAACAACTGACCCCTTGCATCTCCAGCTCTGAACGTAACCACTTGGTGAACCTCAGCAAAGAAGGCTTATGTCCATGCATTCCTATGTATACGTCAAAACTCCTCTGCCTATTAGATGAGAGAGCAGGTGTTGAAGTCTGCACAAATGAGAACCTCCCCTGGTTTCTCCCCATTTTCTCTGTTTTTCCTTATTCCTTGATAGACCGTCGTTATGGATGTAACTGGATGAATTGCTATTGCATCTCGCAATGGAAGAAGAAACATGGTCAAGAAGTGACGATTGCTGGAAATCATCCTCAATAGATACACCTACAGTAGACGAAATACTCTTGGAAGAAACTCCACCACCAGGTAAAGGTTCTAGTTTTTAATTGCAGTGCTGGAATTAGGAGTGTCAGCACTTACGATCGAAGTGTTGGAAGAAAATGGAATGTCAGACCTAACTGATTCTGATCCTTGATAACTTGGAGATCTAGGAGAGAAGAACGGGATTGATTGGCAGAAACGAATGCAGATGACGAAGATGAGAGATTTCTTGATATTGAGGTAGACAATGTTCTGAGCTTGGAACTGTCTTGCGGAAACTCCATATATCCATCTTCATAAAACCTCAACACCCAACACCCAGATAAAAGGACTTCCCGTGCATCCTACTTTTTGGAGGCCACACTGCAATGAATAAGTAATTTGTTTTAGCTTCAGCAAAAAAGAAACATTTATAACCAAGCTTGACTATTCGTTGGAATTCAACGATATCTATAAAACAAAAACTGATAACATAATCTTCTGAAATAAAAGAAAAAATAGTAAAAAGAAAAACAGCAAAAGAAGGCTAGACATCTTATAACAAAATGAGAAGCACCAAAGATTTTGTAACTTAATGATTACGCACTATACGTGGAGTTAACATATAATCTGAGCACAATTAGGCACAAGTGTACTAATATCTAAACTCTATGACTACGTTACAGCTTGCATCTATGCTCGTGACAACAATAAAGCCCACGTGACCTAAAGCAGAAATTATTTCCAATTGGTCTTTTTAGCTGAACAATACATGTCTGTCAATAGATAACGCAGATTCGGTTTCTCAGCTAAAGATCCATAATTCTGCTTACCATTATTCAGTTCAGTTTCTAACTGAATGTCATCAAAATTTGGATAAGACACTTCCAACACCCAATAACAGACTATACGTGCTACTTACATATGCTGTAGCGCAATTTAGGCACAAATGGAATGTATCGGGACTCCTTAACTATAATAGCAGCTTACAGATTTTCAGGCACAACTAAAGCCACGTGTCCTAAAAACAATACTCTATGGCTACATTGGCAGATTTTTCTCATAATCACAGTTAAGCCTCCGCCACGCATACTAAATTAGGAATCTATTTTCAGTTGCTCCATTTAGCTCAACAGTACGTCATACCGTTAATGGATGACGCACTTTCACTTCTCAGCATTAGCTCAACAGTACGTCATACCGTCATACCGTTTATTAGCACAACATCGTTCAATTCAATTTGGAAAAGACAGTTCTCAACCGTAACGACTAACTACACATGCTTTCAACATTGCTCTACCACAATTACACCAAAATCTATTGAATCAGGACTACATACTAAGTCAGTATCTTGCAGATGCAGGGAAGCTATAACAATTAACAGACAACAGCTTACTTCTATGCCTGCGACCACAATTAAGCCCACGTGTACTAGACTAAGAATCTTTTCAGTTGCTCTCAACATTACGCTATACCGTTAATAGGCGGTGCAGTTTAACTTCTCAGCTATTAATACACTGGATCTGATCCATAATCTAGCTAATTCATTCAATACCCAATTCAGTTACTAATCGAACGATATCGAAACACAAACAAAACACTTCTCACCCTGATGATAACTCAAATACTCACAGAATTCTTCAACACACATACCCAAAACCAAAAATCACTTCAAGTATCACATTCCCCTAACTTCCAATACAAACAAGATCACTACAGATACTACCTATATCACCATCAAAATGCTGCTGAATTGAAGTTAAAATCTTCATGCAATTAGCATCAGACATAACTAAACAAACAATAAAACACTGTAATGAAAACAAAAGTTAAAACAATCAATGGGTCCTACAAGAATTGAAAAGATAGAACTAAAATTCAAACAATCAAATCAAACCTAGATAAACTCTAAAACAATCCCACCTATTTTAAAAAATCCAATGCACAAACCCAGTTTCATTCATAGATCCATACACAACCATTCAAGAATATAAACCAAAAAAATCAAACAAAAACCCTATTTCACAAAAAGGGGTTACTTAGAATCACCTCAAAACCCCAAAATAATACATACTTCAAACTAAAGATCTACTAAAAATCAAATGAAACACAAGTACTACTAATGGATTCAAAATTGAAAAATTGATTTTTCACATACCTTAATGTAATAATCAAAGTTACTTCCTTTTCTTCTTAACCCACCAAACCCAGTGCCTTTCAGAATCTCAAAACCAGAATCCAAAGCTTTAGATTTTGATTACAGAAGTGAAAAAAACAATGAAGAAGAAGAAGCAGAGAAAAACTGTTAAAAGAGTTAATTTTTTATTTCTTTCTTTCTTTTTGGTTTTTAAGAAGAGAAAAGAGGGAGATGTGAAATGACTTAAATACCCTTTTGAGTGACTAAAATGCCCCTGGTTAATTAATGCTGGTCCACCTATACCATTTTAAATCGTATTCACACGTTGTTTTCATAATGATTTAGTGTGACATAAGGGTATCCAATTTATGTGTCTTAATGATGTGATAATGTTGATGTTTTTGATCTTGATCGTTTGTTTTTGATGGGAGTGTGTGTTGGTTGTTGGATTTGGATAGTGTTTTTGTTCAAATGGTGAAATTGGTTTTTGGATTTGGTATTTATTATGTTGTGAAAATAGCAAAATGCAATAAATGGAGGTAAGGGTGATTGAATTTGTACATGTTTGATGACGTAGAAACAGCTAAAGATGCACATTGGAATTGTAAAAATGTCCAAGACTTTTTTATACGGGGAAGGATCCATTGACAATGTTAAATTTGCTTTGCTGAAACTATATTAGAAAACAAACAAACAATCACATATTGTGTGATTTATTTTCTTGTTCGATTTGTTAGAGATTGTAAATTTTAGGCTTTCAAAGCGAAACTTTAATCAAGATTGGCGTCACAAGTAAACAAATATACTGTTATGTGACGTAATAACTGGAATTAGACATAACTTGTTTCAGCGATAATTTTTTGCCCTGACTCTGTATAATGGTCAGACTTTCATATTGGTCTTACAAAATGGTTATTTTAGTTAGTGTTTACAAAATGATCTTTTTCTAGGAAAAAAATTTGCTCTCGCACATATCTTGAACTAGTAGCTCAAACACCGTCATATTCACAAGATCTGCTATCAGCAAACTATAAGTTTAACCCTGGTTAGAGTTTGTTGATATCAGATCTTATGAATCTGACGGCGTTTGAGCTGCTAGTTCAGTTATGCTCACGCACTGTGGGAGCGACTTTTTTTCTCCTTTTCAATCCAATTTAACACTTTTGAAAAAGACCATGTTATCTTTCCAAAAATACTCTCACTCATTTAACTTTAGTGGTTGAGGTGGTGGTGGCGGCGGCGGCGAAAGCTTTGCTAAATCCCGGAAGGGAAACAATGAACCCTCTAGGTAAATACCATGTAACGATCCTGAACCGGACTGGAATTCGCTAAACACTAGAGGGAAACGATGAACCCTTGAAAGTGAATACTATATAACGATCTTGAACCCATGAACCCAATGTTTAGGGACAATAAGATAATTGCAGTGCCAAAATTAACTGTGAACAGTAACATAATTCTCTGGTTAATGGAGAAGTGATCATTTTGCAAAGAGTTTGTAACATTACGACTCTTTAGATTGGATTAAGAAAGTGCGACTGTTTTGGATAATACTTACAATTTTTTACAATAATGATAATTGATATTTAAACTTTTAATTAACATTACAAAAAAAAAAATAGTGAGTGAAAATTTTTGTTGTTTTCAGTCTATTTGACCACTAAATTAGCAGTGATGCTACGTTCACGCCCAAAAAAAACCGGGTAAAATTTTGTGAGGGGATCAAACGAACGAGGGGAATACTTCTCTGCATTTGGATATGGAAAGGCTGAAGTGAGTCCCAGGTGATGTAAAAGACGGGATTAATTTCCGGTAAACCTAGCATTATTGTTTTGCTAAATTAGTGGGTAATGAAACTCTGAGTACCACCAACCAGAGAGTGCATACTATTTTCGAAAGTAAAAAAACAAAATCCAAGACAAAAATTGTGTTGTCTCTGTGTATGGATTTGAAGACACCAACCTGGTTTGTAAACTAAATAAAAATCAAATCATGAGATGAATTAAAAAATAAAATCGAGTTCAACAATAAAATAATGAAGGTTCAAAAAGCAGGGCTATGGTTGGATACGGATTGAACGTGGGACCCACAAAAAGGATCTGTCTAAAAAAAAGTTTTGACTTAAATAATCGTGGAGCCCTGAAATGGGTGTGTGATCTTCCTGTTCTTCTTGAAGTCCACACCAACAACATCCAAAGGAGAGGACCACTCTTTTGTTGACTTCAATGACCCTTCCTCTTCACATTAGGAGGCCGATCCCCAAGTTTTTGGTTGTCTATGATCTGTTTTTTTCCTTGTTACCTTGTATGGTGAGATTCAAAATGAACCGCTCTATTCAATGTTTTTAGAAGTGAAGTTGAGTTGGTTGCTGTTTAATTCCATATTTATTATGGTATTACCTTGGTACGAACGAAGAATAAAAATAAATAGTATACAATGTACAATGTACATTGTCATTGTTTCCTCACCTGTTTTCTTTTGAAATCTTAGATTTAGATATCATGCTTTATATCCAAGGCAAGGTGGTATTGAATTATGGGGAAGTTTTAGGCTAACCGTGAAGAAAAAACCATCAAGCCCTAAAGAGGAGAGAGGTGAACCCTTTTGAAAGAACGATGGGTTATGTCTGAATGCTATGAAATTCACCAAAAATATACTTTATATGTCTAGGCGGTTCTGGAGGAGTTTTGTGGTTCATTTAGATGAATTATTCACCTTACGAGATTGAGATTTTCTAAGTTCGCAACTCTATTGGTTATGAGCCAAAAGTCGTGGGTTCGAGCCCCATTGGAATTATGATTCCTAATATCAACGACTATAGTTTTGGGTTTTGATAGTTAATAAAACTAACCAACATGTTGTATCTCTTTATATGAACCAGACTTGTTACATCCGACTCAAAAATTATAAAATAGTATAGTTATATAAAGCTTTTGAATCCAATTAGATATGCGCCCAATTTATTAGGTACAAAATGATACTTGATCCCAAAAAAAAATTGTGTTACATGTACGAGCCAAGTTAGATCTTGAGTTAGACATCGAGAAAAATAAAAGAGAAAAAGAAGGTCGATCTAACATCCGATCCAAATCAAATTATATTCTTATCTCTCGAGTCAAATCCAAACGAACAAGGTGTGGGCCTCCAAAGAATGATGGAGCTAAAATTAGGGGTGAGCATGGTAGATGGACCAGCTTTTAACCTCATCCGCGTCCAATCCTATTCATTATGGATTTCAAATTTGGCATCCGCATGTAGTCCAACATCCAATAGATCCACGGATGGACAGATTGAATGCAGATAATTCAATGGATTTGTTTTTTTATAATTAGAATTTAAATTGGAAAAAGAATACTAACAAAAATAACTTAAATACAATGACCAATTATTAAGAAAAAAGAAGAAAGAAAGACATACTTGAATTTTCATCTCAATCTCAAGCACCAAATGTTGGATAGAAAAAAATGACGAGGAAATATGTTTATAAGATAGTGGACTACTAAAAGTACCAAACTAACCTCATATTTTATAAAAATATCATAAATATCTTTAATCTCATGGGTGTGGATGTCCAATGGATCTTTAAGACTGTACCTGCATCCAATCCAAAATCCGTTAGACTCCGGTTTGGATATTCATCCGCAAAAATGCGGTGGGTCCGGATCAAATCCACGGATTTCGAGTCAAACGCTCACCCCGCAACTAAACCAGAAACAATGGCATGCCCTTTTTATCAGAGAGATTGCCGTATATAATTGGGTCACACCTGCTAAAGACCCATACCCGTTATTCGCCAATCAGAAAGGTGGTTGTGAATCTTGTGATCTGTCAATGTAAAGATGAAAATGGATTGGAAATTTGGAGTTGTCTTGTTCAATGGGAACAAAGAAACGATCTGACGAAGTTTGACAACAAAAGTTCAAATGACAACGCCACTAACGATATCCAAACAACATTGCCCTACAAATCCACTTCAAAATATCTTTGTAGGTTTTCTATTTTATTTTTCCTACCTTGATTGGGGTATAATCAGGGTATACCATTTTGTTCCCATCCAAAGTAGTGTGCTAAGGGGTGTCTAAAGGTGTTAAAAGACCAAATTGCCCATACTAAAAAACCTTGCCGACCAAAACATATAAAAAAAAAATCAAAATCTTTCTTCTACACTCTAACTATACATGTGAAATACAAAAAAAAAAAAAAAAAAAAAAAAAAAAAAAAAACGAAGAATCAAAACGAACCAAAAGTCGGCAGAGTATTTTTTGTCGACATTGCCGACCAAAATATAGCCGGCAGGATATAAGGTTGAATAACATGCCGACTTTTCATCTCTGAATTTAGCAATTACAGGGTCGGCAAGATATCCATCTCTATACCTTGCCGACTAAAATATAGTCAGCATGTTATGAAATTAGTACCTTGCCAACGAATCATGCATTTGTAACACCTTCTCTGTATGTAAAAAATCTTATAGTCGGCAGGGTATTTTTTATCGACCTTGCCGGCCATATGTTGTCGGCATGTTCTTCATCCGTTGCACCTTGCCTGGCCGATATAGTCGGCATGTTCTTCATCAGACAATGCCTACTGTAATTGGTCGGCATCTTATTAAAACGTCCACCATGCCTGCGTGGAACATAGTCGGCACCTTATTCAAACGTCGACCTTGCCGACCTTTCACATTTTCAAAACAATTTTTTTTTATCCAAATCGAACTCATAAGACGGGTTAAAGACTACTAAATTCATAATTTCAAAATTTTAATCTAAACTCAATTAATTAAGCTAATCAGATTTTTTTAGTGTTAATTAAACAAGGGCATATTAGCCATTTAGAAAATACAAGGTTAAGGGGTGGCTTTACTTCAAAATGACCCGATTTTGTCTTATTGGGTATACCCCAATCTCGCCTGAGTTATTTTTCGGTATCTTTGTAGGTTTTCTATTTTATTTTTCGGTGATGCAAATCATTTTCATTTTTGGTTAAACAAATACCAGACACTCCATTTTTCTTTTTTCTTTATTTTTTTGACTTAGAAGGTTGAATGTATTGAAAAGAAATGTAAAAAAAAAAAACAGTAAAGACCATGCTCCCATTATAATTACAATGTACCATTTAACGGCAATCTATAACTACTTTTCCGTGAGTAACTACCTCCCGGAAAAAAGTAGTTCTGAAAATTTTTTCTTTCCCACCCCATACATATATAAGCTTTTAACTTCTATTATGACTTCATCTCTTGTCTTGGGTCTCTTTCTTGCCATGACTCTTCTATTGCGTTCATCCCAAATTTCCCAACAAATAGCAAATATGATAAGCGGCCATATCTTTCTTCCTTTGTTTCTTCTTTTTCTGAATTTCCAAGCTTGTAACTGTTGGGTCATTGTTCCTGCTTGAACCCATCTTATATTGTATCCCACAATGAAATAGCTCCATATCTCATGACAGAATTCACAATGCAACAAAAGATGGTCCACTGTTTCTGGATGCAAGTTGCAAAATGAGCACATAGAGTTTTAAATTTGACATCCTCTTCTAAGTAGATTATCTAATGTGGGGATGGAATACTGAGCCACGGACCACATAAAAAATTGAACTTTAGGTGGAACCATCTTGACCCATATGCAAGAGAATGTAATTGTATGCACATTAGTGTCAGGTAGATGCTGCACTAACCAATTGTAGCATGTTTTGGAGTTGAATCCTCCAGGGTCTGTGCATATTAGTTCATCTTCAGCCTCTTCATCTAGAATTGGTGGAACTCCCAGCACAGCAAACAACTCAATCACTTCTGGAATTTCAGCTTGAGTTAGATTTCTTCTTAGCTTAACGTTCCAAGTATCTCCAAAGAATCATATCTTTGATGGAGGCATTTTTCTCGTGTGGCTAATTTGAAGATGTTAGGAAACTTTAGCTTTAGAGATTGAGTTTACGGATATCTTCCCGTAAACTCACCCCTCTTCCATTATGTATTGAGATTGTTGAAATTTGTTGAGATAATCCTCTTTTGAATGTTGTTTCATAATCCTCTTCCTTGAGGTTTATTTGAATCTCTCACCCAGATGGCTTGATGATTTGTCTTCATTTTCTCTTATATTATTCATCTCCATAATTATTATTATTTTCTGCTGAGAATCTCCAAGACCATTTGGAAAGCAGTGCTTTATTGGTCAATCTTAAATTTCTAATGCCAAGACCACCTTGCTTTTTTGGTTTGCTAGCTCTGTCCCAAGCTACCCAATTTATTCTCTTCTTCACAGTTGTTGCTCCCCATAAGAAATTCTTCATAACTGTTGAGTTTCTTTTCTACCGAGACTGGAAGTTGAAAGATGGACATATTATAAACTGGCAGGCTAGAAAGTGAAGTCATGAATCAACAAAACTCTCCCAGCTTTTGTGAAAAATTTTCTCTTCCACAATGCAAGTTTCTTTTGAAATTTTTCTATCACCTCATCCCAAAAAGCATTGTTTCTAGATGTAGCTCCCACTGCCATCCCTAAGTATTTAAGTGGTAGAACTTTTATTTTACATTTGAGAATTGCTGCAATTGCTTCAATTTTATGATCTGCTTCTATACTTATAACTGAACTTTTGGTAAAGTTGACCCTCAAACCTGTGATTGCTTCAAAGATTTGTAGAATCATTACCAAGTTCTCAGCTTCCTCATATGTGGCATTGAGATAGACTAGAGTGTCATAAGCATATTGAAGATGTGAAATCTGAGTGGAGTTTATCTTGAAACCTGAAATCATGTTTAGTTGCACAATATTCTACATAAGTTTGGAGAATATTTCTGCAACTAAGATGAAGATGAAGATGAAGGGAGATAAGGGATCTCCCTGCCTTATTCCTTTCTGAGGTTTAAATTTAGATGTAGAACTTCCATTAATCAGAATCGAGTGTTGTGCTAAAGAGACACGCCACTCCATCCATTTTATCCATTTTTCACCGAATCTAGAGCTTTGCATGACACTGCTAATAGTGTGCCAACTCACATTATCAAAAGATTTTTGTATATCTAATTTGACTAGAATTCCAGGTTTTTTCTCTTTGCATCTTGAATCAATGAGTTCACCTGCTACCAAAATTCCATCTAATATTTGCTTGTCTTCAATGAAAGCTCCTTGGTTCTCTGATATTAGTTTTGACAGAAGTAACTTGAATCTTTGAGTGAGTACTTTTGATAACACTTTGTATATTCTACTGACCAAACGGATTGGTCTAAAACCTTGAGGAGTTCCTACTTGCTCTTTTTTTTTGGGGATTTAACTAATGAAAGAACAATTTGTTCTCCAGTCAAGTTTCAAATCTGATTCAAATTCTTGTACAACTGCCATGTAATCTTTCTTAATGATTTCCCAAGCTATTTTGTAAAATTCCATAGTGTAGCCGTCAGGACCAGGTGACTTGTTGTTTTTGAAGTATTCGATGACCATCCAAACTCTTCTTATGAAATTTTCCTTTCAGCTTCAATGCTCTCTTGTGTTGAAATTTTGGTGAAATACTCTGAGTTCAGCTACGGTCTAACTAGATGATTATCTTGAAACAAGTTGTTAAAGTATGATGAGATTTCTTCTTTTATATCTTCTTGACAAAAATTATCTTCACCATTTATGAATATATGATATGTTCATGATTAAATGGATGTGCAGCCTAGGATAGGAACAAAAATACAACCGAGATGTGTGCAAAGTTAGTGCTGATATTACCTTACAATTTCAACACTATTTCTTACAACGAAGTAGAAATCGTCGACATGGTTGTTGACATCTTCTTTTTTCCTCCGGAGATACGATAATCGTAGTAACAAGATAATTAACATCATTTACAAGAAATCAATGCTTCAAACAAAAAAAAAAAAAACAAAAAAGTTACAAGAAATCTATGGACCGAGCCACCATGATATATAAATGAATGGTTCTGGAAATCAAGCAGAGAACGCTTGATATTCCACAAGTACTAATGAACACAACTACAAAGAAGAAAACCAAGCGACAGATAGACTGACGAATCCTACGTAGATAGAAGTTGATTGAGAACCGGACCATACAAACCATTTTCTTATATCACATTTTATTAAATGACTCAATGGGTATGATATATCCTCGTATAATGACTTTATGACCTATTAATTAAATACCTTTGTGCTTCAAAAAAAAATAAAAAATTAAGAGGGGTCTTTTTCAAACCCTTCGAAAGAATATTTGGATAATTTGACAACCATTCACCACTTCCATCTACTCTAGCATTCCTAGCCATGATATCAACAACACTATCTACATCCCGCTTGACGAAGGTATAAGAGCGAATAACAAAGTTTTCTAATTATGCTTCAAAAAAAAAAGAAAAATTTATAACATAGATAGACAATCTGGGACAACACTACTTATTGTAAAACTTATAGATACGTACCAAATAATCAATAATAAAACCAATGGCATTTTTATCATCTCTTTTGAAATGCAATTTAGAAACTCGCAGCTTCTCAGCCTTTTTAATAGTTTCCAAGGCTGCCAAAGCTTTTATTTGCTCTTCATTTATGGCTTTAGAGATTATTCTGTTGGATATCTTCTCCTTATTATGCTACTGACGTTGATCCGAGATGCGAGAACCAAAGAATAAGAAAAGAAAATCAGAGTGATTAGAGACTGACAATATGCATAGACCGAGTCGAGTATTGGATACTCTGTCCTTAAGACGAAATTCGCCCCACTCCGGTGCTAATGGGTTCTTACTTGCGAAACGTCTCCCCGTAGGATACAACGATCTTTCTTCCTCGAGTAGAAGTACTCCAAACTCAAGGAAACAAATGAACCAAATTTAGTGTTTATCTCTCAATTCTATGACAACAATGAATGCAAGTGAAATCAGATTTTTGTGTGTGCTTTTCTTATATGTAGAATGAAACTAGAGTGGGGTTTATATACTTGATTGGTGTCTCTTAGGAAAGGACATAGTGTCTCTTCGCCAAGAGTCACATCTCTTTGTAAGAGTCCTTTCATGGAGAGTCACAACTCTTGGAAAGAGTCCATTCATAGAGGGTCACTTCTCTTGGAAACAATCCTTCAATTATAACTAACATAATTGATATTCAAAATTTCCAACATATTCTTCTAACTCCTTCAAATTTTCCAGCAAAATTTCGAAGAATTAGTTCAACACGTATAAGGTAGATATCTTCATTAATGAAAGAAACATCAAACTTAGTCTTTGCAGCTGGGTCAACAGGTGCACACAACCTTGCACTATTAACTCATATTTTAGACTATAGTGAGTATTTTGTGTAACAGACAGAGAATTCTCCCGATCACTAATAAAAACAAATTAAGCGTGTAAAAACTCAGCACGTCTGAATTAAGTACTGTCAAAAATGATTGAACATCTCAATTTCCAAATATCCCATAAATCGCGGCCGAAAACCTTTATTTTCTCCTGCATAACAGTTTCATTATACTGGTTAAGACTTAGGTATATAGTAACATACCATTTAAACAATCAATGAAAGCAACGTTTCCAAGAGACTTTAATTAGTTAGAGAATTATCCTTAGCGACCCCAATTATGTGAGTCATAAAGCATTGCTAGAGATGTTGCATAATCTCATCATAATTAGCGCACAAACAACAAATGGATTTAATGTTATGCACAAATCTAGTTAATTTTTATTTAATTTGGAGACATTATTAATTTATTGTAAGTATTTCCATAGGAAGTGCAATATTTTAAAGGGAAGCTTTCATCAAAGAAAAAAGAAAAATTCTGGCCTTCATCAACATGTTGCTCAGATTTGGTCCTTTTGGACCAGATATGAGCAAGATTTCTTTTCTTTATTAAGTTTTAGTCCTTAAATTAATCAAATAAAACATGTTTGCTATTATTTTTATGTCTTTTGGCATAATTCTTCGCCATTTTGGGCGATTGTCTTTTCGCTTTGCGGGCGATTTCTTCAAATCTTCATGGCTGGATCGTGGCTTGCTATTCTCGATTCAAAAACATCAATCATTCAACATGATATCGCTTTGAATCTTTATTTAATCTAAGAGATTTAGGGCATCCGGGTTCTTTTGATTATACAAGATTACGGGAAAAGTACTCCTTTCTTTTAGGAGCATCTCTTATTAAAGAAGAAAAAAATCGATTAGATGCTCTGGAATTGCTTAGGATATTACCATCATTCTTCCCTACTATATAAACAAAAATTGGGTATCTTTATGGTTTATGGCTCTTTCTCTTTGATTGTAATTGGTATCTTTAATTGTATTAGGGGCGTAATTATCTTTTATTTTAATGTTTTTGTTATTCTTTTAAGCGGTCATGTAGTCAGTATTTTAATTTGAGTAAATTGAAATATGTTGATTGACAAAAAAAAAAAAAAAGGGCCAGCTTTAGATTCCAAAAGTATGTCCCGGGAAAATTATTCCTATTAGAGATATCACTACGCAAATACTACGCAGTAGGTTATAAACATATTTAAGAATCTAAAAGGCGTCATAATAAGAATCTAAAAGGTTATAAACATATTTATCAGAAAAAAATTCATTTAAGTCTCATGTCCGTATAATCCGATATTTCTATCATAGGGGTATTAACATTATTTTAAAACTTCAATACTATTTTTTTTATGGAACTCAAACGATAAATAATCTGAAGTTAGTTTTTTGATGGAAATGTTCTTCTCGTTGAACACTATATATCCACAAATAAATTGATGCATTTCCTGTCATGTAGCTTCAGTGACGGATCCAAGTGGGGACTAGGAGGATAGTTTTCCTCCCTAAATTTTGTTCAATGACTATAATAGCCTCAAAAATTTAAGATCTTTTATTATTTTCCTCCCCTGCTTTCCAATAAAACTACTAAAAAGGGCATTACGTCCTGTATTTGTCAAGAGGTACATTCACTGGGTTATTTATTGCACTTTTATCATGAAATTTGGATCCGATTAGAACACAACTACAACGCAACCACACAACCATGGTTACGGCAAATCAACACAGATCTAGTCTCGTTGAAGAAGAGCTCAAATTCAATGCTGGTTTACTTTGAAAAGGCGCAATCAATATCTCATCAATTAGCACAAATTGATAGAGCAATTTCTGATGAAGATTTAGTTTTTCATATCATATAAGGATTGTCGTATGAATTCAATGCTTTCAGACTTCTATCTGCACTCAACAACTCAAGAATGAGAATCCGAATACTCTTTTGAGCTATTGAGATTATTACTCTCTCAAGAATCTTGTGTGAATGCTAAATCTACAATTGAACTCACACCGCTTTCGCAAATATCTCTCAACAATCGAATTCTTCTCAACCTCATTTTAAAAACTACTTTGTTGGTTCATATGTTTCAAGATCTGGTAATTATCCTTCATCTCAAGGTACCATTTCATCTGGTAATTAACCTTATCATCCTAATTACAATCAATGGAACAATAATCCTGCTAGAGGTAATTTTCAATGGCCCGACGGTTTTCGAAGAAATAGAACTGGTGGACGATTTCGTGGTGGCAAATTTGAAAATGGAGGAAGATTTGGTAGAAATGGTCCTAACAATTTTCATCCTCCAATGAAGTATAACTATTACATTGAGTGCCAAATCTTTCAAAAACCTGGCCATTCAGCTGTTGAGTGCATACACATATTCAATTTCAATGACAACTCTATAATTTAAGCCTAAAACACCAACTATGATTCTTATGGTGATGTATTTGATGAGTTCTGGTGTCCAGAGCCTGAAGCCTTTGTTGTGTTCAATGAAAACAACTCATCTTCAAATTCTGGTTGGATTCCTGATTCAGGAGCTACTCATCACATCACCTCTAATCTGTCTAACCCGAATTTGCACTCGAGTATCAAGGCACTGATCAAGTTCGTGTTGGAAATGGATCATGTTTTTACATAACTCATGTTGGTACTTCAATTTTTCAGACTAATTCAAACAAGTCTACTCTGTCTAATGTACTTCATTTTCCTTCTATTACAAAGATTTTTATATTTGTTCATCAATTGAGAAAAGAGAATAACTGTAATTGTTAAGTATATCCTAATAAATTCTATGTGAATAATTTGGTCACCCGCAAGGTTATTCTTCATGGTCATATTAAATATGACTTATACTACATGGAGTTCACTTCTTCTCATCTCAAGCGTGTTCTTGCTTCGGATGTTTTTCCGCAACTAGTTGGCACAAAAAATTAGGTCATCCAAATTTTATAAAACTTTAAGGCATGTCTTATCTTGAGGTTATACGACATTCACATTTGTCTACTAGCATTTGTTCTGCTTTTAAATTAGATAAGAGTCATGCATTACCCTTATGGGTTTCCTTCTATTTCCCATAATGATATTTATGGTCCATTAGATTTAATTCACACGGATGTATGGGTTTCACCCTTATGCTCAATTAATGGATACAAATATTATGTTTCTTTCTTTTATGCCTATAGTAGGTTTACTTGGTTATATCCATTAGCTTATAAATCTGAAGTTCTTACAACATTTATCAAATTTAAAGGTCATGTGGAGAATTTACTTAATAGAAGAATAATATTTGTTTAGTCTGACTAGGAAGGTGAATGTAGAATTATCTCCACTTATTTGGATTCCCGTGGAATAGGTCACGGAGTGTGTTGTCCTCATGTTCAAAATGGCACAGCTAAAAGAAATCATAGGCATATAGTTGAACGGGTTTGGGTCTTCTTACTTATGCTTCCCTGCCTCTATCTTATTGATCTTATGCTTTTGAAACTGCTAATTTATCAATCAATAGACGTCCTACACCCACATTGCATCTATTATATCCTTTAGAAACTTTGTTTCAACTAAAACCAGATTATCAGTTCTTAAAGACATTTGGTTGTGCATGTTTTCCTTGTCTTCAACCCTCTTACTAATAAGATCATTATCTCCAGAGATATTTAATTTAATGAGTTTAACTTTCCATATTTAAGCATTTTTCAACCTATAATCCCTAGTGATCATATTCTCTCTACTATGTCAGTTCAACCTACCCCTTCTTCACACATCTTCATACCTAATGACATGGTTATCCTTTTTTCTGACTTGACTACATTCTCACCTTTGTTTGAGTCATACAAAGATGAAACCTCATATGTTATTCCTATTACTAATGCCCACTCTATGACCACAAAGGGCAACATTAGCATTGTCAAAATAAAAGTGTATGCATTTGATGTGCAGTCAATTTGTGAGGATATCACAATGCCAACTTTTTATTCTAAGGCTTGAAAGGATCCCAAATGGATGGCTACCATGGATGAGGAGATTAATGCTCCACTGCAAAATGACACATGGAAATTGGTTCTTGCAGTGACACGGAAGAACTTAATAGGTTTCAAGTGGATATTCAGAATCAAGATAAATGATGATGTCACTATAAAAACTACAAAGCAAGACTAGTTGCTAAAGTATATAAGCAAGTAGAAGGGATAAACTATCAAGACACATTTACCCCAGTGGTCAAGCCAACAACAATGCGCATAAATCTTTCCATCTCTCTCTACAAAAGATGGAAAATCATGCAATTGGATGACAAGAACGCTTTCTTGCATGGTCATCTCTGTCTCGAGGATTTTTTTATGATTGACCACTAGGTACACCGACAAGTTACTTCCTAATCATGTATGCAAACTGCAAAATCTCCTTATGGGATGAAATAAGCCCCTAGGGCTTGGTTTGACAAAGCTTAGCCAATTCTTGTTGATATGTGGGTTTCAGTCTTCCAAAACCGACACTTGACTTTTCTTTAAAGTCACTCTTAATGAAGTTGTTTATTTTCTTATTTATGTGGATGTCATAATGGTTAAAGAAGGTTCTACTACTGCTATTGACAGTTTCATTAATGATTTGAGTAAAGAATTTGTTATTAAAGATTTTAGTGAGTTGCACTTCTTTTTGGGTATTCAGGCTTCTAGCAATCTGCATGTGTTTTTTAATCTCAAGAACAGTATATCATGAACTTCCTAACCAAAACTAAGATGTTTTTAGCAAAATTTTGTTATACTCCCATTGCTACTGTTACTTCTGATGTTTCCACTGTCAATTTTAATGATCCTGTCTTTACAGAAGTACAGTTGGATTACTACAGTATGCAACTATCACCCGGCCAGACACTTTGCAGTTAATAAAGCCTCATCAAGTATATGCTTGCACTCACCGAGGCTCATTATTTTGCTGTGAAAAGAATACTAAGATATTTGCAAAGTACTCTTTCTTATAGTCTGCAACTCAAAAGATTTGTCTCTTTGCAGTTATATGCATTCTCAAATGCAGATTAGCCAGGTGACATGATTGACATAAGATTTACTAGTGGAACTACGGGTCCTAACTTAATATCATGGTGTTCAATAAAGCAAAACATTGTTTCCTGGTCCAGCACAGAGGTTGAATATAGGGCATTGGCTGATGCAACTTCTGAACTTTTTTGGGTTGAATCTCTTTTGGCTGAACTGCAGTTTTATTCACCTAAAACTCTAGTGTTGTGGTGTGATAATATGGTGCAACCTATCTCACAATGAATCACATCTTTCATAATAAGATGAAACACATTGAAATTGCTTTCCACTATGTCAGGGGACTTGTTGCAGCTAAATCTTTGTATGTGCGATTTTTTTCTACTTAAGATCAGATTGCAGATATATTCACTAGAAGGTTTTTTTCTACTCGGTTTTCCAGTCTTAGGTCCAAGCTCAGTGTCTCGTCTCCTCCATCGACACTGGACTTTCAGGGGGTGTTAGAGAATAGGTTTGTGCTTGTGTCAAATGTGTGTGTGAGTGGTCTATACTTGTGTTGAGTGTATGTCTGGGAACTTGCAGGTGACAGCAGGGGAGGAGCCAGCCCATTGCAAGGGTGTGCACTTGCACCCCCTGCCCAGCTGGCTTCAAAGACCATTTTAGGCCCTATAAGAATATATTTTTTTTACAAATAAGCTTGTTTTTGTATTTTTGCACCCCTAAAATTTTCGATTGCACCCATAGCAAATTTTTGCACCCCCTTCTCATGATTCTTGGATCCGCCCCTGGGTGACAGTTAGTAATAGTCATGTCTGTTTAAATATCCTGAGTCATTTACTTTCGAAAACGAGTATTGAAATCAAAAGTTTATTGAAATGAAATAAGAGAAATTATCCAGCGATATCATCTCTTTAACGGCTATCTACTAGATCGTTGAGAAATCTGCTTCACAGTTGGTTGCATTTCCCCGTAGTCTAGAGAGTGAAAGCCACTAAATGGAAGGGGGAAAGAATGAAAAAAAAAAATTAAAAAAAAAACGAAACTGTGCTTGCTCAAAAATTCAAGGCTTTTAATAGGGGTACCAAATTGCTTGGGGTGTGCAAAATTGGGTACAAAATTACAAATGAATGTTGGTAGACTAGAGGGTAGAGGAGATAGTTTACTATCACCGCTTAATTGGGGACCCTGGAAAATAATTAGGGCCCCTAGCTACAAGACAAAAAAAGGTCATGAAATAGTAATTGGGGTTATCCCTTAACCCATTTTTTTAAATGGCTAAACTACCTCCAAATCATTAGTGTTAATTGAGCTGATTAGTTGTTAATTAGTTTAGTTAGATTAAAATCAAATTTAGGGAAGCCATGAATAATGGTGCAAATGAAGATCCCATTGCTCAAAACGAAGGAACCAACCCTCAAAATGAGGAACCCGAAGATCAAAACAATCAGGTAAACTTCTTATACTCTTCAAATTGTACGAATGGTGCTCCAAGTGGTCGATTCATGGACACTATGCAACATCTCAGAGTGAGAGTCGTCAGATCGAGATACCAATAAACTAACGATTTTAATGAGGCGTCAAGTATTTCACACAACAGTTGACGACTCAAACCTGCAAAAGTTGCAGGTTATGAAAAATCGTCAACCAAGTGCGATAAAATTGACGACCCTAGCCAGTTAGGTCACCTAAAGTCGTTAGTTGAATTTGTTTAGAGCATGACGATTCTCAGATAAAATGCTCTTTGCAAAAATAACTCTCAGGGTCGTCATTTTGGGATTCATATAAAATGACGACCCTAACTGTCCATTTCAACTTTACATGAGAGTCGTCATTGCCACATTTATAAATAGTAACGACTCTATCACAGTCTTTTATAATTTCTGATTTTATAGAATTATTGCATTGAATCGTAAAAGGCAAACATCTTTCATAGCGATACATTGAAGGAAAGGAAATACAATAGATAATAACGGTAGCATATTCACCTCCTAAAGGAATTTCATCATGTTCCGCAACTTCTTCAGCAGCATATTCACCTCCTAAAGGAATTTCATCATGTTTCGCAACTTATTCTTCATCACTTCCAGTAGCAGACACAACAGGAGAGGATGAAGCCAACGAATCCGACGACTCATTACATTTGTATCTTGGTTCGTGGATAGAAAAGCGTACCTCACTCGGCCGTTTTCCGCGTAATGGATTAGCATTTAGGTATTTATCGTGGCGGGGAGGTTTGGAAGGAGGAGTTAGCATGGGAAGCTTATCTTTGTTCTTGCTACAATAGGCCAAAGACAAAAAAGTTACCAATAAGATATCATTTTCATTGTGGCAGTTCAAGGATCGTCACCGAAAAATATTAATACTAAACGACCCTTAAACATACTTAACGACCATAAATTTTGAAATGACAATCCTTAAAATAAAATGACGAAACTATTACTCTCAGATGACGACCCTTTCTATTTTTTGGGCAGAGAACTAGTTTGGTATCAAATAGAGTCATTGGTATCTTAAATGGGTCGTCAAAATTATAATCGTTAATGGTTTACAAATATATTGACGACCCTAGTATTATTTGGGACAAAGAGGGGTTTTGCTTAAGATAGAGTCGTTCATATCTAAAAAATGTCGTCGCAAATAATCGTCAACAGTTTACTGAGTTTATCGACGACTCTAAACTACGGAAAAAATAATGTTAGGGTCGTTTTCTCCCTCACCCTAATGGTTAACGATTTTTCATGAATTCCACATACAGATCAAAATTCGTTAAGCAACAAAACCTCGTGATTAACGACCCTAAGACTCTGACCGCAATTTTGTAGTTGAAAACATAATTTTTCAATTGGAAAATTAAATTAAACGCAATTCCAACTTAGATTAGGGGGTTTTAGTGCACATACCTTCTGATTGGAGCCATATCTTTCTTAGCTTTCACAGCCGTTAATGGAGAAAATGGGGACGACAGAGAAGGGGAGGAGAGGAGAAGAAGAGTTTGGGTTGGAATGAAAATTGGGGGCTTATCTAAAGTGTTAATAGGATTTTAGGGCTAGTTTTTAGAGAAGGGTAAAATGATATTTTCACCACATTTTGGAAGCTCCTGTCTTTTCTGGGGTGGGTATAAAGTTCGTGAGGCCCCTAATTATTTTCCAGGCCCCCAATTTAGCTCTTTTTACTATTTGCCCATCATTCCCAGGTCCCAGAGTTCCCCCACTATGTGTATAAGTTTGATCAACGTGTTGGCCGCTTCAGTTTGTTTCCTTCTCTCCAGACATAAACAGGCGAACCTGTCACATAAAAGTAGTATAGTACGGAGTAGTAGTCACTAGTCAGTCAGTTTCCATCCATCCTTGACAAAAGGTGATGCTGATGTCCTAACGGTAATTCAATTGTTTAACAGCAACTAGCCACAACAACTTCGCACCTAAAACTTTTTCATGGTTTTCCGGGCACTGCAAGAGCTAGAGAACTCGCTGCCTGCTGCGGCGGTGGTGGTGGTGGTGGAAAGATTATATTATCCTCTTGTTCTTTTGTGATTCTTGATGTTGTCCATGAGTGCATCACCGCGTAAGCGGTGGCAAGTCAGATTATTATTACACCATGGTACGGCTATTGTTCATAATGAAGAGCCAGTAGAAATTTCCTAGTGTTTTCACACAGAAAGGGGTCAATGGTGTTAAACAAATATTAATTAGTGTTAATCCCATCCTATAACTACATTAAAGGACAGAGGTGTTCACCTTTTACAGGGTTTAAGTCTTTAAGATATAGACATAGGTGGGGGATCATTTCATTTCTATATATATAGATAGATTTTGGTTGGACTAGCTAGAGTGCATGTGAAATCTATAGAACCATGTTACTTGGAGTTTAATATTAGTGTCTAAATCATGGGTTTATCTCTTAATACAAATATTTAATCCAATCTCACTAATCAGATTATATAAATTACTAGGAAAAAGTGCATAACAGAATTTAACTTATTTCGGCAGAAGGTGATTATTATAAAGGATTAAAATCTTTTGATGATGACTCCATCAATAAACAAACAGCAAGAAAAATGAGCAACCCTGTCAAGTCTTTTCTCATTCAGGGTTCAAACCTAATGCCTATGACCCAAGTTCAAAATCTTCATGTGCTATTGATAGAGATCAACGCAGGCATCTGCAGTGCTGTTCTAGCATAGGCTATATGGAATTGCAAAGAACAACATAAATCATGGCTGCAAACAAAAGGCAACAGGAACTGGCAATAAGTTAACTAAAACCTTCTTGGAGACTAAGGACTATGGTTTCTTCTCTGCTTTTTTTTTAGTGACCAGTGTAGACTACAAGATGAGATGCAGAGAGACAAGAATCTGAGGTGTTACAAATATATTGACAGTAATGAAGACTAATTTTACAGAAGACCCCAAAAACTTACACCTAAAAATCAATTACCAACAATTTTCCTCTTTTTTCTTTTTTTCATTATATCTACACTCTTCAAATTTATCAAGTCTATAAATGGCTCGGCCTTCTTTTACCAGTATCTGTTCTCATTCTCTTTACAGGCTTTGCCCAACCCAAATTCCCTCCACTACCACTACCACTACCACCGCCACCACCATCAGGCTGCTGAGAACCCGGTTGGTGCGCCCACCTGTTTTGCTGGGTAGACTGTTGATTAAACTTGCCATCTCTCTCAATTGAAATAGAACGGGGACCCAGACCGCCTCTGACATTTCGACCCACACTTGGAGGAGATACAGGACCAGCGGTCCTTGGCTTCACCACTGACTTGTCCCTGTCATTCCTTTTTTTCTTGCAGATGACCAACTCCCCTGGATGAGTAAATGAAGGTGTTTCAACCGGCTGATTCAGCTCCCTTATACTGCTGCTACTTGCAAGCCTTGATTCCTTTTGGAACTTTGACATAGGACCACGGACCCTCACCTCTTCGTCAACAGATGCTGGTATGCGTGAATGCTTTGGCGGAGGAATTAACTCAGTTTCCACTTCGTTGATAAGCTTATGTCGCTTGCTTTGGCCAATCGGACCATGTTTAGGGGCCACGGCAGCAGCAGAAAACATAACTGCGTTCCTGGCCTCTCTCAGATCTGCTTCTGGAAATGCAATCTTCATTATGTCGAAGAATAGATCTTGTACTTTCTTTGCTTCAGATCTTACCTGAAAATTTGAATTAGCATGCATCATCAGGAGCACACAAGAAATATGGTATGTAAAACTGAGAGCACATACTTCAGGCAGAGAAAATTTCTTACAGGTTCACATATGAGAAGTAAAACAGGAAACATACCTCGTAGGAGAAGCCAAAGTACTGAGCAACATTTTTCAGCATGGATTGCACATCCGAGACAAAATCCATTACTCCATTATACTCTAATCTCTCCACCCGGTAATCTACCGTCCGTAGATCCAAGATAGTACCCCCACCCGTGCCACTCATGTAACCAGAGTTCTCGTTCCTCTTCCAAAAATCAGTTAATAAAGGTATAATTTGTGGACCATCCTTGTCAATCCTTTTCTGGAGCTTGCTCACTACATTCTTGCACTGCAAAGAAGAAAGAAGAAAGTATCTCTCTTTAAAATTTGAACACAGAAAGTTTCAGAAGAAAACTAAGCTAAACTGAGGGTATGTACCTTCCGCTGAACAATTTCAGACATCTTGGTGACCCCAAACATGGATCCACTCGAGCTCAGTGCTCTACCATCCCAAGATTCTCTAGAGTGATCCATGTTGTTTTCCACAGACACATGTGCGCTGTTTGATTTGACTGGCTTCTGCGGAACATGAGATTTTGAAGAATTTCCACCCCTCCTCAGTGGCATGTTCCGCTTGTGTTTTACAACTGAATTGCCAGGATCATTCCTGGTAGGAGGCATGCCGATGGTCTCTAGATCAGGATCAGTCTTTGACTGCATATCATAATCATAGTCTGCCTGATATGCCAACTGAGATGAGCTCCCTCTCAGGAGAGAGGATTTCTCGCTGCCAGTTCTATCATCAATCCTATCCAAAGTGGGTCTTGGGCGAGTACGCATGGTACGTTTCCTTTTCAATTTTGGTTGCAAAACTTGTTCTTCGTCACCATCTTCACGGTCATGAATCCAACTCCCTGACTGCTGAAGGTCCATCTGGGAGTCACCAGAAACAGCAATCTCTCCTTCTTCCAAGTCATCAGCCTGAAACACTCACGAAATAGTAAATCAGAAAGTAGCATAACTTAAAACTACTGTATGGGAAAAAAGAAAAACAACAGCGAAAACAAAAACACATAGGCAACAATCTACAATCACACACACAACTCATACCAATTTTTTTGATCCCGGCCTAGATTCCAATGCTGATAATGATCCAAACTTCTGAGCAGACGTTGATGGAGACGCTATTGGCACCAATCTCCGACTCCCAGAAGAAGACCCGGAAGAACCAGCTTCCTCAAACAAATGGCTGCCTCTAATTCCCTGTACTGCACGGTGTAATTCGTATCCACCATCACCAGGGCCCTCCTCCACTGATTCGGTAGTTGGTGGTGCAAAAATAGCAGGACTTCCTTCTTCGTCCTCACATTCCTCCTCTATTTCCACCTCTTCTTCAGGCTCTTCAGGCAAAGAATAGTCATTCCTTTCTTCTGAACTTGCTTCAGAAAACTCTGCATCATCATCTAATTCTGTGTATATTGGAGTTCGGCTATTTCCTGAACCCTTTGGTCGCCCCCTCCTCCTCTCGGTTTTAAGAGGTGTTCCATCTGCACCCACTTCACTTGGTTCCACGACAACATTGCTTACACTCTTTGAGGGTTTCTTAGATAAACTAGCTACAGCAGCATTAACTTCCCTAGAAGAAGCACGGAGCCAATCAGGTACCTGATCGTATCTTGTCATATCCTCAGCCCAATCCATTTCCTCGTCCATTTGGTCGAAAAGCTCAACTTCTTCTTCGCTACGGGCAATCATTCGGTTCACCTCCTGCAATGATGGAACATTGTGCACAGTTTCTTGACACCTCTCATCATCGTGCAATAATGTCTCCAATGTCATGCGCCGCTCTTCATGAGTTGTCCTCTGATCAAAGCGCCCAGCATTTATAACTTCATCTGCCATGTCGATCTTATACTGTTGAATATTGTTGCGTATAAGGCTCTCAATGGATCCAATATATCGATCTTTACCGGCAAGATCATCTTCCGAATCATCAACATTACCACCACTTCTCATTTCATCTTCTTTCTGATGGCTTGCTACTTTATCAACCACTGCTTCCATATAGATGACTTTAACCTCTCTTTTCTGTCCAATACGATGAGCCCTAGCAACTGCTTGTTCTTCATTTTTAGGGTTTGGATCGGGATCATAGATAACAACAGTATCTGCAGTCTGGAGATTCAAACCTCTTCCAGCAGCACGGATACTCAGCAAAAAGATGAAGCAATCAGTATCAGGGCGGTTAAATTCTACAATAGCGGATTCACGGTCTTCTAAACTAGTAGTCCCGTCAATTCTTCTATAAATAAGGCGCCTCCATTGCAAATACTCTTCCAGTAAATCCAGAAGCTTAGTCATAGTACTAAAGAGCAATACACGATGTCCTGTTCTCTGAAGTTTCATTAGAATCCTGTCTAGGATCCAAAGCTTGCCACAAGATCTCACAAGGAAATCCTTAGAGTAGTCATTAAAATAAGGGTAGTTGAGCAAAGGATGATTGCAAGTTTTCCGGAGTTCCATGCATCTATTTTGAAGAGTTTTATACGTCTTAGCTGTGTAATTTGGATTTCTCTGTACCCTCCTTAACTCATCTTCTGGGTCAACCCTAATAGTACCAGTAGCCTTAACCCAGTCATATATAGCACCTTGAATAGCAGACATTTTGCATCTCAAAACAATGGAGACCTACAACAAGATTAAAATTCATTAATTCCATTAGTTTGCATAGACAAGGACATGAAACAAACTTAAAATGAGGAAAGAAAAAAAAAATGATTTACCTTCTGTGGCAGTGACCCTTCTACATCTTCAACACGGCGCCTGAGCATAAAAGGCTCTAATATTTGATGCAGTCGATGGATAATGATCACTTTTTTCTCAGTTTCAAGCCAATCATCTTCAGCATCATGTGCAGGAGCATCCCTTTGAAAGGGTTTTGAGAACCAATCATGAAACACTTTGCGGTTATCAAACACCTCAGGAAGGAGTAAATTTAGTAGCGACCACAGCTCTTTCAGATCATTCTGCAGAAACCAATGCTTCCAAGTTTAGAGTTGGACAGAATGGAATCCAAGAAACTAATAACTTGAAATTTTTTTGGACATAATTGAGTATAGTATTGAAATATAATGGTTCTGTCTACTCCTGTTTTACTATCATATAGTTGAAGGTCACACCAAACAAACTTTTGCTTCCTAATCACCATATTACAGTCCACAAAAGTTGAGGATCGATGGAGGATGTTGATACCTAAGTAAATTCTATAAAATGCAGTTACTCCGATGCATGGCAGTATGGCCCGTAAGAAAAAACAATCGACACAATACGCAATATTTTGCGTTCCATCAATTAATCTCAGGACACTGTGACCTGTCAGTAGGGACGTCTAGGAGAGTGGGCAGTTGGGTAGAGAAATTTAATATAAATTATAAGAAAGGACGCCTAAGAACAAAACTGCAGAGTCGCAAATTAAGTAACCAACTATTTTGGTCCATTACTAGTAACCAGTTTGTTTCTACGAAATTTCAGTAGCTTAACTAACAACAACAAGCGTATACAAACAGCAAGATAATGTCACAAATAAACTTCAATGACTTCACATAGGACTACCTCGTGGTTTTGTGAGTCAAAAAAGGCAGTTTGGTAAGCATATATCTTCGAGTGCAAGAAAATTAGATTTAGGAATAAGAAGCAAAACGAGATACCATGGTGAAAGTTTAAAAGACCAACCTGTAGTGGGGTCCCTGTAAGAAGTAGACGTCTCTGGCAACGATATCTATCAAGATCACGTGCTAGAACCGATTCCCTGTCCTTCATTCGTTGTGCTTCGTCGATTATGATATATTTCCAATCAACTTTCGAAAGCTTCGTTCGATCATACATGATGAATTCGTACGTTGTAACAAGCACATTAAATTTCAGCGCGCACACCTCCTACAAAAACAAGTACAAACATAAGAAAAAGGTGAAACAGAAAAATACTATCAAATTCAACAGGTAAATGATTCAACCAAATCAAACATCTCACTTGTGAAAATAACTTTGCTCTTTGATCCTTTCCACCAACATAGTAAATGCATGAAACAGATGGCAACCAAGTATGCAACTCACTCTGAAAAATGTAAGCGTTAGAAAGAAATAAGGAAGACGAAATTACAATACTTGTGAGAACTAGATAGCATACGCCAGAATCATGAGAAACAAAATCTGACCTTCCAATTAACCAAAACAGCATTTGGAACAATAATTAGATGCGGTCCATAATTTCCTTTGAACTCCATCAGATAAGCAATCAGTGCCATTACCTGTTTGTGCAGATAAGCCATCAAAATTTCATGTCTCTAGCAATTATTTTAACCGTTTAATCAAAGGTTTCCTAGTAGATAAAAACTCCCAAAAAGATGGAATAGAAGTCATGATATGTGCTGCATGCAGTACATGAGCTGGATGAAAATGACAACGCGACCAGAAATCTGTAAGCATAAAAATCAGAAGAGAGGTATCCAAGTAAAATGAAGCACCTGCACAGTCTTCCCTAGACCCATTTCATCAGCCAATATTCCATTCAATTTATTGTTGTACAAAGAAAGCATCCACTGCAACCCAACCTGCAACAGTTGTATTACATTAAAGAATGATTGATGCTACAGAGGATCGAAAATAACTATGAGATAATACACAACTTACAAGCTGATAATCTCTTAATGTCCCAGCACGTAACATTGATGGTTGCCTCATAACCTTCTCATTTACAGCGTGCGCAAGATTGTAATATCTGGAACATAAATGAGAATAGTTAAAAAAAATTAAAAAATGATAATAATACATAACTTACGATTGACCTTGCTTTGGATGGTAAAAAAAAGCAAAATCGCAAAGCACACATATTTGCACAATCAACTAGCAGAAAACACGCAGTGTCCAGTAATAAAATGCACAACATGCTTACTGAGCATGGAATAAATCAAACAAATCAGATAACTTATATTTGTTCAAGCAGTCATTCAGATCTAGATAATGAGACAACTAGGTCAACCAAACACATTTGTCATAGAAATCCAAAAATACAAACTCGTGACAAATCGATTGGTGACGCAAGAGAATTTATCAACTGCACATGGCAGGTGCAGTCGGAAGAGTCCATTCCAGGACCCATTCTATAACATCAATGGATGACGTCGTGTAAGTATAAGTTTTTAATTGAGACATGGTTGTTCTAGGAAGCCTGTGGCTTGCTAAAAAACTGGTGGAGGTGGTGTCACGAAAACTAATGCATGTTTTAGCAAGAAGATAGCAAATTCCTGAACTAAATTTTTAGAGCATCATAATAAACTTACTTATTAACAGATGAACTTTCCTTCCGTGCATTCATTTCAGAGAAGCGCTTCCTTATCAGCACTTCTTCCCCAGCACAAGCTGCTGCAGCTTTAACTTCTTCTTCTGAGAGACCCTGTTGCCCCCATAAAATGAAAATCAAAAGTTAGATATGATAATGATACACAGAGGAGAACTAATATCTGCAATAAATTATGAATAGAAAGAACCACATCATAAGTTAAGAATCCGAAGTGCTCTTGCCTGAGATCGTGCAGCTGTTGCAGCAGCAATTGCAGCATCCTCCACCTCCTGATGATTTTTGGCAGCTGTTATCTTCCCTCCCAACTTATGAAGATATTCTTCCGTCTGGGAGAGAAATGAGGACAGAACAGAATATCTCTCAGCAGCATCACCTGTAATGCTGGTCTGTTGCTCCAGCAACATTTCACGATACCTATCAACATCGTTATTCTTCAATGCCTCCATTCTTTTGGTCCGATCGTCATCCTTATTTTTCGAGAACTCTCTCATCATTCTCTCGTGATATTTGGCAACTCCCCTGTTGCGTGCAGAGCGTGCATCCCGAATGGCCCAATGAGCCTCAAGGAGCTTCTTACGCCACTGGAAAATGGATTTCAATTGTCTCTCTCTCATCATCTTTTGAGAGACCTGGACTTGTCTGGCAAGCTCCATTCGCTGGCGTTCACACAACCGAACAAACTTACGGTAAGGCCTGTCAGGCATAGCCATTATTTCCTGCTGCTGCTGATCAACTTCATCTCTCACACGTGCCTGAATATCTAGTAGCCGCAGCTTCTTTTCCTCAATTTGTAACCGCACGACAAGATCAGGGCTGATCCTTTTCCTATCCAAATTCACGGCCAGTAACCCACTAATTTTTCTAAGATTCTCTGCCTTTTTTTGCTAAGCACTTCCATGCCCTCTTCCATCAACAGATCCTTCACATCATATGCCAGAGTTAAGTTATTCCCATTGTTTCCCATCATTGGTGAACTACCAGAGTCATGTTTCCTTGTGAAAAAAGGGAAGTCAAATAGAGGTCCGGGATACTTTCTCGTGACACTAGCATCTTTTGACTGTGAGATGGGGCCTGCTTGATTTGGTTTCTCAACTTGCATAGCATCTGAAACAGCAACCGGTGGTGAAATCGCTTTACCTCTGTCAGCGGCTAAATCACCCTTGACAGGAGCAATAATCTGACTACCTCGTTCAACTTCCTGCTCAGACTTAACTGGGAACATGGTGCCCCCCTTCTTTGGCAACGGTCCCAATCTGCATAGGCTCCTTCATCCCACCTGTCACTCCTTGAATTTGAACAGTGGATGTTGCTGCTTTCTCTTGTCCTGTAAAGGACTCATCTTTCAGTAGGCTCTGACTTCCTCTGTTGGAAAGTGGAATTGGTGGTGCCGTTTCCTTAGATTCCGACCGTCCTGGAGATTCTTCAACATTTCTCCCGGCAGACCTGTCCTGGTTAATTGTTCCTGGAGGAACATGAACCTGTAGTTGTGATTCAAGGGGTGGTGGGGCAATAGACTGAAGAACTTCTTGAGGAAGACTGCCTTCACCACGCTGCAGAGAAAACAACTGAACTATCAGTATCATGTGTAAGTTTTCATACAGAATAAGTTGTTTTCAAAAATAAGGCATCTTATAGAGAGGAACACATAGTTTCATACCTTTAGCCGCCTGAAGGCCAATATTTGTGCTTTAAGGACATGGAGTTGCTGTTTGGTAAATCCTAGTCGCGGTTGCGATGCTTGGGTAAGGGGTCCACTGGAGGTAGAACCTCCTGCATTAGATGAGACAGCCGGTTGTGGTGAGGATCGGTTCAGCTGCTGCAACTGCCTAAAGTGCTGAGCTTGAGAACTTTCCATGCCAGCAGGTGAACTCTTCCCTTGTGCAGAGTAATCAACACCCTGGCTTGTATTCGCAGAAGACTGTGGTGGATACATGGGAGGCATTCCATTCAAGATAGGCTGTTTAGAGGCCTGATTCTCCCGACTTTGAACAGCATGCTGCATCTGAATGTTATTAGAATTACCCACTGCAGGAGATGAGGTAGTCGCAAATGAACCAGGAACTAATGATTGCGCTTTCGCAGAGCCAGACTGGCCAGACACGTCACTTGATGAATTTCCATGCGCAGAACTGTCACTACCAACAGTTGGAGAAGGCAAATTATGCTGCTTTAATGGCAGCCTTGATGTTTGTGCTGAACCGTCACTGCCAACTGTTGGAGAAGGCATATTGTGCTGATTTAACCCCGGCCTCGATGTTTGTGCTGCTTTGACACCTTCATTAGACTTCTGAGATGCAGCCATAGTAGCTTGCCAAATTGGAAGGAGTTGAGGGATCAAACTGGCATTTTCAGGTCGTGATAAATCAATGTTACTTTCCAAAGCCCAAGCGTGCATTGCTTTCAATTGGGCCATGGCATACTGGTTACCTGCAATGTTTTGGATGCTTGTCTGAGCTTGTGGAGCCTGAATAGGCCTCATCATGTTTGATGGTATCGACTGCCCAATCCCTGCCGCCTGGGATGGAGGCTTTGAGACATTTCTCTGTTCAGACCCTGTCTGCTGACTGTGTTCTATCTGCTTTTCACCGTGCATAAAAGGTTCACCTGGCTTCCTTAACACAGAACCTTGTGATTGGTTAGCTGCCTGAAGAGATGCAAGCTCCTGCATTCTTTGATTGTATGCACGTACATCCTGCTCCTTACCCATTGAAGGACCCAACATCCCCATTTTACCTTGTTGTTGCTGTTGCTGTTGCTGTTGTTGTTGTAGTTGTTTCTGTTGTTGCTGTTGAGCTTGTGCCTGCGCTTGAGCCTGTGCTTGTGCCTGTGCTTGTTGCGCTTGCAGCAAATTACCAAGACTCGGCTTTTGCTGACCAGCTTGGAAAGCATACTGCATATAAGCCTGCTGAACTGCATTTGGCATTTGTTGATGTTGTTGTTGCTCTGCACCATGAACCTTATTCTGACTATCCTCCCGAATATGAGCAGCGACCTGCTGCTGAGACAACTGTTGAGGCGAATGCATAGAACCAGAAGATGATGGAGTATTGCTTCCTCCCATAACTCCGTGAAGATTACGTCCCTGATACGCTAAGAAGGATTCGTCACCTTCAGACTTTCTAAGTTGTTGCTGCTGTAACGACTGCATAATATAAACCACGAAATGCTAACTCAAACCACAGAACTCATTCATAAAAAGCAAATACTACACTACAAGCACATACAAGTACTCCAAAGAAACCTGGATCGACAAACTACTAATACTAAAACAAAACACCTGCAAGTCGCCAGGCAAGCACATTGGATTTACAATGCTTTTCCACCCTTCACATATTAATTGAAATATATAAATGCGAAAAATTAAATTCTACAAATAGCGCGACCTGTCGCCAACTCGCTATACGCTTTCCACATTCTCTAACAAATTACATCAATTAATGAGATCTTTAACTACCTTCAAACTTCCATCACTAGAAAGACAAAAAAACATCCACTTTTGCATAAAGACAATCCACAGACAAAGAACAAAACTGACATCCCATAGTAACTAACTTACTAAAATCATAGTAACTAGAGCTAATCAGCTCAGTTCCATCAAATTGGGCAAAAAAAAACAGATTTTCATATCAACCCTGATTCTCTCAAAAAATCACAAATTTCATCAATTAACCTAAAATTGACAACAAACCCAGAAATAAAAGCATAAAATTCAGACTAACCTGTCTAAACAACTGCTGTTGCTGCTGGTGATGTTGCTGTTGTGAAGAATCAAAACCCCCACCACCTTGTTGATGTTGATGAGGAGCTGAAACAGCTGAAGAAGAAGAAGATGGAGATGCAGCTGAAGTAGATGAAGATGACCTATTATTAGCACCACCACCAGGTGGTGGCAGTGATGAATTCCTTCCTCCATGCCCACCACTACTACCACCACCACCACCTACCCCTCCTTGTTGTGACCCACCAGATTGCATGCATCCAAAATTATAAAAACCCCTAAAAATAAATTAAAATCAAAACAAAAAAAACTGAATAAATATTACACCCAACCAAAATAAATTTTTCAAATTCCCCGCTTCGAAAAAGACGCGCTCTTCTGCTCCTTTTTCTACTTCACTCTCTCTCTAAATTCCACTTTCTCTTTCCCACATTTTCGCTGTTTAGATCTCAAAATCCAAGAGAATAAATTTAATTTTTTTTCTGTGTGTGAAAATCTGAAATTTATTTTCTCTGTAAAAACCCAGAATACAGATCAAAAAAGATTGGATTTTTTTCTGGTTTGATCTGGAAATTTGAAGGAATAATTAACCCCCCAATGGTGTGGATGGGATGGTGGTGGGTGGGTTTTAGTCAAACCCTAGATTTTTTTTTTTTTGTATATTTCTTTTTTTCAGATTTGGGGAGATCGCTGATAAACCGGGGTTGGGAGATATAAACACAGGCCTTTGGTTGAGTTAAAGGACCGTAGGTTAGCCTTTTTCTCTTTTAACTATGGTTAAAAAATTATAATATCAATTTTGTAATTTACCATATTAGCCCTGCTAGTGTAGGAAATTTCCATAGAGCAAAGGGGCATGAATGAAATAATTTGTTTATTTATTGCTCAATAAACCAATTTTCTATTGGGCATTTTTTATTGATTAAGAGGTGTATTTTGATAGTAATGTATTGTTGTTTTTGGTTTAAAATACAGTATGATTTATATTTCCATTTAATTTTGGGAGTAAAGGAATCCATTTGAGTTTTTCCTATTTTTGTCTTTTTTGACTAACTTAACCACTGGTGTTCATACCCGTGGAATTACCTTTGTTTTTGTAGCTATTAACGAGAGTGCCCCTGTTGTTACATCTTTCCCACTCTGAAGTGAATCAACCATACGAGGGAAAGCTTAGAGCCTTGGAAAACTGTTATTAGCTTGTTTGAATAGTAGAAGCAGGAGTTAAAGAGCAAAATATTGTTTCACAAAAAAAAAAAAAAAATATTATTATTATTTTCAGAAATCATTCTAAAATTGTGTATACCAACTAACTTCAAATTTTTTTGGCTTCCAGAAATCGATAAACAATTTCGGGAGTGACATCCAAGTATGCTATTATGTAACTTATGTTGCACAAGTTCATGAATGTGGTTCATCTGTCTGGGAAACTTCAATGTATTATGCTGCACAGTTTGTGTTGGGTGGCATATTCTGCGTTAACGCATGATTAACATCTATTCACTGGGAAAACTTTGAACCAAGAATCAATTTTTTGGGCCACAAGAAAATCATAGATAAAGCAATAGATTATGGGTAAAATATGAAATCATGGGAACATTATAGATAAAGTAATCGATTGTGGGTTAAATATGAGATTTTGAGGAACAATCAAGATTTTCTTTTACTTTTTATCTTTTTGATGCAAAAGATGAATTTATTTGTTAAGTTGAAATAGAAGCATTGTCTAACTATAACTTACTCTCTAAAACATTAGGTGGTTTATCATACCAGATATTTGATATGTTATACGTTCTATTAGATTTCACAAACTTATCATCTGCTTTATTACATAGTCTAGATTGCATTACTAGTACAACCGTTGCCACGGTGGGAGGGCCGACCGAAGAAGAATCTGAAGATGGGGTTTGTTTGCGACTACTTTCGTCCCGTTTAAGAAAATGTGATACTTTCACCCCGTTTCAGAAAAAGTGATATTTTCACCTCGTTTCAGAAAAAGTTATACTTTCTCCCCGTTTCAAAAAAAGTGATACTCCGTTTCAGAAAAAGTGATAATGTCGTCCCGTTTCAGAAAAATTGATACTTTCGCTCACTATTTCTAAAACGGGACGAAAATATCATTTTTCCAAAAACGAAAAATTTGTCGATTCATAAACCAAAGTATGGTTGCATGATCTATTTGCAATATGGAAATTTGAAGGAACAATTAACCCCCAATGGTGTGGATGGGATGGTGGTGGGTGGATTTTAGTCAAACCCTAGATTTTTTTTTTTTTTGTATCTTTTTTTTCAGATTTGGGGAGATCGCTGATAAACCGGGGTTGGGAGATATAAACACTGGTCTTTGGTTGAGTTACAGGACCGAAGGTTAACCCCCTTTTCTCTTTTAACTATGGTTAAAAAATTATAATTTCAATTTTATAAATTACGATATTAACCCTGCTGGGTGTTAATGCCGATATTTTGTCTACTTTTCGGTAGGGGTGTACAGAATGCCTGGAAGCCTACGGCCTACCATGTACCGCCCGGGTCCGAAGGAGCCCATGGGCGCCCGACAGCCTGTCATGGACTAGCCCGGCCTGCCCGATAATTATAAGTGGGCGGACCCGGGTTTTTGTTCAAATATTGGAGTCCAGCCTGTTAGCCCGCCTGTGAGCTCTGTTTAGTTACTCCTACCGCCCGATCGCCATTAGCCTCGAATAAATTTTTCTACTAGTGTGATGGATTTCTCAAGAACTTAAATTTCATATGTGGAAAATTTATTGGGGTTAGAGAAAATTCTGAATTACATTTCACAGTAATGAATATGAATTGCTTGAACTATCATTTGAACGAGTTACAGATATATCATCTTTCATCAAGCCAAAAAAAAACAAACGTATATACTTTAAAATTTTGAATTATCTTTTGGGCCGAGGCCTGCCCGGCCCGATCTGGCCTGTATTGTTTCACGGGTATGGACGGGCCATGGACATTAAATTTTTGTTATTGTCCGGCCTGGCCTGTTAAACTTAATGGGTAGTAAGGACTACAAGCCCGTCCGGCCCGGCCTGTGCTATGATCGGGCTTGGGCTGGCCTGCCCGGCCCGATGTACACCCCTACTTTTCGGTATCGCCTACTCGGGTGCTTCGCGGCCTTACTGCTCTGCTACCAAACTAGAGGTGTCTGCTCTGCTGCCAAACTAGAGGTGTCTGCTCTGCTGCCAAACTAGAGGTGTCTGCTCTGCATGAAATCCGAAAGAAAGCTCCTCAGCATTTTATTGATCATGGGCAATTTTCCATGATTAAAAGGGTATGAGTGGAATATTTAAGGTAATGTTTTCTTTTGCCATTTACCGCTCACAAAACCAGTTTTCTTGATTTTGAGGTGTATTTTGATAATTAAGGTTTCCATTTGGTAGAAAATATGATTTCTTTCCTTTTTATTGTTGGGAGGAAATGAATCTCATTAAAATTTTCGTCTCTCTTCTTTTCTTTTTACTAATTTTTTTTTTTTTTTTTTTTGATGCTAGGCATACGCCCGTAGTGTTTGTACTAGGAAATTACCCCTAACTTTTGTTTGTACCCCTAGTGTTTGTACTAGGAAATTACCCTAGTGTTTGTACTAGGAAATTACCCTAACCCCTAGTGTTTGTACTAGGAAATTACCTCAACTTTTGTAGCTATTAACAAGAGTACCATTGTTGCTTTATCTTTCCCATTGCGAAATGGATCAACCATTGATTAACGCTCCAAAGAGCATCGGAGGCATACAAGACGACGTATAGGACAAATGACATCAAACTAGAAACAAGACAAACAGCACGAACTCGTCCCCCGGAGTCCTTTCCAAGTGCTTTAATCATCACATCTAGTTCCTCTGCAGGAATACATGGAGCTTGTTTCTCGTTGATATCGTTTTGCGCCTTCTTAAGCTGATCCTGCCATGTTCATCATAACACTCTGCCATGCCCATCTTCTGGGATGGGATGCCCTGTATTCCCCTAAGTCTAAAGGTGGCCTTGGTTTTAGGAAATCTGAGTTTAATAACTTGGCTATGCTAGCTAGAAATGCCTGGAAAAAAAAACGACTGCCTTTTGGTACTGTGTTAAAAGCTCGTTATTTTCTTAGGACTGACTTTCTTAATGTTGCTTGTCCTAGTGACTGCTCCTGGACTTGGAGATGCCTACACACCATTAAAGAGATGATTAAGCCTTTTATTTCCTAGATTGTTGGAGATGGAAAGTTTATTTATCCTTAGTGTGATAAATGGATCCCTACTTTGGGATCCGCTACCCCTAATCCTTTGGTCCCTCCTGACCCTTGTGTTAAAGTCTCTTACTTTATCGATGATACTACTAGATCTTGGAATTTAAATAAATTAAACACTCACCTTGATGATGCTTTTGTTCAGAAGATCATCACTATTCCCTTAAGCCAGTTATGCACTCCTGATAGGAGGGCTTGGGAGCTTTCAAAGAATGGTATATTTTCCTCTAAATCTGCCTACTTGGGACTTAGAGGGTCTGGGCCCTCCCCTAGTAATAAACTTTGGAAGTGCATTTAGAAAATTAATGTTCCTCATCGTATTCAACTTTTTACTTGGAAAGCTGCTAGAAATGTTTTACCTGCTAAAAATGTTCTTCAAACTAGAATGCATATGCCCTCTATCACTTATAATAGATAATAGATGTTCTGATCCTTGTGAATCTATTATGCATGCTCTTGTTCTGTGTCCTTTTGCTAGTCATGTTTGGAGTCTGGCCTCCTTCTATGCTAATACTTCTGCTTTTTCTTCGAGTTATATAAGTGATTGGTTAAATTTCTGGTTGATTGACCCTATTACTAGAATGCATATTGATATACACTACATGTTTGTTGTTGTCATGCGGTCTTTATGGACCAGTAGATACAATTTAGTTTTTAGAAATCTTCAAGAAAATCATGTTGCCGTCATTCATAGGGCTAAGGTTATGCTCCTCACTGTGAAAATTATAGTTCAAACCCCCCTTGTCATATCATTTCCCATAGTGACCACTGGATGCCCCCTACTTTTGGATGGATTAAATGTAACACTGATGGAGCTTATGATGACATTACTAAGGATAATGGTGCAGGCTATGTGATGAGGGACTTCTCCAGTAAGGCTTCATTATGTGCTTTTATTGTCTTTGATGTGGAATTTGTTGAAGAGGCCGAAGCTAGAGCTATCTGGGCTGTTTTGAAGAAAGATGTGGAATTAAAACTTACACATATCATTGTGGAAAGTGACTCTCAAGACCTGGTTTCACAATTCTCTGCTGGAAGATTTGATGGAACTCCTAGAACTTATGCAATCTTTAAAGACATTCAACTTTTTGCTTCTTCTCTTATTGACTGTATTTTCTCTTTTCAACCAAGAACTTGTAATTTTGTTGCTCATGTACTAGCTAAATGGGCAAAAAACGACAAGTCGTCTATGTACTGGTCCGTCCCTCCTGTTTGGTTTAGGCCTTTTGTTGAGGGAGACCATTAGCCTTTTTGAAGGCCTTTGCTTATAAAAAAAATACATGAAACGCAATCTGATTCACATAGTATCGCTTGGCACTAGGTAGAATTACCCCACCCTCTTGAGTATGAGCTTTAATCCATACGTCAGAGGTAGTAACTAGCACTTCAGGATTCTCGTGCTCCTACATTTTCAAATACGACAAGTCGAGTAGCATTGATCATTCGACAGAAGTATGAGAGTAATCATATACTCCGTAAGTGTTGAGATTCATAAACGACGAAAAATTGATTAAATAATTACAAGAAAACCAAACTGTATTAAGTCGCTACAGGCACTAGCCTACTACTCATTAACTTCGGTCTAGAATGTAGTTGAGCCCGAACTCGGTCTGGAATGTAGTTGAGCCCGAACTCGGTCTGGAATGTATTTGGTACAATCGTGCTCCTTACGCCTCTTGAATCTCAGCAGGACTCTGCGCAATTGATTCCATTAGACGATATCACACCGAATAAGAGTTGCTTCAACTCAATTGAAGACTTTAAACCAAATCTGCCTCCCACAGATTAAGCATATGATTGATTTCCTGATTTATGATCTAAACGGATGATTAGATCAAACGAAAGATCCAGGTGATGGAAATCGATAACAACTTGACAAAAGTCTGGCTATCCTCAAAATCCGGACTTATGCAACCCGAAGTGCAGCCTAGATTATTATTCACCTCACAAGTATAAAACTTGTGGAATCAACAAAGTATGAGACGAAGAGACTTTGTTAATTACTATATATCTTGATCGTTGGAGCAAGGCTCGACAAACAATCAAGATCCGGATACTTGAGTTATCAAAATAAAAGATAACTGGACCTGGCTTCACGGATCCCAATGAAGTCTTTATAGTTGTTAAACCCTAAAAGGGTTTATGGAGAGGACGACTTTAGATACAACTAGGACACACCAAAAAGTAGTGTCGGGATTCAAATATCCAGTTGCCAAGAGTTCCCCTTATATAGACTTCAAAGCCTATGTTGCTTTAGGTTTAAGCTAACATAGCTTTGGAACCAAGCAATCAATATTCAAAGTCAGATGAAAGCTTTGAATCTTAATCACATATATAAGATATACACTCTGGTTAGGTAAACCGTAACCGAATCGTGTATAAATACTATGTCCAACATGGTTAGGCGAAACTAGCCGATTTGAACTTTAAAAGCTTAACACTCATTTTCATGTTCACTAAGACATTAATATTGAGTCACAATTATGTGATCAAATGAGTCTAGTGTTTATTATAGAATTGATCAAATGCAAATTAATTCATAGAAATAATTTAATTACACTTGAATCATAATTAACATAGTTGGTAAATGTACAAAGTACAATTACTTGAGTCATTCGTGAATCGGCTGAGTCACAGTACGCCAACCGGTTTGCAAACTTATATGCAATAACCGAGTTCCGGAGTTGACAGAACTTTTGCAGCTCATGTACCGGTTTGCAAACTTTGGTTCAACTCAAAGTTCCGGAGTTGACAAAACTTTTCAAGTTCACGTACCTGTTTGCAAACTTAAGACTTTCTACATGTTCTGGAGTTCACAGAACTTTTTCAGTTCACGTACCGGTTTGGGTACTTAACTAGTTCTAAAAAATGAAACTGTTTTGGCTCACATACCGGTTTGATTATTTTAAACCGATTCCCTTACCACAGTTCCAAAATGGTTTGTATAAAAACACACACCTATCCAGATCACGAAACAAACAAACACATTTTCCCATGATGTACATAAGAATATGCATATCACACAAATCTAAAAGTCGATATATAGGTACTCCGCTACGTGTACGGATACATGTAATACGACTTCAAACATATAACAGTTTTCTCAGTTTGTAAGACTGATAACACTGTCTTGTATTCCGAATATAGTAGTTCTATATTTCTCTAAATCAATTGGAAACATTCCTGAATAATACCAATGACACATATCACTGTTCCAGGCTATTTTCAAATGATAAACTTGAATCATGATTTGGTTCCGAATAATAAATTATTCTCCCCCGAAATTGATCAAGTACGAAAAAATGTTCATTAAGCTTAGTCATTATATTTCGAGAAATTCGTAGACTAAATAATTAGTTCTCGACTCGAAATTCTTGTCTATGCAAGCTAGTCTAATTAGTTATGCGAAAATTGTCTCAAAGATAGAATAGTGAATATAACTTGAGAAATAGGTGGTTCAGTCTTCACTTACCTTTTGTTGATGAAGTTCTCCAAAAGCTTCGGTTGATCTTCACCTTTAAATGGTAGAATGCAAATGATGACTGGCTCGTTTCTCAACTACCTCTATCCTAGACCGAAACTTAACTAATTATAGACTAGAAATCAAGATATAGTTTTGACAACTAAATTTGACAACAATCTTGATATAGCAACACTTGTGAGTTCGACCGAGCAATGCTCTAACATTTTCATTAAATTTCGCAACCTTATCATCTGCTTTACTACATAGTCTAGATTGCACTACTAATCTGAAACAGTTCTTAAAATTTTTAGAGTACTCATCAAAAATTCTTTATTTTCCTATCAATGGTTGTAACCGAGTTGTTGATATATTGCAATATTCTTTTATGATCAATTTATATTATGATGTGTGCAATTTGCATCTCCTTGCACCACTTGACTGCCACCAAGAAACCTAAACATTCTACTTTGTCAGAATTTCGAACGCCATCTAGCTTTTTTGCACTTCCAACCCATCATTTTCCTCAAAAATCATGTAAAATTAGTCTTAAACCAGTTTAGCCATTACTCAAAACATAAGGTATATCACAATTTAATGTAAGGTAAGGATGTATGGGTGGTTTCCACCTAAGTGTGATACTATAACTACATGGTATGTTGCTCTTGCAAGGACTGGTATTTGTTGCAGTAGATTCTAAACATAATGCAAAATTTATATCCTTCCAAGGATTGGTTTTGTATTTTGAAAGAGGCATTCATATCTTTATTTTTATATACTCCAGGAAACCCTTATTTCATATTTAACCATTCTTACTTTAGGTGTGATTGTTTCTCCTGAATCATCTATTCTTTAAAAACAATAGCGACAAAGTTGCTTTGACTTTACAGAGTCTCATTCCCTCTAGGGTCCTCCATCCATATAACCTTTGAGAAAGGACATGCAAAATAAATCTACCAAGTACTCCCAATTAACGGTTACATAGAGGACGGATCTGATTTATATACCCGTACATAAAAAATAAAAATAAAAGTTTTTCTTTTGTAGAAAAAATATTTGTTAGACATTTTAAAAAAATGTCTAACTCTAGGCCAAGTATTTACTTCCCAGAAATTCTTCCATTTCACACTTGCACCCTGAATGTCAGATGAAACTTGTATGTCCCCCAGACTATTTTAAAGAGCTTGTTGTAAAAATATTTAAGGGTAAAACCACCATGTCATGTAAGTTCCCAAATAAGCTTGCCTTTTTCATAATTGATTCACATCTTTAAAACAAATTTGGTTGTTGTTAGATCAAATATGCAGTGAACTAGCTAAGGATTCCATCCCCTGCGCTGGATATAAATTGAATCACAAACCCCAAACATAGTTCTCATAATCAGAGGCAATACCCTGAGGTTTCGATAGTGCATTGAAGCCTGAAATGCATATATCAAGCCAAATTTTGATTATTTTTAACAAACTCTAGACTTATCTGAACCCCCTTCCAAGCCCATGATGAATTTTCTTTTTTTTTTTTATTATGCAACACTCCTATGTTTGCAAAGTATTGAACTGGTGTAGCATGTACCCATATCTTATCTGAATTGATGTGAACCCCTCCAAGCAGCTCTAACCAATATTTCTTTATTCAAAATTTTAAATATCTAAAGCCTTGCAATTATATCTCCTCGAGCCTACAAAGATCCTTCCATGAAGTAATAAAAAAATTCTCTTCAAATTTCCACTAGAATATTTTCTACAAAAAATTTATTTTGTTAATGGTATCATCTGAAATTTTCAAACTGTTAGAGCATTGCTCGGTCGAACTCGCATGCCTTGCTATCTCAAGCATGTTTGTCAATGTTAGTGATCAAAACTATAAGTCTTGATTTCTAGCCTATGTAGCTAAAGGTCTCGGACTAGGATAGAAAGTGTATTTGAGCTCAAGAACTCCATGGCAATCATCATACAAGACGAAGGACTACTTGAGGAACCGGTGGAACTTCATCGACTAAAAGGTATGTGGAGACTTGAACTTGTCTGTCACTCAAAATTCTATTTACTTTATCTCCTACTCTTGAGACAAAAGTCGTTTAGACGTATAGACTTTCATTATACACATTTGCTATTTCGAGCCGAGTTTAACTCGCCTATCAATTTCTCGAAATATGTGTTGGTAAGCTTTCGCTTTAACCGAATTCATCTTTACCTAGTGACGAAAGTCATGTTATGTTTCAATCACTTTGGAAATTTCTCTGAAGAAAAATGGTCTGTGAATAACGGCTATTTAACATTCTCTGAGAATGTTTCAATGATTGAAATGAGAGTTTAGATTACATAACCATTGGTAGGATATAAGCATTGTTGTGGAAACACATATATGTATAAGTCTGTATTCCTTGAACCAAAGTTTGTGAACTTTGTTGATCAAGAGAAATGGAAGTGGCGCAAGCCAAGTCCGCGAACTCAGTCTGCGAACTGGCGGAAGTTCTCACCCGAGAATTTATGTTGAAGTTTGTGTACTCCTTCCATGAGCTTAAGTCCGTGAACCCAGTCCGCGAACTTGAGTAGGTTATATCTAAAACCGGTTGTTCTTTAACTCATGTTTATATAAACTAAGGAATGCTTTTGCAAACCGTGGCTATAAAGTTCATGAACCGATTCGAGTGAATCAAACCGTTTTTCCTTCGATTGTGTCTTGTGTAGTTACATAAGATCTAAGCAACTGAACAACTCTCTAACTAGTTCATTTGAGTCATTTGAACTAGTTATGGTGAAGAAGAATGTGGTTGATATGAGAGTGATCATATGGCTAACCATTTGGTTGACTATTGTTGAACCAACAAATGTTAATGTTTGGGTACGATTCATAAACCCAAAATTGAACATTTCATTTGTATGTAACAAGCTAAGTTTTCGATCCAACGGAGAAATACTAACTTGAATCTAATCAGGTTTTCATCTAAAGGTGAATATTGAATGCTTTGTTACCAAGCTAACATTGATTGCAAACCCAAGAATTCAAGCTAATAATATTGAATGCTTTGTTACAAGCTAACATTGAAAGACTATATAAGGGAGAACTCTATCAACTGGGAAACCTAATCCCCATACTTTACGTGTGATACTAGTTTGCTAAGCTATAGTCGATTCTCCTTTAACCTTTGGTTTTCTTCTTCTAAAACCAGGTTAACGACTTAAAGACTTCATTGGGATTGTGAAGCCAGGCCGATACTACTTTTCTTGTAGTTGTGTGATATGATCTTGTTGTTTCTATCGTACGAGTACAATTGTAATAATTGGCTTGAGATTTATATCTCCGATAGTCAAGATAGAAAAGAAATCACAAACACTTTGTCTCATCGTTTGTGATTCCACAATATATTTTTTCACTGCGTCGAATAAGATTATTGTGAGGTGATCAATATACTAGGTTGTTCTTCGGTAATATAAGTCCGGGTTATTGGTTGGTTCCTGTTCACCTTGATTTATCAAAAGACGGAACAAAACTCATAGGTTTATTCGTGTGAGACGGATTTATCTATTACTATAGACTTTTCTGTGGGATACCGATTTGTTTATTAAAGTCTTCGACTTTGGGTTGTAGAAACTCTTAGTTGTGGGTGAGATCAGCTAAGGGAGTCAAGTACGTAGCATCCTACTGGGATCAGAGGCGTTGGAGCATAACTGTACCTTGGATCAGTGTGAGATTGATTGGGGTTCAACTACAGTCCACTATAATTGAGATTGAAGAATCTTTCTCTTTAATCGAAGCAGACGAGACAGAGATTTTATTTCTGGTGACGCGTTTATTGGAGATAGTATCGTCCATCCTCAGATCGCTACAAACACAGACTTGTAAGGTCTTAAACGTGTTTGCCTGCTCTGATACCAAATGAAAAAGCGGGGGTCTAGCAACGAAAAAAAAAACTCATTTTCCTCATGACATCAACTAAAAAAAAAAACTCAAGCATGTCAAAAGCAGTTGACATATCAAGTTTTAAAGCAATAAGCCTTTTACATTCCTTTAATTTTTTTTTATATTATGCGATTTCTTTTATGATCTAACTAAATGTTATCCAAAAATTTCTTCGTAATACATAAAAAAACCTGAAAAAACGAGGGTACCCAAATACACCACAATCTTTTTGTTTCAACCTATAAGTCCTCTACCGAATGTGATTGTCTATGGATAGAGTCGAGATAATACGACAATTTGGTTCACACTTCGGTGATCTTCTATGGATACAAGATCGAGACAATACGACAACAAAGTGTGTTACTTGATAATAGGTTCGGACTTAACCAAACTCCATAGGATCACTATCAAGTAATGAAGAGTTAACGTATATGCGGAAAACAAAGTAAAAGACACAACAAGATTTTGTTAACGAGCAGACTACCCCTATCTACTTAGTTTCTTCAGTATCCCTGCGCCTTCGACTTCTAGAGTCACGCACATGAATATCAAGTCCTTTGGATCGTATTCCAAATAACAAAGGAACAATATGTTTGGTAACCACTCTAATCAATCTTGCTACAAGATATAGATGAGTCATTGACAAAGGCTCTTCCGTTTAATCTAATAAACTCCTTTGTCTGGTTAGATCAATCTACCTTTAACTATCGAAATAGTCAAGCATAGATTCGCAATCAATCATTATAGATCCCAAAGAGAAACTATAAAGTGATGCCGATCTCACACAACTAATCAATCGAATAAATCCAATTCGAGTTAGATCCCAGCCGATCAAGGTTTGTGTACACAATTCACAAGATATGAAAACCAATAAGAAATCTTCTTTGTCTTCAAATCTTCTTTAATCTTCAATAACTTGCACAACACCACTTAAATATCTTGTGATCAATCACACACAGAACGGAGTTTGTTGACAATGGATTATCACAAGATGTCTTTAGATCTAACAACAATTCTAAAGATCCCGTCGATACTCTGATCTAGTTTGAGTGAATTTTATATCAGAAGAGAAGATTCTCAAGCATAAACAAACTAGGTGCTGAAAAAGCGGGGGTCTAACAACCACACCCAATATTTCGTTTAGCAATTTGTATGGACAAACTCCAATATAATTCCAAGAGAATCAACTAGACAGTCAGACTCAATCAATGGAAATATATCCAAGAGTTGTTTCTCTGTTTCACAATGTAATCAACAAATCAAACAAATAGAAATCCGTGAGCCTGATTATTATATGAAATAACTTGAACGGTACCAAAGACAATAGTTCAAATGTTAATCAATTTATATAAACAACCAAAGGTTGGATTATGTAATTGATTGAACTACGCACAATATGTGATATTTTTCAATTATATAGAAAATATAATACGGAAAAGAAATAACACAGACACCAGAAATTTTGTTAACGAGGAAACTGCAATTGCAGAAAAACCTCGGGACCTAGTCCAGATTTGAACACCACACTGTATTAAGCCGCTACAAACACTATCCTACTCCAAGCTAACTTCGGACTGGAATATAGTCGAGCCATAACCAATCTCACACTGATCAAGGTACAGCCGCGTTCCTTACGCCTCTGAATCCCAGCAGGACTCTACGCACTTGATTCCCTTAGCTGATCCGCCCACAACTAAGAGTTTCTATGACCCAAAGTCGAAGACTTGATAAACCAATCTATCTCACACAGAATAGTCTATTGAATAGATAAATCTGTCTCCCACAGAAATACCTACGAGTATTGTTCCGTCTTTTGATAAATCAAGGTGAACAGGAACCAATTGATACACCGGACTTATATTCACGAAGAACATCCAAGTAATATCAATCACCTCACAATAATCTTAATCGTATGGTAGTGAAACAAGATATTGTGGAATCACAAACAATGAGACGAAGATGTTTGTGACTACTTTTTAACTTGCATATCATAGATTAAATCTAGAGAAAATCTTAAAGAAGATAGTACTCAATACGATAGCAAACAACAAGATCAGAACATGCAACTACAGAGAAAATAGTTGGGTCTGCCTTCACAATCCCAATGAAGTCTTCAAGTCGATAACCTATAATGGTTTTAGAAAAACCTAGGTTAAAGGAGAATCGACTCTAGTTGCAACTAGTATCACACAGGAGGTGTGGGGATTAGGTTTCCCGGTTGCTAGAATTCTCCTTTATATAGTCTTCAAATCAGGGTTCGCAATCAATGTTACCTTGGTAACAAAGCATTCAAGATTCACCGTTAGGTGAAAACCTGATTAGACTCAAGCTAATATCTTTCAACCGTTAGATTGAACTTACCTTGTTGCACACAAATGAAAAGTGACTTCATTTAGATATGGGTAACCGTAGCTAAACATGTACACCTTGTTGGCTCAACAATAGTTAACCGAAGTTAGCCATATGAACACTTTCATATCAACCTTATTCATCTTAACCATAACTAGTTCAAATGACTCAAATGAAACTAGTTCTAGAGTTGTTCAATTGTTTATATTCTCATAGAAGTATACAAGACACAATTGAAGCAAAATCGATTTTGATTCACTTTAATCAATTCATAAACATTATAGCCACGGTTAACAAAAGATTGCATTCCTTAATATATATATAAATGTATTAGTTCATGAACAAACCGATTTTAGAACATAACCTACTCAAGTACGCGAATGGGTACGCATACCTAAGTAGCCGGACTAAGTTTGGATTCGCCAGTCCGCGAATATGTACGCATACTACCAAACTCAGTTAAATTCCAGAACTTGAACTTACGCCAGTACGCAAACGTGTACGCATACTAAGTTAATTCCTAGACTTTCATTAACCAACCAGTACACGTATGTGTACGCATACCATGGTTCCCAGACTTGGAATAACTTGCAACAGTTATCATACAAGTACGCACACTGTGTTATATCCAATCATGGTTAATTTATTCTAAACTCTCATTTCAATCATTGAAACATTCTTAGAAGACGGGAATAGCTGTCTCACACAAACTATTAGGTTCGAAGCAATTTTCAAGTGATCGAATGATTAATATGAAACATTCTGAGTCTACATCAAATGACTGTCTCACACAAATCATGTAAGATGTTACCATGCGATTTTCACATGATCATATTTTAACTTTCGTCAAGAATATAAGATGAACTTGGTTGAAGAGAAAGCTTACCAACACGTATTTCGAGAAATATGTAAGCGAGTTAAACTTAACTCGAAATATCAAATGTGTATAATCGAAGTCTATATAGCTATACGAGTTTTGTCTCAAATAAGAGATAGAGTAGATAGACTTTTGAGTGATAGATGAGTTCATGTCTCCACATACCTTTTGTTGGTGAAGTTCCACAAGCTCTCCTTAGTAGTTCTTCGTCTTCAATCGATGAACGCCGTGAAATATAAAGCTCAACTACATTTTCTATCCTAATCCGAGACTTAGCTATAAGTAGACTAGAAATCAAGACTTATAGTTTTGGCAACTAAACTTGAAAAACAAGCTTGAGATAGCAACGCTATGTAGTTCGACCGAGCAAAGGCTCTAAAAATCTCCCTTTGTCAATTTTAGTGACAAAACTATCAATACATATGGATTACAAAATAAATAAACTTTGTAGCTTCTCATCCAAATGCTTGATTTCCTTGGTTCTTCAATATCACTTGATATCTTCGTAACTTCCAAGTGCTCCAGTGATCCTGAACGTGTTAAACTCAGCATCAGTGTTGTTGAATATTCGTAGCCATAACAATGAGAAAACAGTAGCTCTCAATCATTGTTATATATTGTCATAGTATTATTACACAACATCAAAGTCCAATTGTATCACAACTTTGACATTTATACTATGGTGATATGTATCACTCCCCCTTAGTCAATACTTCATCTCATAATGAAAACCACTCCCGCTTACATAATGATCCGTAAACCATATGTATTTGTAGTGTGAACTACACATTAATTCCCCCCATTTTTTTCAATATAAATTGGCAAAGGTACGAAAACTAGTGGGATCATAATGAAATTCTCATAGAGATACTTCATGACTAAAAGAGAACATATCAACTTTGTTTCGATGATTTCACATAGTAGAAACTTAGTGTATTCATCAAGGAGTTTATAAAGATACAAGAAAACTCCTACAATATTCCACAGCCGCACTCCCCACAAAGATTTGGCAATTAAGCACAAGTTCAATTAAGAACTCTCCCCCATAAAATGTCATTCCCAATGGAACAACAAGAGCAACCTTACTTTCATGAGAAAAGAAGGATTTCTTTGGACATTAACAAATTACATAAAACATGAATTTATATCTAGAAAACTCAATTAAATTAACCACAAGAGAACCCATGATTAATTTAATCGGAAATGCTCAACATAAGAGAACTTACGGAGCCGCACAGTACTTACACATAGAAGTGGATCAGGGAAAGATCAATACTGCGGAATATTCAAAGATTCATTCTATTTTCATCAATATTTGCATAATGATATATATACTTAGTCTTTGTTATCAAAAGGTCATTCTATTTTCCATCAATATTTGCATAATGACATCTAATAGACTTAACTTTTGACATATATATATGGGACAATCATAGTTCACGGACGCAAACACACATATCCCATAACATTATTTGCAATATATAAAACCAATAAAGATTAATACTGCAAAATCATCTTCCAAATCAACATTAGAATTTAAATAAATAAATCTAAAAACAGTGTAAGATGAAAATCGTTGGCAATAACTATGTGTACTCACAATAATTGCTTTTCCAAACTCTAGTTATCCTTCTTAAAACACAAGAATAAATTCTCATAAGAAGTTTCCTAGACATAAAAAATAACCTTAAAAACAAATACCGATCACAAGCTAAATCAAAGTTCACGTTCAGAAGCTTCACGGGTTTCAAGGCCTTTGAGCTTGTGATTGACAGCATCAACCGCTTCTTCGGAGACGGTATTCTCATTGAGAAGATCCTTAACATACGTTTTCATGAGAGCAAGGTCAGAATTAACCTTTTTCAACTCTGTTCGTAACACATCAAGACCCTTCATGGTGTCAACAAGCTGCAACTTTGCTTCCTCAAAGTGTCTAATAAAATCAAGAACCAATTCTGCAGAAATCTCTTCATCATCCTCAATGTCTGAATAATTATCAGGTGATTGAGAAGAGAGATCATCAACTTCTACAAGAGTTCTTTTCTTCTTCCCAACAAACTCAAAATATATAACATTATCAACAAAATCTTCTGGCAAATCCCAAGAGCAAGGAGGAGAAGACATTCTTGATAAGAGAAATCCTAGAGTGAGATCCCTCAACTCAATAGGAAAGGTATATATAACCAGTTCAAGAGAAAGGTATTTTTTAGGGTTTCTATAGTTGGTTCGTGAAAAGCAACATGGGTACCCGTACGAACACAGCCTTGACCCATAAACGGAAAACTGCAAACCAAGAAAACTGTCTGCAAAACAATATTTTGCTAAGTGAGTACATTCATAATTCTTAGCTCAATAAATTTTATATTCTCATAAGAGAAAAAAATTTAAAGCATAAGAGTAGCAACAATATAAAATTTCATAGGGAATTCACAATCAACCAAGATAAAACCAAATACAAATACTTATGTAAAAGAGATCCGCAGATGACAATCCAGCTAAGACCGATAAGAAAATAGCTAGATGATCAGAAAAACTTTTTGCCAACAAGTTTACCTGATCATATCTCACTCGGTCAGGATTTTTAGTAAGTGCTTGTGATTAATTGGCACAAGTACGAGCTTTGTGCTCGTCAATTGAATGTTGTTCATAGTTAAACCTCTTTTTCCTATTCTTTTGAGGAAAACCTTTTTGATGTGATTAGTGATCATAAAACATACTATTATCAAGATAAGATGCATAGTATGGATTCTTACATGCAGGATTTTGATCAGAGGAATTTGACAGATTGTTTATGAGCTCTTTGTATCCTTCAATTATCAAATTTAGGTTGTCTTTTTCACCTCTATTTTTGCTTCCTTCTTCTGATACCTTATTCACATCAATAACAACAACATCTCCCTTTTTAACCGATGAAGATTCTTCTTGAATAATTTGTGTTAAGATTAATGTTACTAGTATGAACATTCGAGGAACAAATTGAACTGACTTTCCTGGCAGAATTCACATGGCAAGTGCTAAATCCGATTGGTTTAGACATACGAATGTGAGTTACACCTTAAAGAATTAAATCCAAGGTGTGTTGAAGCCGAACAGTATAGTCTTTATTTAACCTAGATTTGCTCTTTTATTCAATATGCCCTTTTGAGTCACAAAAGAGACACGTAGACTTAACAACATCTTTAGAAGATTTCTTCCTTCCAAAAGATGTGGTGATTCCTTGTTTGGAGGAAGATACAAACACATCTTTATAACCAGGAAAGGGTTGCGGTTTGGCATCTGGAACTGAATTCACAGCTGATGTGGAAGCGATTGGTATAGTGTACTCTTTACATTGAACAGAGAGTTTACTCAGTAGATGTTCAATTTCCAAAGCATTCTCCTTGAGTTTGGCCTTATAAAGAGCCTTAATTTGGAGAACACGATTCCTTACTATACCAATGAGTGCATTGATATTGTGTTTTAACCGATTGTTCTTATCAGCCTGGATTCTAACAAGTTCTAGAATAATTTCACTCTCTTTGGATGCTTCTCTTTCATCAACAGAGTCAGACTCGTTTGAAAGGTAATCGGGGTAACACTTATCAGTGCAAGTCTGTTTCGTTGGAACACAATTTTCTTCTATATTCGAGATTGACAAATCTTTCTCTTTAATAAACCTCATGGAAACATAACTTATATTTCTAGTGATGTGTTTATCAGAGATAGCAGTTCTTTCCATAGAGTCAGATCGCTACAAACACAGACATATGAGGTCTTAAACGTGTTTATCTGCTCTAATACCAGTTGAAAAGCGGGGGTCTAACAACCTCACCCAATAATTTTTTTAGCAATTTGTATGGACAAACTCCAATATAATTCCAAGAGAATCAACTAGACAGTCAGACTCAATCAATGGAAATATCCAAGAGTTGTTTCTCTGTTTCACAATGTAATTTACAAATCAAATAGATATAAATCCGTGAGCCTGATTACTATGTGAAACAACTTGAACGGTACCAAAGACCAATGTTCAAGTGTCAATTAATTTATATCAACAACCAAAGGTTGGATTATCTAATTGATTGAACTACGACAACTTTTGATATTTCAATTATATAGAAAATTGTAGTAGCAGGATTTCCCACACTACACCCCTTACTCAATTTTGTTTAATTAATCCATTGAAAGATGTAAGATCAAGAATGTTTATTGATTGAGTCCATGAAATGTTTACACAAGATAATAGAATTACACTTAGAAATTAATACACTCTTAAACTTTCTCTCTCCTATTGACTTGCTTAACAATTCTAAAAAGATCTCTCCTTTAATGACTCATTTAGCCCTTTATATAGGGTAATACATAGTGGATGATGACTAAGCTACCCTTTATTTTCTGGGAATGTCTCGCGAAGTGTCGCAGATGCACAAACATTTGATCTCGCGACACTTCTTAACCTCGCCAGTCTCACGTCTTCTTTATGTTTTGCCTGTCGTTATTCATTGCGTCATTTATTTTAGCTCCTGCGACTGCCTCGCGACAACGTTGTTTATTAATCCTGCGAGTCTTGTGCATTGCGATATTATGATCCTACAGCTTGCCTCTTTTTCCTTGAACATCGCTTGAAGAGTGATCTTTAAGGAAAAATCATTGTGGTAGTACTCTTTGGTCTTTGTTGATGAAGGAACGAGCGGAAGAATACTTGGACTTGAAAAGTACGTACTTGCCTCTATTCTTTTGTGAAGTTCAAGCTTCTTTGTAATATATATACGAAGTGTTGTTTCTTGCCTCATGAATTACGTAAAATAATCAATTTCGCAAGCTATTCTCGCCTATTATGAAATATGTTGTATATTTGGATTCTACTAAAGCTCTTTTCATCTCGGCTTCCTTGGATTTAGTAGTGACCGTTTACACGTGTCTATATTTACCTCTTTTTGGTGCATTTAATGTTAACCAGGGTCATAATATTTTTTCTCATCTATTTATAGGAGCACCCTTGTGAAGAATTTTCCTTTTCTTTTTCATCTTCTTCATCGTCTGCAAGTGTTCTTCTTCTTCATCGTTTCGCAAGTGTTTACCTATTATTGTCTCTACCGTCTTCTTCACCACTTTTGCTATTCCCTATCGGTTGTTACTCTCATGGCGTCCGTGTTTGTTAATTTTGCTATATCCGGCTGATTTTGTGGTTGATCAAATTTGAGATTAGCTTTTCTTGTTGAGATCACTCTGGTATGATTAACTTTGTAGTTCTCTTTCGCCATTGTTGTTTAGCAAGAACCAACCCGTAACTAAATTTACCGTGAAGGACCCTCTTCTTTCTTTGGGCTCGCCATCAAACCTACTTCGCAACAAGAATCCCTTACGCAACCAAAGCCCTTTTCGCGAGCAAAATCTATGGCTACAAAAAGACAAGTCTGAAAGTGACAAGGTATTTAAGAAATATTTGTTTTTATTAACAATATATTGTTGCCTCTGTTTCTTATTTAATTTGTCATTCGCAGGATGATAAAACTACTGGTAATACTCCCAAAAGGCTTCGCTACTCTAAGCCTGTTACCCCCAACGTTCCATTTCCTTCATTCACACCTTTGTCCCCTGCTGCGAAATCGTCGCAAGATAATTTTGTGCCTCTTTCTTCTGGTAACTTCACTAGCGACAATATTTCTATACCTCAACTCCTCATAGACCAAGTTCCTTATAACTGTCCTCCTACAAACGATATTATACCTCCTCCTGCTATCAATGTCCCTGTTATTTCTCCAATCACTTCTCTCCCTGAAACCTCCTCTTCTCATGAGGTTCCTTTGACAAAAGACGACTCGTCTTCTTTGTTTGAACAAATTCCTCTAACTGCAGAAAATTTGGAGGGAATAGATGTGGCCTTTAAGGTCCTTTCTGATCTCGTGAATGATGCCAAAAAGACTTCTGCAGATCCCGTCAAATCCAATGTCTGCGAGATCTTAAGTAAGCATCTTGGTCCTGATAGGATCTCGCAAACATCTTTAGTTCAAGAGATTAATAAGCTGAAGGATGATCTCCAAGTTATGGCTGTGAAATGCAATAATCTCCACCTTGAAAATCAAAAATTTCCCAGTATCTCACTAGATCGTGATAATCTTCGCAAGAAGAATGAAGAATTAAAAGGTATGCTCTCGCCACACCCTTTTTTTTTTTTTTTTTTTTTTTTTTTTTACAACTCAAACCCTTGCTCGTCCTCCAAGAACTAAACCAGAAACGAATAATGGAGATATATCAGACGGAGTCTATCGTTGAAGAAGTTCGAGTTGAAAGAGATGCTTGGATGGAGCAGTATAATCTCTTAGATAATCTTCATACCTATGCAGCTGATCAAATAAATAACTTGTCTAAAGAGAATTTTGATTTATCGCAAAAGCAAGACTCATTAAGTAATGACTTATCTCGCCTCTCTTATTCTCGACTAAAACTAATTTGGAGTTGGAAACTTTATCGGATGAGAATCGAACTCTTTCACAAGAGAAACGTTCTCTGTTAAATAAGGTGGCGATCTACTCGCAACAAAAGATGATGCTTGTCAAAACTATGCAAAGAACAAGAACATGCCATTCATACTTTGAAAAATCAACTTGAAGAAAGTTCCACCGAGAGAGATAAACTTATTCAAGGTAGAATAATTTTGAGTGTAAAAGCGAAGCAATTCCAAGAACAATGCACCAAATTAGAAAAATCCAACTCTACTCTTGCCACCGAAAATTCCATACTTGTTTCTAATGACAAGAAATTGCGATCTCGATTGAAAGGTTTAGTTGGAGACTCATTTGATGATGCTATGGATTGTCTGGGGAATAACTTCGCGGCTTTAATTCAACAACTTACTCTTCAAAAGGAAGGTAGTCAAATTATTTGACTACCTTATTTATTTCACAAATTTTTAATTAGTCTGAAAGTTCCAAAGATCTGTTGTAAGGATCTCTTTTAATCTTTTCTTGTGTGTTTATTATGCAGATTCTGAGAAGAAGCTTCGCGCCGTCATTTCTACTCTAAAATCAGATTATTCCAAAATTCGCAAAGAAAATGGATTGCTCGCTTCCTCCCTTTCTCGTTCTCGCGATCGTGCAGAACGTAGATTTGATTATATGTCGATCAGAAAGACATAGACAGTAAAACCGTCAAAAAGCGCGCTTCGTCAATTCCCTCTCAAAGTCGAAATTCTCGTGAATGAGATTTTCTTGTCTAAGTCTCTTGATCCTATACATGTTGATCCTCTGGAAGTAAGTGACGATGAAGTCCCTAATCCCCCTGATAGTGATTATGACTATGAAAGCGGTGAATAATTCCCTAGTAAGGAAGTCATCGATGAAGATCCGAATAGAAGAATTTCTGATGAAAATCCAAAGAATCAAGCGAGAATAAAGGTGATGAAAATATTTCAAGAAAATCCATCAGTGGCGGATGTGAAGGCGATAAAAGCGCGAGTAAAAGTCTCAGCCATCCCTCAGAGAGTTAAATTCTCTTTGTAATTTGTTAGAATTCCTTTTTGTTTGAATGGCTTAACTCTTTTGATTGAGTAATTTCCATATTTCTTTCTTCCTTTCTTAATTAAGACCACCTTGCGAGCATGTTCGCTCATTGAATCTTTTATTAAGTAAATCCATCCCAATCAGGGATTTGATTTTAATTCTTCTCACCGCGACAAAGTCGCAGGCCACCTTTACATTTTCATGCAAAGGCCCATTGACCTTGCATTATCATTTTTGTGTGGTCTTCCAAGTTAGACCTCCCTAATTAGAGGTCTTCCCCTGCCACCTTTCATCGCGACAAAATCGCAGGACGTCTTTACACTTGCATGTAAAGACCCATTGATCTTGCCTTATCATTTTTCCAAGTATTTTTGCCTCTGCAGGATGTTTTAGTTGCGACAATATGACAGGCCTAGATATCCTTGCGAACATAAAGCCCCATGACATTGCCGTCGTGCGACGAAATCGCAGGACGTCCGTACACTTTCATGTAAAAACCCATTGATCTCGCCTTATCCTCGCGTTAGTATTATTGCCTCTGCAGGATCATTGCACAAATATGACGAGCCTAAATTTTCTTGCGAAAACATAGCCTTATGACATTTGCGTCTGTTTTGACACTCCCCCTATTGGAGAGCGTCGCCTTATCATCTCCCAGGTTGCCCCTTCAAGGAGGCGAAACATCGGCCATACAAGACTAGCTCCTCCCATCCGGCATTAACAACAACAGTTGTTTTTCGCACCTCTTATCCCTTATACCTATATGGTTTATGGTTACGAGACTGCACCCTAAGTGGAGTTTTCTTCGGGCGAGTGCAACATATGCCAAGACTTGCCAAGAATGGCCAGGGTAGGTTCATCCATCCGGGCACTCGGCTCAACCGTGTACCTCGGCGCCTTGAGCATACAGCGACTCCTTGGAAGAGACCCTCGGTCGCCCAACCAGTGGTATAACCTTATATAGTTTGGGAATCCAAGGTATCTCTCCTGATAGGCTTTCATGGGCCCCAAATTTTCATGACCCAGGCTTCGGGGAGCGGTGTAACCTTCCCCCGAGCCATGTCGAGAGATACCCCCTTATATGACGCACTTTAGGTCTTACATTTGCCTCTTACGAAATGTTATTCGCGAACTAGGGTGTACGCCATAAAGGTTCGTCCCATTCATTCATTCTTTTATTCAATCATTCTTCATCATTTGTTATTTTGCTTGTAGATATTCGCCAATTCATTCATTATTTCTTGTTGTTTTGCTAAGTCATTCATGACTCCTTGTTATTCTTGTCGCGAGATCTTCATGGATTTTTCTCTGCATGTTATTGAATGTCGCAAATATTTTGTGAAGAAGTACTTCATCTTGATTCATTTTTCCTCTCCCATTTTTACGGGTAATACTTCTTGAGATATAATCTATTCCATGGTCTATCCAATTTTTGTCCCACATCTTTTCCTTCGGGATCCATCAATCTATATGCCCCGTACCAACTACCTCTTTTATAATATAAGGTCCATCCCATTTTCTCGCCAATTTGCCTCCACTTTCACGTTGATATATTGGGGTTTCTCATAACCAAGTCTCCTAGTTGGAATTCACGTATTTTTACACGCTTGTTATATTCTCTAGCCGTCTTCTCTCGATAATTCTCCATGTGTCGCAATGCCTTTTCTCGCTTTTCTTCCAATTCATCCAACTTGATTAGAATGTTGCCTGCGCTAAGATTTTTATCCAGACCTCTTTTTTGGTTGTCGGAATCACAACCTCTGTTGGGAGAATCTTTGCTTAACTCCGTAAGTTAAGCAAAAAGGGGACATTCCGTGGCTTCTCTTCTAGTTGTATTATAAGCCCATACTGCGTTGGGTACTTGTTCGCACCATCCCCTATTGTGTCCTTCCAACTTTTCTTCAATATATCGGCAATTGTTTTGTTTGTTGCCTCCGCTTGGCCATTAGCTTGTGGATATAATGGAGTTGATTTTCCACATCTTATCTCGAAATGCATTAGCAAAGAACTCTATATTTTGCCCTTCAAAACTGCTTCCCATTATCGGATACCAATTGTGCGGGGATCCCAAATCTGCATATAATATTTTCAAATATGAAAGTAAAAACATCCTTATCGCGAATGTTTGGACCGCTTTCACCTCTCGCCCATTTTGTGAAATAGTCATTGCGACAATTAAGTACCTTCTTTGTCCTGTTCCCGGTAAAAATGGTCCCACAATATCTAAACCCCATTTTCCAAAAGGCCACACACTTCTCGAAGAATTTAACGGTGCTCCAGGTGCATGTATCTTCTTCCCATGTCTTTGACAATCTTCGCAGCTGTCTGGATATTGCTCTCGCGTCCTCATGCATATATGGCCAATAATATCCTTGCGTCTTTGCCTTATATGCTAAAGATCTCCCGCCGCTATGGTTTCGGCATCCCCACTATGCAAAGCATCTTCAATATGGTTTCTCCTTCTTTCCTTGTTAGACATCGTAGCGAAGGTCCATCAAAAGAACGCCGATAAAGCACGCCATCTCGTAATTCATAATTTGTTGCCCGGCTCTTTAACTTGTGTGCTTCCAATCTATTTCTTGGCACCTCGCCTTTCATTAAGTACGGGTGAAGTTCTACTCTCCAGTCTTCCTCGCGACATTGCATTTCATCTTCTACCATCATTATATTTGCTTCTTGTCCCTCTTCTTTATTAATTGATGGCGCCAGTAACGTCTGTATTTTGATATTCCTCGCAGTTGGGTCTGTCATCATACTTGATATAAAGGCAAAAGCGTCTGCGAGTCTATTATCTCTCCTTGATATGTGCCTCCATTTTATTTTCGGTATCTGTGCTGACAATACTTCTACAAGTTTCCTGTATTTCTGTAGGGATGGATCATTTGTAGCATACTTCTCGTTATCGACAAATTGCCAATTGCGAGTCTTTGGTAATCCTCACATTCTCCAGTTTCATCTCTATTGCAAATCGTAGAGCATGTATTATAGCTTCGTACTCCGTTTCATTATTGGTAGACTCAAATTCCAATCTAAAAGCAAAAGCTAACTTATTGCCTTCTGGCGAAATCACAACAATTCCCACTCCTTTACCTTCTCCATTTGATGATCCATCCACTAATATTTCCCACCGATCTGGCTCGGTTAACAAGTCTTTTGGATCTCCATGCTCTTCTTCTACATCCATCATTTCATCCACTGCTTCATCTTCCTCCAAGGGAAATTTCGCTTAAAGTCTGCGACAACTTTTGTGACTTAGTTGAAGATAATATTTCATATTTGAGTTTGCAATGGCTTATTTGAGCATTCCATCTTTCGACTCTTCCCCGATCTTTTCGAATTTTTCATTATCGACTCAATTGGTACCTTTGTTACCACTCTGTGATATGTGCTGAAAATATATCCGAAGTTTAAACGACGCATAGACTAACGCCGGTATTAGTTTTTCAATCTTCGAATAATTTCTTTCTGCAGCATTAAAAGTTTCTTGATATAATAGATTGGTTTTTCTAATCCTGCGTCCGTTCGCAGTAAAACTGCACTTAAGGCATGCGATGTTGTCGCGAGGTATATTAATAATTCCTCTCCTGGTTCTGCCTTCTGCATAATGGATATATCCATTAAATGCTCTTTGATCCCTTGTAAAGCCTTTTCACATTCGTCCGTCCACTTAAATTTCGATCCTCACTGAAAAAGTGTTTACACTTATCAGATGACCGCGAGATGAACCTTCCTAGTGATGCTAGCAACCCATTCAGCTTTTGAACATCCTTTATCGTCAGCAGTGTCGGCATATCGCGAACTGCTTTTACTTTCTCCGGTTCGACATGTATTCCTTCCTTTGATATAATGTAACCCAAGAACTTCCCCGACGCTACTCCGAAGGTACATTTTTCTCGGATTGACTTTGATGTTGAAACGCCTCATTTGTTCAAAATTTCTTTCAAGTGTCGCACATGATCTTCTCGCCTTTTTACTTTTTACTAGCATGTCATCTACGTATACCTCTAATGTTTTATGTATCCATTCTGCGAATACTTTTTCTACCATCCTTTGATACGTTGCTCCAAAGATTTCGCAAACCAAACGGCATTTTAGTATAGCAAGTATAATCCTCTTGGAGCGAAGAAAGCGGTGTGCTCTTGGTCTTCTTCAGCGAGAGGAATTTGATTGTAACCTTTGTATCCGTCCAATGATGATACTCTTTCATTCCGACGCCGATTCGACCAATTGTGGAATGTCGGTAATGGAAAACTGTCTTTAGGGCAGGCTTTATTTAGATCGGTGAAATCAATGCAAATCCTTATTCCCTTGTTCTTCTTTGGAACTATAACCATATTCGCTATCCATTCGGGATATTTTGCTTGTCTAATAATTCCCGCATCCAAAGATCTTCTGCAGTTCTTCTTCTATCTCGAGGGTGATATCTGTTGCTATCTTTCTAATTCTTTGTTTGAACGGCTTCACATTTTTATCAATTTCCAACTTGTGACAAAGCTACCGATGGATCTATACCAGGCACTTCATCCATATCACGCGAAGATGTCTTTATAATCCCGCAATAGATCGACGGTTCTTTTCTCTTCATCCGCTCCCATGTTAGTTCCAATCTTTAGCATCTTGGGTTTTTCCTTAGTTCCAATATTCACTTCTTTGGTTTGCTCTTCGCGACGTAATCGGCCTTCGGTTCTCCCATAGGGTCGGTCCTTTTGGTTCTTTCGCAAGATCATTTTCTTCTCCCGAGATCTCGCTAGGTATGCCTTTGCCTTCCTTCGCTCTTATCATGTAAACTCTGAATTCTTCTTCTTTCTTAGCCGCCCTTGCCATCTTTTTGCGATATTTTGATATACTCTTTCGCTTGTTTACTTGTTCTTCGCAGCACTTTACTTCATTTTGATAATACATTCTTCCTTTTGCAAAGCATCCCCTTTGATTTCGCGATTCCGGTTGGTGTAGGAAATTTGATACATTGATGAAGCGTCGACGCCACGACTTTTATTGCATGTACCCATGGTCTTCCTAGTAATATGTTATATGGTGATTCCATATCCACTACACTCAACGTCACTCTGTGTTTCGATTCCTCCTAACGGAATACGTATTTCTATCTCCCCTTTAACTTTTGTTATAGATTTACCAAAACCTTGAATATTGTACGTTGCGAAAATCATATCTTCGTCTTTATATCCCATCTTTTTGTAAGCGTGATAAAACATGATGTTCACCAGACTCCCTGTATCAATTAAAACTCCGTTCACTACCCATGTTCTCACTGTGTGTTCTCTAATTCCTCTCCTTTCTTATACGCGTTTATTGCGATCACCCGGTGGAGATGCGTGATCCAAGTTTTCTTTGGATATTTCTCCGCCGTAAAAGTTATCTCTTGCTTTTCCCAATCCTTCAAAGGTGATGATATTTCTCTATCCGTAATCTTCTTTCCTTCAAAATCTCGTTTGTGTATTCTTCCTCTGATATTTTCATGAAATTCGCTAATCATTACTCTTGTGTCTGTGCTGCATGCCATATCTTTTTCATCCAATTTAAGATTTTCCTTTCTCATTTTCTTGATTCAAACAACTTTAATTGCAATTTCCTCTCTTTTACAAATGATCCCTGTTTCTAGCGCATATGTAGTAGCAGGATTTCCCACACTACACCCCTTACTCAATTTTGTTTAATTAATCCATTGAAAGATGTAAGATCAAGAATGTTTATTGATTGAGTCCATGAAATGTTTACACAAGATAATAGAATTACACTTAGAAATTAATACACTCTTAAACTTTCTCTCTCCTATTGACTTGCTTAACAATTCTAAAAAGATCTCTCCCTTTAACAGACTCATTTAGCCCTTTATATAGGGTAATACATAGTGGATGACAGCTAAGCTACCCTTTATTTTGGGAATGTCTCGCGAAGTGTCGCAGATGCACAAACATTTGATCTCGCGACACTTCTTAACCTCGCCAGTCTCACGTCTTCTTTATGTTTTGCCTGTCGTTATTCATTGCGTCATTTATTTTAGCTCCTGCGACTGCCTCGCGACAGCGTTGTTTATTAATCCTGCGAGTCTTGTGCATTGCGATATTATGATCCTACAAAAATATAATGCGGAAAAGAAATAACACAGACACGAGAAATTTTGTTAAAGAGGAAACCGCAAATGCGGAAAAACCCCGGGACCTAGTCCAGATTTGAACATCACGCTGTATTAAGTCGCTACAGACGCTAGCTTACTTCAAGTTAAATTCGGACTGGAATGTAGTTAAGACCTAACCAATCTCGCAATGATCAAGGTACAGTCGCGTTCTTTACGCCTCTGAATCCCCGCAAGACTCTACGCACTTGATTCCCTTAGCTGATCCCATCCACAACTAAAAGTTGCTACGACCCAAAGTTGATGACTTGATAAACCAATCTGTCTCACACAGAAAAGTCCATTGAATAGATAAATCTGTCTCCCACAGAAATACCTGCGAATTTTGTTCCGTCTTTAAATTAATCAGGGTGAACCGGAACCAATTGATACACCAGACTTATATTCCCGAAGAACAATCAAGTAATATCAATCACCTCACAATAATCTTAATTGTATGGTAGCGAAACAAGATATTGTGGAATCACAAACGATGAGACGAAGATGTTTGTGACTACTTTATATCTTGCATATCGGAGATTAAATCTCGAGCAAATCTCAAAGAAGGTAATACTCAATACGATTGCAAACAACAAGATCAGAACACGCAACTACAGAGAAAATAGTTGGTTCTGGCTTCACAATCCCAATGAAGTCTTCAAGTCGTTAACCTATAATGGTTTTAGAAAAACCTAGGTTAAAGGAGAATCGACTCGAGTAGCAACTAGTATCACACAGGAGGTGTGGGGATTAGGTTTCCCAGTTGCTAGAGTTCTCCCTTATATAGTCTTCAAATCAGGGTTTGCAATCAATGTTATCTTGGTAATAAAGCATTCAATATTCACCGTTAGATGAAAACATAATTAGACTCAAGCTAATATCTTTCAATCGTTAGATTGAACTTAGCTTGTTACACACAAATGAAAAATGACTTCATTTAGATATGGGTAACCGTACCTAAACATGTACACCTTGTTGGCTCAACAATAGTTAACCGAAGTTAGCCGTATGAACACTTTCATATCAACCTTATTCATCTTAACCATAATTAGTTCAAATGACTCAAATGAAACTAGTTCTAAAGTTATTCAATTGTTTATATTCTCATAGAAGTATACAAGACACAATTCAAGCGAAATCGATTTTGATTCACTTGAATCAATTCATGAACATTATAGCCACGGTTTGCAAAAGATTGCATTCCTTAATATATATATGTATTAGTTCATGAACAAACCGATTTTAGAACATAACCTACTCAAGTACGTGAATGGGTACGCAAACCTAAGTAGCCGAACTAAGTTTGGATTCGCCAGTACGCGAACGGTTACGCATACTACCAAACTCAGTTGAATTCTGGAACTTGAAATTACGCCAGTACGCGAAAGGATGCACATACTAAGTTAATTCCCAGACTTTCATTAACCAACCAGTCCGCATACCATGGTTCCCGGACTTGGAATAACTTGCAACAGTTATCATACAAGTACGCATACTGTGCTATATCCAATCATGGTTAATTTGTTCAAAACTCTCATTTCAATCATTGAAACATTCTTAGAAGACGGGAATAGCTGTCTCGCACAAACTATTAGCTTCGAAGCAATTTTCAAGTGATCGAATGATCAATATGAAACATTCCGAGTCTACATCAAATGACTGTCTCACACAAATCATGTAAGATGTTACCAGGCGATTTTCACATGATCATCTTTTGACTTTCTTCAAGAATATAAGATGAAGTTGGTTGAAGCGAAAGCTTACCAACACATATTTCGAGAAATATGTAAGCGAGTTAACTTAAGCTCGAAATATCAAAGGTGTATAATCGAAGTCTATATAGCTATACGACTTTTTTCTCAAATAGGAGATAAAGTAGATAGACTTTTGAGCGATAGATAAGTTTAAGTCTCCACATACCTTTTGTTGGTGAAGTTCCACAAGCTCTCCTTAGTAGTTTTTCGTCTTTAATCGATGAACGCCATGAAGTTTAAAGCTCAATTACACTTTCTATCCTAATCCGAGACTTAGCTATAAGTAGACTAGAAATCAAGACTTATAGTTTTGGCAACTAAACTTGACAAACAAGCTTGAGATAGCAACGCTTGCGAGTTCGATTTGAAAGCAAAGTGCTCTAACAATCTCCCTCTTTGTCAATTTTAGTGACAAAACTATCAATACATATGGATTACAAAATAAATAACTTTGTAGCTTCTTATCCAAATGCTTGATTTGCTTGGTTCTTCAACATTACTTGATATCTTCGTCACTTCCAATTACTCCAGTGATTCTGAACGTATTCAACTCAGCATCAGTGTTGTTGAAGATCCGTAGCCATAACAATGAGAAGACAGTAGCTCTCAATCATTGTTATATAGTGTCATAGTATTATTACACAACATCAAAGTCCAATTGTATCACAACTTTGACAACAATACTATGGTGATATGTATCACTCCCCCTTAGTCAATACTTCATCCCACGATGAAAACCACTCCCGCTTACATAATGATCCGTAAACCTTATGTATTTGTAGTGTGAACTACACATTAATTCTTCCCTTTTTTTTCAATATAAATTGGCAAAGGTACGAAAACTTGTGCGATCATAATGAGATTCTCATAGAGATACTTTATGATTAAAAGAGAACATATCAACTTTGTTTCGATGATTTCACATAGTCGAAACTTAGTGTATTCATCAAGGAGTTTATAAAGATACAAGAAAACTCCTTCAATATTCCACAACCGCACTCCCCACAAAGATTTGGAAACTAAGCACAAGTTCAATTAACAACTCTCCCCCATAAAATGTCATTCCCAAAGGAACAACAAGAGCGACCTTACTTTCATGAGAAAAGAAGGATTTATTTGGACATTAACAAATTACATGAAACATGATTTTATATCCAGAAAACTCAATTAAATTAACCACAAGAGAACCCATGATTAATTTAATCGGAAATGCTCAACATAAGAGAACTTACGGAGCCGCACAGTACTTACACATAGAAGTGGATCAGGGAAAGATCAATACTGCGGAATATTCAAAGATTCATTCTATTTTCATCAATATTTGCATAATGATATCATAGACTTAATCTTTGTTATCAAAAGTTCATTATATTTTCCATTAATATTTGCATAATGACATATAATAGACTTAACTTTTGACACACACACACACACACATACACACACACACACACACATATATATGTGGGACAATCATAGTTCACGGACGCACACACATATCCCATAACATTATTTTCAATATGTAAAACCAATAAAGATTAATACTGCAAAATCTTATTCCAAATCAACTTTAGATTTTAAATAAATAAATCTAAAAACATTGTAAGATGAAAATCGTTGGCAATAGCTATGCGTACTCACAAAAATTGTTATTCCAAACTCTAGTTATCCTTCTTAAAACACAAGAATAAATTCTCATAAGAAGTTCCTAGACATAAAAAAATAACTCTAAAAACAAAAACCGATCACAAGCTAAATCAAAGTTCTTGTTCAGAAGCTTCACGGGTTTCAAGGCCTTTGAGCTTGTGATTGACAGCATCAACCGCTTCTTCGGAGACGGTATTCTCATTGAGAAGATACTTAATATGCGTTTTCATGAGAGCAAGGTCAGAATTAACCTTTTTCAACTCAGTTCGTAACACATCAAGACCCTTCATTGTGTCAACAAGCTGCAGCTTTGCTTCCTCAAAGTGCCTAATAAAATCAAGAACCACTTCAGCAGAAATCTCTTAATTATCCTCAATGTATGAATAATTATCAGTTGATTGAGAAGAGAGATCATCAACTTCTACAAGAGTTCTTTTCTTCTTCCCAACGAACTCGAAATATATAGCATTATCAACAAAATCTTCTGGCAAATCCCAAGAGCAAGGAGGTGAAGACATTCTTGATAAGATAAATCCTAGAGTGAGATCCCTCAACTCAATAGGAAAGTAATATATAACCAGTTCAAGAGAAAGGTATATTTTAGGGTTTCTATAGTTGGTTCGTGAAAAGTAACACGGGTACCCGTACGAACACAACCTTGACCCATGATAAGCACGTAATTGCTACATTTTATACCCATATTTATACTAGCTAGGACTCGACATTTTGGCTAACAACACTATTTTAGTGCTTTTGTAGAAAGTACAAGTAAATTGGATCATCCGGATAATAAATGGCTTAGTTGGGAGCTAAACTGGCGTTAGCGACTCAAAGGCACCAAAGAGACAGGGATCATTTAACCATGGTTGCTTTGGGTTGCCTATGTTGCTGCACCACTTCATCATTTCATGGACAGAAGCATCAAAGGGAAACAAATGAATTTATTTCACTCAAGCGTGTGAAACTCCCACTAGTGGTTTAGGCAAAGAAGATGAGTGAACGTGGCCTTGCTTCATTATCACCACGTGGTAGTTATTGGGAGTTTAAAAGAGCATACAAATCTTTTCATTTCTCGGCAGAAAGCATCAGCACTCAAAGGGACTGTTCGTTTATGCGCTCGGTTGTTCTTGAATGGAGATGGAATTGTAGAGATTGGGTATAACCCATTTGCTTACAGGGAACAAAGCTGGAGTGTGTGGCCATTTTGGGTTCGTTTTGAATGATGAGAAGGGCCGGAAAAGAAGCTAAACTAATGTTGCCGCTGCTGTTAACTGGTTGTTCTTGAATGAAGAGGATTATGAGCTTGTTTTGTGTCTGATGGGAACGAGGAAGTATGGACGATGATGCTGGCGCTGAGATTGATTGCTGTTGAAGGTGTTAGAAGGAATGAGAAAATGGAAATCAGTGCAGTACCATTGACACCGGTGGAGGACGATGATGTGGACTGAATACGGCAGATACAAGCCATGATAATCAGGGGAATGGCATGGACTGAAATGTATACAAAATGAAGTTTATTGAGGGTCGAGATGGAAATAAAGATGAGTGGTGGTCGTCTTTACACCAGCTACAACAACAATGGTTCTCTGGAGCTGTATTGGCAGATTTGGTTGAGTTGTGCAGTCGTGGTGAGATGCCAGGGAAAGAAGTAGCGGTGACTTGCACGAGTTGCTGACACAAATGACGAAGTGAATAGATGGAGCCACTGTTACGGGAGTTCAGAGATGGACTGTACATTGTTGGTTGATTTGAACTGGTTGATCGAGCTATTGCTTTCGGATTGAGAAGTGAAAGTGCAGAGAAGTTAAGATGTAGAAGGTGGTCCGGTGCTGTTGGTTAGTTGGTTAAAGAATAAGCAAGGCAGTGGAGAGTTGGATCCACGTTGAAGACAAGAAAGTGTTGCTGCTATGAGGCTGAATTGCAGATTGAAGTTAGATGGTCACAAGATTGATATTGGCTGCAAGGGAAGTAAGGCAGTGATGATGTTTCTTAGTACTCTAAATGGGTTTTGAGATGGAGCTTTTTGTTCAATTCAGAAGGGTGATTGGCTGAAGTGAATGTGATTGTAACCGGTGGAGAAAAAATCCTTGACAGGGGACAGAAACTAGTTGGCCTTCCCGAGATTTGAAGGACTGAGAATGAGAAGCAGTCTCGTGGTTTGAATTAAGAAGTCCAGGCTGGCCTGGACCGGGCCTAGCAATTGCTGGGTTTTGTTTGTTGCTTTTCGGATTCTGACTCGCAAAAACATATTTAAACCTACAGAGAGGTGAACAAAGGGAGATCGGCAGGGAGGCCGAAAACGAGAGAAGAAAAAGAGGTGCGTCTAGAAGCTATCAACAGGGGAAGACAAGGGTTTGCGATTCTTGTGCTTTTATTTCCATATTGATTAGCTACTGAATCTCTTTAATATGTTTATGGCTTTTAAGAAAGTCATGTTTGGCTAAATATTTTTGTAACTAGGGTTTATGGTTGAAACTATTTGGGGTATTAGGCTATTTGAATTGATGAATTTAGCAAAAGACCTTTATGATATGAATAAATTAATCTTGAATATTGTTTGTTGATTTATTGAAAACTAGTTGTTGCTTCGCCGGTTTTAATACAAACCTATGTGCATAATGAATTACTTTTACAAATATGTTTCTTCTTATTATTTGATAATCTATGCTTCGATTAATTCCTTGATGGGTTATGCTTAGAAAGCCGAAAAATATTTGTGAGCTAAATTAGTTTCGTATAACTTTCTCGCTGATGAAATTTGATGGTGCATGCTTGGGTTTTGTATTTTGATGTGCTATGCTTATGGTATACCAGTGATATTTGCGACGCTAATACATATAATAGGTGATGTCGATAGAACGGACAATAAACATATAATCATGGGTTATGTTTCATTTCAGTAATTGATTAGAAACAATAGTTGAAACTATAAACCCTGGTTACCGGCTCTCTCATTGCGAGTTGATAGGGTGTAGAATACATCCTATTTACTATCTATTGTTTATGCTTTCTTTGCTATTTTTCTTGTAAATTATGTATTTTATGCTTGTTTTGAGTTTTATAGTTACTATGGAGTCGCACAGAGGAAAAGAAGAAGAAATCACCCAATTTGAGTAAAAGAGCAAAATAGTCATTCTTTGGCGAACACTATCCGGAGCCCGGTTAATGTTAAGGGGCAACTCTTTTGGGAGGATCACTACATGATGTGTCGGTCAAGGTTAAGGGGGCTGGAAACTTGGCTAGCCCTTATCAAAGCGACCACCTGATATAGGCACCCATCAGGGGTGGTTCTTACGTTGGGCGTCTCAATCCAAAATCATTACACAACCCTAAGAATCGTGAATTTATCTCTTCTTCACTTATTTGCTCTGAAAACAAGAGCTGCTACTATAACACCTGAAGATTGAGATTCAGAGATCGAAATAGAAAATATTGTTGCTATTCAACACAGAGAGAGGAACTAATTGGTTTGTTGGTTGAGCAGATCGAAACCCAGAGAAGATGAGACCAAAGAAGAAATTACGAGTTCGAATCGAGATCAAGAGACTAAGAATTAAGAGATGGGTTCGTGGAGAAGATTGAAGGGTTTGATGTTACAGCCGTGAATAGAAATTCAAGGCTTGAGATGGGTTCGATCTGGAGGTGATGTTGATGGCTGCTGCTGCAATCGATTCAGGGAAGAAGGAGATAGAGCCGCTGCTATTTCAAGAACAGATCGAACAAGAAATCAGAGATGGCGATACGCTACTGGAGAAGATGGTGTTGCTGTTACTATGAATTGATAATGGATAAATCAGTGGCTAGATTCAGATTGAGAATTGGAAATGGATTTGAAATGGTGGTGTTATGAGAAGATGCTGCTGCCGAGAAATGGGTTTGCCAAAGAAACCGAGTTCTCTGTGTTGCCTGGAGATGGCAGATTGCGGGTGAAGTGATGGTTTTCATGGGTTTTGTCCTGTGAATGATGAAACCAAATGAAACAGAGGAAGGGTTTGCTTTTTGACATGGGATGATAGAGAGAGCGATCCGAATCTGAGAGCTGTAATATGGAGCTATAATGGGTGATGATTCAGATTGAAGGTCGTTGTGAAAGAAACAGCTTGAAGAAATTGGAACTGCTGCTGTTGTACAGGGAACGTTGGAATGAATGATATTAGATGAATGTATAGGAATTTATTAACAGGAAATGAAGAAGAAGTAAGGCCTGAATGTGGCCTGGGAAAGTCCTATAAACGAACAGAACTCGGCTGGTTTTCCGCACCGGCGAGTCAACTCGGCGATGACCGATCCAGACGGTCCAACTCGTGAGTTAGATCAATCAGCCGAGTTAGATGCTGACTCGGTGTCTGAATCCCTGAGCACTTGACCAGTTGACTAACGGAGACCGTTATCCTGACCGTTAACTCTGACGGATCAGTGACGGAATATACCAGTGACGGAGAAGAAGATTCCGACGACCGGCGGTGACGGATTCCGGTCAAATTCCGGCCATAATACCAGTTTTCCGGCGACCAAAATTCCATAATTTTCTGTGGACTTCTCTCATGGGTGTGAAGACTTGGACTAGGAATTGGATGGAAAATTGGACTCAAATTTGGAAAGAGAAGATGGAAGAGTTGAGAAAGGCTTGGATTTGGAAATTGAATTGCAAAAGGAAAGGGTCTCTATTCCTTGGAAGATTTGGAGAACATTGAAGCCTATAAGTAGAGAAGTTCTCTACACACTTTGATATCTTCTACACACATCTTTTACACACCTCTCTACACACACAACACTTGTGTTTTTGTTAGCTTTTGAAAATTCTTCTTTTTAATTATTTGTGTGAACATGAAAATTCTCCTTTTAATTATTATTTGTGTGAATTTCAAAAACATGAGTAGCTAATTTTCTTATTGATTGAGGATGAATTCCTAGTTCTTAATACATGATTTGAGTTTTGTTTCAATTCTATCTCGAAGTTCTTCACATGATTATCGTTTGTTTTTACTAATAGGAATGTTTATTCATTCATGATTGATTGATAGATTGTTTAGAGTGCACGCTAAATTGATTTGTTAATTTGATCTAAAGCTAGTGAAAGTTAGGAGATAAGTAATCGTTTCTTGACTCTTTACACAAGTAGAAAACACGAGACCTTGCGGAGGGATTCCGTGGAGCGATTGTGTGTAAAAACAACGCTAGAAAGTGGACCAAGCGAACCGAGTTTAACTACTAGTACTAAACCTAAATTCATAGATCTTAATGCATTCGGGGAATTACATCTTGTAAGCGAACCTCAAGGTGGTTCTTTTGAATAGAATCTGATAACTAAGCGGACTTGTTACTCAGTGAAATAAGGGATTTTGGGGCTAGCTAAGCGAACCTGCTATCCTACGGTTGGTGATAATCTGTGACTAATAACAAGTAGAAAAGAACATAACTTTAATCATTGTTTTGCAACGAAGAAGGATTCCTTGGTCTTGTCTCTCTTATTGATTTCAATTTTATCTTTTAATTGCTTCGTTTATTTTCTTTTGCTTTATACATCCCCCCTTTTTGTGACAATTTTTACAACTAGAAACTCTTGCTCCTCGTGGGAACGAACTTGACTTCCATTATATTATTTTTAATTGAGTGGAAATAAGATATTAATTTGATTGCACCTACGACACGCATCACGAGTTCACTTTGTTAGTTTACTTTAATTTTATTCTTATTTCATTTTCAATTCTAAAAATCCAAAAATATCATTGCAGGTTAATCGATTAGAGATACTGATTATTGATATTTCCACCGCTCCTTGTGGGAACGACCCGTACTTGCCTCTGTCTACTAGTTAGACACCGTGCGATTGCGGTTATTATAATATACGCAATCCCGAAAGCCTATCAACCCATAAACTGAAAACTGCAAACCAAGAAAACTATTTGCAAAGCAATATTTTCATAAGTGAATACATTCACAATTCTTAGCTCAATAAATTTTATATTCTCATAAGAGAAAAAATTTAAAGCATAAGAGTAGCAACAATATAAAATTTCTTAGGGAATTAACAATCAACCGAGATAAAACAAAATACAAATACTTATGTAAAAAAGATCCGCAGATGACAATCCATCTAAGACCGATAAGAAAATAGCTAGATGATCAAAAAAACTTTTTGCCAACAAGTATACCTTATCATATCTCACTCAGTCAGGATTTTTAGTGAGTGGTTGTGATTAATTAGCACAAGTACGAGCTTTGTGCTTATCAAATGAATGTTGTTCATAGTTAAACCTCCTTTTCCTATTCTTTTGGGGAAAACCTTTTTTATGTGAAAAGTGATCGTAAAACTTACTATTATCAAGATAAGACGCATAGTATGGATTCTTAACTGCAGGATTTTGATCAGAGGAATTTGACAGGCTGTTTATGAGCTATTTCTATCCTTCAATTATCAGATTTAGGTTGTCTTTTTCACCTCTATTTTTGCTTCCTTCTTCTGATACCTAATTCACATCAAGAACAACAACATCTCCCTTTTTAACCGAAGAAGATACTTCTTAAAACCTTCTTGGACGATTTATGTTAAGATTACTGTTACTGGTATGAACATTCGAGGAACAAATTGAACTGACTTTCCTGGAAGGATTCACATGGAAAGTGCTAAAGTCGATTGGTTTAGACATACGAATGTCAGTTACACCTTCAAGATTTAAATCCAAGGCGTGTTGAAGCCAAACAGTATAGTCGTTATTCAACCTAGATTTGCTCTTCTGTTCAATATGCCCTTTTGAGTCACAAAAGAGACACATAGACTTAAAAACATCGTTAGAAGATTTCTTCCTTCCAAAAGATGTGGTGATTCCTTGTTTAGAGGAAGATACAAACACATCTTTATAACCAAGAAAGGGTTGCGGTTTGAAGTCTGGAACTGAATTCACAATTGAATTGGAAGCGATTGGTATAGTGGACTCTTTACATTGAATAGAGAGTTTACCCAATAGATGTTCAATTTCCAAAGCATTCTCCTTGAGTTTGGCCTTATGAAGAGCCTTAATTTGGAGAACACGATTCCTTACTATACCAATGAGTGCATTGATATTGTGTTTCAACCGATTGTTCTTATCATCCTGGATTCTAACAAGTTCTAGAATCATTTCACTCTCCTTGGATGCTTCCCCTTCATCAACAGAGTCAGACTCATTTGAAAGGTAATCGGGGTAACACTTATCAGTGCAAGTCTGTTTCGTTGGAAAACAATGTTCTTCTATTTTCGAGATTGACAAATCTTTCTCTTTAATAAACTTCATGGAAAAAGAACTTATATTTCTGGTGATTCATTTATCAGAGATAGCACTTTTGTCCATAGAGTCAGACCGCTACAAACACAGACTTATGAGGTCTTAAGCGTTAATGCCTGCTCTGATGCCAATTGAAAAAGCGGGGGTCTAACAACCTCACCCAATATTTTGTTTAACAATCTATCTGGACAAACTCCAATATAATTCCAAGAGAATCAACTGGACAGTTAGACTCAATCAATGGAAATATCCAAGAGTTGTTTCTCTGTTTCACAATGTAATCAGCAAATCAAACAGATAGAAATCCGTGAGCCTGATTATTATGTGAAACAACTTGAACAGTACCAAAGACTAATGTTCAAGTGCCAATCAATTTGTATCAACAACCAAAGATTGGATTATCTAATTGATTGAACTACGCACAACCTGTGATATTTCAATTATATAGAAAATATAATGCGGAAAAGAAATAACATAAACACAAGAAATTTTGTTAACGAGGAAACCATAAATGCAGAAAAACCCCAGAACCTAGTCCAGATTTGAACACCACACTGTATTAAGCCGCTACTGACAGCCTACTCCAAGTTAACTTCGGACTGGAATGTAGTTAAGCCCTAACCAATCTCGCACTTATCAAGGTACAGTCGCGTTCCTTATGCCTCTAAATCCCAGTAGGACTCTACGCACTTGATTCCCTTAGCTGATCTCACCCACAACTAAGAGTTGCTACGACCCAAAGTCGATGACTTGATAAACCAATATGTCTCACAAAGAAAATCATATTGAATAAATTAATCTGTCTCCCATAGAAATAACTACAAATTTTGTTCCGTATTTTGATAAATCAAGGTGAACCGGAACCAATTGATACACCGGACTTATATTCCCGAGGAACAACCAAGTAATATCAATCACCTCACAATAATCTTAATTGTATGGTAGTGAAACAAGATATTGTGGAATCACAAACGATGAGACGAAGATGTTTGTGACTACTTTTTATCTTGCATATCAGATATTAAATCTCAAGCAAATATTAAAGAAGATAGTACTCAATACGATAGCAAACAACAAGATTAGAACACGAAGTACAGAGAAAATAGTTGGGTCTGGATTAACAATCCAAATGAAGTCTTCAAGTCGTTAACCTATAATGGTTTTAGAAAAACCTAGGTTAAAGGAGAATCGACTCTAGTCGCAACTAGTATCACACAGGAGGTGTGGGGATTAGGTTTCCCAGTTGCTAGAGTTCTCCCTCATATAGTCTTTAAATCAGGTTTTGCAATCAATGTTACCTTGGTAACAAAGCATTCAATATTCACCATTAGATGAAAACCTGATTAGACTCAAGCTAATATCTTTCAACCGTTAGATTGAACTTAGCTTGTTACACACAAATGAAAAGTGACTTCATTTAGATATGGGTAACCGTACCTAAACATGTACACCTTGTTGGCTCAACAATAGTTAACCAAAGTTAGCCATATGAACACTTTCATATCAACCTTATTCATCTTAACCATAATTAGTTCAAATGACTCAAATGAAACTAGTTCTAGAGTTTTTCAATTGTTTATATTCTCATAGAAGTATACAAGACACAATTGAAGCAAAATCGATTTTGATTCACTTGAATCAATTCATGAACATTGTAGCCACAGTTTGCAAAAGATTTCATTCATTAATATATAAATGTATTAGTTCATGAAAAAACCGATTTTAGAACATAACCTACTCAAGTAAGCGAATGGGTACGCATACCTAAGTAGCCGGACTAAGTTTGGATTTTCTAGTACGCGAACGTGTACGCATACTACCAAACTCAGTTGAATTCCGGAACTTGAACTTACGCCAGTACGCGAACGGGTGCACATATTAAGTTAATTCCCGGACTTTCATTAACCAACTAATACGCGTATGTGTACGCATACCATGGTTCCCGGACTTGGAATAACTTGCAACAGTTAGCATATAAGTACGCATACTATGCTATATCCAATCATGGTTAATTTGTTATAAACTCTCATTTCAATCATTGAAACATTCTCAGAAGACGGGAATAGCTGTCTCACACAAACTATTAGATTCGAAGCAATTTTCAAGTGATCGAATGATCAATACGAAACATTTCGAGTCTACATCAAATGACTGTCTCACACAAATCATGTAAGATGTTACCAGGAGATTTTCACATGATCGTCTTTTGACTTTCATCAAGAATATAAGTTGAACTTGGTTGAAGCGGAAGCTTACTAACACATATTTCGAGAAATATGTAAGCGAGTTAAACTCAACTCAAAATATCAATGTGTATAATCGAAGTCTATATAGCTATACGACTTTTGTCTCAAATAGGAGATAAAGTAGATAGACTTTTGAGTGATATATGAGTTCAAGTCTCCACATATCTTTTGTTGGTGAAGTTCCGAAAAATCTCCTTAGTAGTTCTTCATCTTGAATCGATGAACGCCGTGAAGTCTAAAGCTCAACTACACTTTCTATCCTCATTCCGAGACTTAGTTATAAGTAGACTAAGAATCAAGACTTATAGTTTTGGCAACTAAACTTGAAAAACAAGCTTGAGATAGCAACGCTTGCGAGTTCGACCGAGCAGTGCTCAAACAGGTGCAATCAAAGTTTCAACAACCGTTAGTCAATCAAATCAATCGAAAACTAATAACACTGTAATTATTTAGTTTCCCACCAACGGCACTTATAGAGCTTCTTGATCCCACAAAAGTCTTTAAACGAGCGGTCGTAAGAGATTTCACCTAATTAGGATACTTTCCTCTCCGAATAGACGGCTCCACCAGAAACAACAAAAAATGAAGTTTGCCTGGCTATTAGGAAAGTTTGCTAGAAATGCAAACTTAGGTATTTATAGACCAAGGTTGTTTGGACACTAAGGAATTTCCAAAACTGAAGATAATCTCAAGATATGAAATGAATTGCAAAATTCGGTTTTCCTAATTCCAATAAATGCTTGTCCACACTTCCAAACAAGTTTAGAGTTGGTTTGCATGTATTTATGTGATTAACCATATAAAATCACATACATGGGTTCAATCGGTTCTACCAATCACTAGGATCGGTTACACCTAAATATGGAAACACTTGTGATCGGTCACACCAGTCACTAAGATCGGTTACACCAGTTACAAGGATCGGTTCCATCCACACATGGTATTGCTTGTGATCGGTCACACCAGTTACCAGGACCGGTTACAACAATTACAAGGATCGGTCATACACACTCATGATCGTTCATACACCAATTACTAGGATCGGTCACACCAATTACGTACAAGGATCGATCATACCATCACATGGTGATTACTTAGGATCGGTTACACCAATTAACAAAAACCAGTCATACCAAATCATAAGTCAGGCATTGTGATTAGTTATACCAAGATACATAACATAAGTTAAGATCGGTTCTACCATCTCACACATATTTGTCATCCAAAGATTTGCAATGAATAACCGAATCAATAAGCCTAATGATTTCCCTTTCGATTCATGAAAACAAGTTCATGAATGTACTTCCTTTAAACAAATGTAAAACATTGTTTCCTAGGATGAAATCTTCACCATAACCCATTCACATAATCATAACAATACATACAAGATTATGTCGATGTCATATCTACGAAGTTCAAAAGATAGGCGTTATACTTCGTAGTCTAATTCCTTATTACTATGATCATACTATTATGATCATGTCACATCACTAGAGTAATATATACACTATGTACAATATATATACAGCTTTGCAGTTATGTTTTCAATATAGCACGACTTGAAAGATACGTTGGGAATGAAACAGTTCAAGTCAATATTACTAACCTCAATTGGAAGGATGATGTCGTCGTTGTAGTTCGTTACTTCTTCACATTCTTCAGGTATTCGGAGTAATACATGTATGTCTCAACATTCCTAGACTTTCTAGTCTAACCTAAACGAAGTTGACTCTAGTATTTAATCAAGCGATTCTAGATGAGTTTTGATACTAAAATATGACAACCAAACTTGACATACCAACGCTTGGTGAGTTCAACCGAGCTATGCTCTAACAATCTCCCCATTTTTCAATTTTAGTGACAAAACTCTTATTACATATGGATAAACAAATTACAAAATATTCATTTTTCATACGCTTGATTCCAAGTTTCAACAGCACAATAACCTGCTTATATTCAATCAATAAATGCCGTTGTTGACATTTGAATAACAAAAGCTTTTACTCCCCCTAAAGGTAAGCTAGGTAAATATTCAATCCGAACATCTTTGTTATTCCCCTTTTGTAGTAAGAATTACTACACAAAAATATGATTTGTTTCTCCCCCTTAGTCAATGCTTTACTCTTTCGTTAGATATAACGTTTAAGCACAATTGTTCTTTCCTTAGTGATTAAAAATCAATTGTTTACCCCATATATTTCTCCCCCTTTTTGTCACAAAACGACAAAGGTTCGAGCAAATAAAGGACAAACCGAAAGGATCTTACAAATCTAAAAGACTTGTAAACAGCCTATAAGAGTTAAGCACGAAGGTTTCACATACCACTTTAGATAACCAATATTAAAACCGAAACTACAATAATTTAGTTTTAATATGTTATTAAGGAAACAATTGCCCGAAGCAATTTTCCTTAATAGTCTAACAAATTGAAGAAGAGACTTAATTCCCTTATTAGAATGATTGCGTATGTACAATCGCTTATTTCGATAAGGCCAAAATAAAGATCAGAATTAACTTTATTTTTCTCATCAGGCTCTAATTCTTCATACAATAACTTAGACCTTTCCCTTTAGACAAGACAAGCACTAGGTTAGTTAACTAGTTTTTCTTGTCAAGGCATTCGATTAGACTTGAATAACCGAATCCTCCAATTTGATAAGTCTAACAAAGATCGGAATTAACTTAGTTTCTCTTATCCGGAATCAATTGGACTAAACAAATGATCCAGTATTTTGTAAAGCCACAAGTAATAGATACAAACCAAAATAAATTGACTTGCACAATTATTTTCTTAACCGAAACCAATTGAAACAAATATGAACATTACAGCACCGCAATTGCACCGAATTTCATTAAGCAAAAACACTTCATACCCAACAATAAAGAAAATACCAAACAATAAGCCAAATAAGTTGACACAGTTTTTCTTAACCGAAAACAATTGAATCACACACACACATCTATACATAATATAATAATGGAAAATATCAATTGTACCAAAATTTTGTTAAGCAAAAGAAAAATATATGCAATATAAACATACTTTTCTTAAACAGGAAAACGATTAACTAACAAATTCTTTACCTCAAATTCTGCAGCCTCTTCTCCCCATAAAGATATATCATTAAGCGCAAGTTCAAATAAGAACTCTCCCCCAGTGTGTTGTCATCCTCTCGCAAGAACAAAAGAACAACAACAAAAGCAACCTTTACCAGAGAAAGGTTGAATCGGTTTTAACTAATGTGTGCCAATAGCAAAGGTTGAAAACTCGAAACACATATGTTATGCTAAACACAACTCATGTAAACACAAATTGATTCAACATATTGTGACTTTTCACATATGAGTTTCAATCGGAACACCTTAGAGCAATTCATATGAAATGAACAAACTTGAAGTTTGTTCATTTTGCTCCCACTATGGATTCAACAAACATGAAAAACGGATGAACAAACCAACAAATTTGTTGGTTTGTTGAGTAAGTTGGAAGAAGAGACGCGCGTGTGATGAAAAACCGGGTGTTAGAAAAAAAACGAGGGCGTTGAAAGGAAAAACGCTGGGGAGTGATGTTTGACCGCCCTTTGGTTTTCTCTCTCCAAAATTCGGTTATAATATTTAGGTTTTATTTTTTATTATTTGTTTTATTAGTTAAATAATCAGTGGGACCCAACCCTTATTAGTTTATATCAATAAAATCACTTATGGGACCCAATTCTTATTAGTTTATATTAATATAATTACTAGTGGGACCCTAAAATATCAGATTTGTTCATTTTTCCTTGGTTTCCCATAATGCAAAAACGTGTTTGTTCATCCACGTGGCTCAACAAATTTTTTTTTTTTGTTGTTGATTGCCATAGGAATTTCCCTTATGATCCTTTGATAAAGCCTACCAACATGGGGCTAGAACTTAATCCCACTAAATCAAAAAGCCACACAAATCATAAGGGTTACATCATATGAGATCGAATATTAAGGTTAATAAAAACTGAAATCAGACATCTCATAAACCGAATACACATAGCAAAAAAATAAACATTCATTCACATGCTATGTAATCGGTAACTATCACATGAAACAAAAATTATAAAATAATAATTTTATTCATAAATAATAATCGTGATAGTTTTATTTAAAATAGACCTTATACAATAATTGAAGTAAATCAAAACATTGATGTCTATATATTTTTTTCAATTGTGTGTTGTGTGAACATCACTTTCGAATTCTGGATTCAAATTCTTCCGAGCACTTTACTTTCTAATAAAAAGTTTTTCCATCTCGAACAGTTGTGAATGAAGATCAGCAAGTACTTCTTTTGAATCCTTTATCATTAGCTCATGATGCCTAATACAACTTTTAACAGTAAGAATCTATTTTCTCAGAGAATCTTGAAGATTACCAGGTTGTAGAGCATCTTGAGTTTCAGTCATGACTGATGCACATAGTGCCAAATCATCTAGAGATGATCCTTCCTTCACCGATTTCTCCATTGATGTCAAGATAGTCTTCTTTCGGACAAGAAGAATATATAATATAAGATAGGATAAAATCAAGGAGCGATATTGTCTGTACCGTGTATAAAATACACCAGAAGCCCGTGAATCAAGACCAAAAAGCCCGTTAAAGAAGATTCCAGAAGCCCAGACCGGACTTATTGAGGAAGTGGGAGGTTTATTGAGGAAACCAACCCGTGGGTTTATTGAGGAAACTCACATGGCTTAATATAGAAGCCAAGTCTAGCTTATTATAGAAGCCCAAATGACTTATTGTAGAAGTCATTTTGAGATAGACACAAATCTTGGAAGATAAACAAGGATCTTTCAAGATAAACTCAAATCATGTGAAGATATACAAGAATCTTTCAAGATAGACATGGAATTCTAGGTTAGCTAACCGTACCACAACAATTGTAATCATATCAATATAATACTCTCCCTATGGGATTCCATCCGTGGACGTAGGCATCAATCGCCGAACCACGTTAAATTCTTTGTCTCTTTTTTTGTTTCTTCAATTTGTTTCATAACCCTAATTGCATCATCATTATCATCAATTAATCGTGTTTTGTGCCTAGAATTTATTTTGGGTACAAACATTGGCGCCTAACTAAGGGGATTTGAGTAAAACGATCGTTTTTTTCCGTTGAGAAAGGTGCGGCAAAACCCTCGAAATTCGTGCACAAAATTTCATGCAAAAATCATCCAAGAAAAGCAAAATTTAGGGTTCTTACGTAATCGTTGGGTTGAAGGAACCGTTGCGAGGTTGAAGAAACGCTATGCATGTAAGAACTGTTGCAAAACGATAGCGAAGGCGTTGCTAAAGACAAGCAGCAGAGGTGTTACGGCATCAAGTTAACAAAGAATGTATATAATCTGTTTCAAAAGCGTTGCGAAAAGCTCCTTCATCCGGCCTCTCTCATACAATTCCAGATCAACGAACTAATCGCGCCTTCGGGCAGATCTCATCCGTAAGATCTGTCCAGCACGGGCCCGGCCTTCGCATTCAACGTCACGGATCAACAGAGATCATCTAATCCGGAGCGACACGTGTGCTTCGGTCAAACCAAAGACCCACGTCATCCGCAAGGAGCCAATCACCGGTCGACACGCGCCGCCGATGTCCTATTACACATCGGGCCGTTTGCATAGTCATCGATGCCATGTCGGGCCGATGTCTTCGCCACGTCAAGCAACATTCGCCTAATCATCGGCGCCATGTCGCATCGGTTGCCACGTCGCCCATCCGCAGTTGTGGAAGAGCCAATTGTGGATCGCCACGTCAAGACACCCTATCCAAATCGCAAGCCGATCGCCACGTCCAAGAACCAACCCTTTGCTTCGGGTGGACCAATGGTGGTCGCCACGTCGCACTCCCGTGCCCAGCCGTAAACGCCACGTCGCATCTAGTGTTGCCATGTCAGCTTCGTCGTCCCCGTCGCAGTCCCCGTAAGCTTTTTTTGATCCAACAAGACGCCACGGATGCAACAGGACGCGCGCTACGTTCAAATCTTGTTTCGTCAATAACTTCTTCGTTTTAAGTCCGAATTGAGTGATTTTTGGCTCGTTAGAATCATCTTTCGATTCACTACAACATGGAAGCAAAAAATCCAGTGTTCGAGAAACTTGGAGGTACACTTGGAGCAGCAACATGATCGAGTTCGAGGTTCGTGGATAGCGACATGATCGGGTTCGAGGTTCGTGGATAGCGACATGATCGAGAGTTCGAGATGAGGATTGCTTAAAACCACCAATATTTAGCCTTGCATCACATCGCAAGCACCTAAATACTCACCTTGCACGTGAGCACATAAGTCTTGTTCTTATCGCAAGCATAAAATCTCACCTTGCACGCGAGTACAAAGACTTGCACCTTCGCAAGCATAAAATCTCGCCTTGCACGCGAGTACAAAGACTTGCGCCTTCTCAAGCATAAAGTCTCGTCTTGACCACGAGCCCAATGCCCGATATTGGTCCAAAGACTCGTACTCAACACAAGCAATACAGCCAAATTCCGCCCGAGCAAAGCTAAGCGCTACAGCCTTGTTATGTTGCGAGCAAAAAGCCTTGCCCAGCCGCAAGCACATTACATTTCACTCAAGACTCGACTAGCTCTCGAGCATCACAAGTCCACCACGTGGCAAAAAGTCTCGCCTAGCACGTGAGCAATATTATTATTTTTATTATTATTTTACTTTTTATTTTTATTTTTATTTTTTGTGCAGGTAATTACAGGTGGGGGCGTCTTCGCAATGTCTCTACAAATGCTTGGGGGCGATTTACGCCATCAACGATCGACGCAGAAGGAAAAACAAACTTCTTAACCCCCAACAAGTTGGAGGTTAAGAGGGGGCGATGTCTGTACCGTGTATAAAATACACCAGAAGCCCGTGAATCAAGACCAAAAAGCCCGTTAAAGAAGATTCCAGAAGCCTGCATAGGACTTATTGAGGAAGTCCGGAGGTTTATTGAGGAAACCAACCCGTGGGTTTATTGAGGAAACTCACATGGCTTAATATAGAAGCCAAGTCTAGCTTATTATAGAAGCCCAAATGACTTATTGTAGAAGTCATTTTGAGATAGACACAAATCTTGGAAGATAAACAAGGATCTTTCAAGATAAACTCAAATCATGTGAAGATATACAAGAATCTTTCAAGATAGACATGGAATTCTAGGTTAGCTAACCGTACCACAACAATTGTAATCATATCAATATAATACTCTCCCTATGGGATTCCATCCGTGGACGTAGGCATCAATCACGAACCACGTTAAATTCTTTGTCTTTTTTGTTTCTTCAATTTGTTTCATAACCCTAATTGCATCATCATCATCATCAATTAATCGTGTTTTGTGCCTAGAATTTATTTTGGGTACAAACAGATATATTTTGGTTTATGGAAACTGAATATATTTATCCCAACAGTGAAAGATATCGATAATGAGATTATTGTTACCTACTAAAAGAAAAATCAAGGAGCGATATATTTTGGTTTATGGAAACTGAATATATTTATCCCAACAGTGAAAGATATCGATCATGAGATTATTGTTACCTACTAAAAGAAAACGTACAAATGATGCCCAAATATATGCCTCCTCACGAATAAAATTTTGGGCAACAAGTGAGGATGCATTAATTCTGAAAAAGCGGGGCTAAAACAACCTCACCCAATATTTCGATTAGCAATCTGTATGGACTAAATCTAATATACTTTTAAGAGAATCAACTAGACAGTCAGACTTAATCTTAATAAAATGTATATCAAGGAGTTAATATCTCTATCTCTCGATTTGATCTTTACTTAAGCAAATGGAAATCTGCGAGTCTTTATCAAATACAAGAGATATAAACTTGGATGGTACCAAAGACCAATATCCAAGGATCAATCAATTTCCAATCAACAACCAAAGGTTGAATTTCACAATTGATCGATACAACGCACAACCTGTGATATTTCAATTATATAACAAAATATAATGCGGAATAGAAATAACACAGATACCAGAAGTTTTGTTAACGAGGAAATCGCAAATGCAAAAAAAAACCCGGGACTTAGTCCAGATTGAACACCACACTGTATTAAGCCGATACAGACACTAGCCTACTACAAACTAACTTCGGTATGGACCGTAGTTGAACCCTAATCCTCACACTGATTTAAGGTACAGTTGCGCTCCTTACGTCTCTGATCCCTGCAGGATACTACGCACTTGATTCCCTTAGCTGATCTCACCCACAACTAAGAGTTGCTACGACCCAAAGTCGAAGACTTTAATAAACAAATCTGTATCACACATAAAAGTCTACGGTGGTAGATAAATCTGTCTCCCACAGATAAACCTATGAGTTTTGTTCCGTCTTTTGATAAATCAAGGTGAACAGGAACTAATTGATAATCCGGACTTATATTACCGAAGAACATTCTAGTATTATCAATCACCTCATAATAATCTAAATCGTATGGTAGCGAAACTAGATATTGTGGAATCACAAACGATGAGACGAAGATGTTTGTGATTTCTTTTTATCTTGCCCTATCAGAGATATAATCTCAAGTCAATTATTCAATTGAACTCGTACGATAGAAAATGGCAAGATCAGATCGCTCAACTACAAGAGAAGTAGTTTCGTCTGGCTTCACAATCCCAATGAAGTCTTTCAGTCGTTGACCTACATGGTCTCGAGAAAAACCTAAGGTTAAAGGAGAATCAACTCTAGCAAAACCAACTAGTATCACACAGGAGGTGTGGGGATTAGTTTTTCCAGTTGCTAGAGTTCCCCTTATATAGTTTTTCAAATCATGGTTTGCAATCTAAGTTACCTTGGTAACAAAACATTCAATATTCACCGTTAGATGAAAAACCTGATTCAACCAAGCTAATATCTTTCAACCGTTAGATCGAACTTAGATTGTCACACATAAATATTCATTTAGGTTTGAGTAACCATACCTAAACATGTACACTTAGTTGGTTCACAAATAGTTAACCAATGGTTAGCCATATGAGTACTTTCATATTAACCGTATTCACCTTTCTCATAACTAGTTCAAATGACTCATAATTAAGAACTAGTTCAAGAGTTGTTCAATTGCTTAGGTCTTTATTCATAGACACAATTGAAGCAAAATCGGTTGATCCACTTGAATCAATTCATGAACAATATAGCCACGGTTTGAAAAAATTGCATTCTTATAATTTATTGTTTTAAGCTCATGAACTACCGATTTAAGAAATAACCAGCTTGGGTACGCATACGGGTATGCGTACATTAGCTACCGGATTTGAGTTTACAAACTCAGCAGAAATTTTAGGTTCGAAAACTTCCGTGGGTATGCGTACGGGTATGCGTACCTAAGGTGACTGGTTTACTAGTTTGCAAACTACAAACTCAGCAGAAATTTTCGGTTGAAAAGTTCCGTGGGTACGCGTACTCAACCTGTCTCCTTCACCAATACTGCATTCACACATATGCACGCACTTGGTTTCCAGCACATGGATTTATACACTAATGTGCGAACACACTATATATGCTTATATCCATAGTTGGTAATCTCAACTCTACATTTCAATCATTGAAACATTCTTCTATAATGTTATAACAATCGTTATTCACGACTATCGTCATCAAAGCTACTTTCAAGATTGAAACGTCATCATGACTTTCGTCACGGGTAAAGATGAAAATGGTTAAGGCGAAAGCTCACCAACACATATTTCGAGAAAAAGTTAAGCGAGTAAACTCGGCTCGAAATAGCAAATGTGTATGTATGAAAACTATCATACTTATACGACTACTGTCTCAAGAGTAGGAGATAGAGTAGACTTTTGAGTGATAGATGAGTTCAAGTCTCCACATACCTTTTTTGTCGGATGAAGTTCCACTTGTTCCTCGAGTAGTTATTCGTCTTTGTAAGATGATCGCCATGGAGTCTGGAGCTCAACTAGACTTAACTATCCTAGACCGAGACTTAGTCATAAGTAAACTAGAAATCAAGAAATATAGTTTTGATCACTAATATTGACAAATATATTTGAGATAACAACTCATGCGAGTTCGACCGAGCGATGCTCTAACAACCTCCCCCTTTGTCAATTTTAGTGACAAAACTATTAATACATATGGATTACAAAATAGATAAAACTTTGTAGATTCTCGTCCACATGCTTGATCTCCTTGGTGCTTCAATGTTACTCGAAAACTTCGTATTTTCCAAGTACTCCTATGATTCCATGGATGCTCAATTCAACATCATAGTTGTTGAAGTCCCGTAGCCATAAAAATGAGAAAACAAAAGCTCTCGATCATTGTTACACAGTGTCATAGTATTATTACACAGCATCAAAGTTCTCATATCACAACTTTGAAAACAATACTATGGTGATATGTATCACTCCCCCTTAGTCAATACTTCGTCTCAACACGAAAACCACTCCCCATTACATGATGATCCGAAAACCATATGTATTTGGAGTGTGAACTACATATTAATTCTCCCCCTTTTTGTCAATAAAATTGGCAAAGGTACGAAAACGGGATCCTAATAAAATTTCCATGGAGACACTTCAAGACCAAAGAAAAGTACATATCAACTTTGTTTAGATGCAATCATAAAGCCGAAGCTAAATTCATTCATCACGGAGTTTATAAAGATACAAGATAACTCCTCAAATTTAAACAAGCCAGCATATAGACTGGCAAAACATGCTAGAATTCATTCCCTTACGCAATTTTGGTTTGAATATCCTCCAAGTTTTATTGCAAGTGCAATATTGGAGGATATGAACTCTTCTGTTTTAGTTATCTCAAATTAATAAAACTACCTCTGTTTTGCATCAAAAAAAAAAAAAAAATAACTCCTCAAATATTCCACAGCCGCACTCCCCACAAAGATTTGGAAATTAAGCGCAAGTTCAAAAGAACTCTCCCCCATTGGATGTCATTCCCTAAAGAACAACAAGAGCGACCTTACTTTTACGAGAAAATAAGGATTTCTTTGGACACCAAAAACCACAAAATGATTTTGTATCCAAATTTCTCAATTAAACTAACCACAAGAAAACCCATGATTAATTTAATAGGAATACACAACCAAAATAATCACAAACGAATCTATGATTAGTCTAGTTGGAAATGCTCACACAAGAATACTTATGGAGCCACACAGTATATACATAAGATATGGATCAGGGAAGATCAGGGAAGATCAATACTGCGGAATATACAAGGATTCATTCTATTTTCCATCACTATTTGCATAATGACATTCAACAAAAGATTTTAACCTATCTTCCATCAATAAATGACATAATAGGCTTAACTTCTGTTTGTCAAAAGTTCATCGATCTTGTATCAATACTTGCATATCGACATATGAAAGAGATAACTTTTGACATCGTATCCTTCTTAAACAAAAACAAGAATAAAAATTCTTTTAAGAAGTTTTACTAGACATAATTAAAAAAAATTTAACACCAAAATAAAGAGGCACGAAAAAATACTCATCATCTTCATCTTCGGAGACCATGAAGGTGGAACGAACTTTGTCCATGTCTTCTTTAACATCGGGGTACTTGGTAGCAATCACAAGTAATTGTTCTTGAACACAACTTACTTTGGAATTCAATTTACAGACACTTTTGTAAATTTGGCGAAGAAGCTTCGTAGGAGGATCATTCGAGCCATTAGTTGTGTCATGCCTTTGTCTCTTGCAAGCATATTCCTTCATCCGATTGAAGGTACACGGCTGAACAAGCTTTGGGGTTCCAATGGAATTCCCAATGGGTTCAATGGAGAAGTTGCGACAAATACGCTCAATCAAGCATGGATAGCCTAACTTATTGTCGACGGAAGTCATGTCTAACATTTGAAAAATAATGAATCCACAAATGTCAAGACCATTGGTTTCCATCGCAAGGTAATAAACCAATTCCGCAAACTCACGACTCCAACGAGAGTTCTCAACCGTGGAAGGACAAAGGTTAGAAATACCCAATTTTCCAAAAGATTTTAGAGGAAAATCTAATTGATTAGTAGGAAATTTTCTTCCATTCCACACAACACTTTTACCGAAAAGACCTTTTGAAATGGTTTCATGTGAGGGTTTTTCATTGCTTGGTCTAGGAAGACGAAAATTACCCAACGGGATTTTGGTAATCTTTGAAATTAATTCTCTATTCACTAGAATCCTTTGTCTATTGACATGGTCTTGAATTCCATGTCCTCAAGAACAACATCATGAATGTTTGCATAAAAGATTCTAGGAAGAGTATCATAACCTTCACATAGGCCATCAAAGATGTTTCCAAGCTTGAATTTTTCAAAACAAGATAAATCCTCCTTATACCCACTAGTAGAATCCAACTTCTTTTCTATAATAAACCCATTGGATGAAATCTTTTCAAAAACTTTTTCACAAGAATCATCAACAAATCTAATTCTAATTGAATTTTGATCTATGGGTAGATTAATTGAAGAGGATGAAGAACCTAGGTTTTTTGAAACACCTTTTGAACCTTTAACATTCTTCATGATTCTAGAAGGAAATAAGGGAGTGGGTAAGAGATTACTTACTTGAATTTTATCTTGAGAAATCCCTTCACAAGTTTTTTTTCAACAAGCTTTAATGGAGAAATCTTATGAATCCTAGAATGATTTACGTACGCGGACTGATAAGGGAGGAAGAAAGGTAAGCGTACCCATACTTCTTTTATACCCATGGTTGGGCTTGGACCCGTTCACGACCCGCGACCCACTTAAGGAATGTAGGATTTTTGAGGTATCATTCTGGGAGAAAATACCCAAAAAAAAAATATACCTACACTATCTTTTTGAAAAGCTTTTAAATAAAAGATTACATAAACACAGTCAAACCGTTACTTGCCCCATTTCAAGTTATATACAAATGGGGTATAGCCATTCCTGAACTCAGGTGGTGGAAGATGCAGAGGATTTCTCATGCAACTTTTTCGGTTGAAATTTGTGATCAGAATCATGAGCATGATCATAATGATAATACTCAGAGTTCTTTAAGATTATTTTCTTACGACATGGATTTGACTTTTTCTAATAGATGGTTCCTTTACCAACCTTATAGGAAATCTTTTTATCAACCCCATATGAGTAGGTTGTTGGAACAGTTTGTACATCATGGGACCATGATTTGATGGGTACAAAGTTTTTATCAGAATCATTCAAATTCTCAATGGAATTAAGCTTTTCTAATAATTTCAAAATATTTTCAAACGCTCTAAACAGATCCGTGTCAATTGATCCAGTTTGGTAGTATTCCTTAAAGAGATTAAGAGTAATTCTTGTGAGGGTCCATACTTTTGTGCGTTGATCATGTTTCCTCTGAAAATTCTTCTTAGAGGGTTTTTTATTTTTTCCTCTAGACTGTTTTTCATCATCTAGACACGGAGGTATTCTAGATGATACAAGATTATTAAGTGAGACCGTAGGTCTAAAGAGTGACAATCTTTGAATAGTCTTTAAGGAGTTCTGGTGTGCATTACAGATGCCATGAGAAAGTCTTCCAAAGTAATTTCCCATAGGGATAGGCTTTTGAGGATCGGATAAACACAAACTTATAAGGTTTAACGTGTTTGCCTGCTCTGATACTAATTGAAAAAGCGGGGGTAAAACAACCTCACCCAATAGTTTGATTAGAAATCTGTATGGACTAACTCTAATATACTTTTAAGAGAATCAATTAGACAGTCAGACTCAATCTTAATAAAAAGTATATCAAGGAGTTAATATCTCTATCTCTCGATTTGATCTTTACTCAAGCAAATGGAAATCACAGTCTTTATCAAATACAAGAGATATAAACTTGGATGGTACCAAAGACCAATATCCAAGGATCAATCAATTTCCAATCAACAACCAAAGGTTGGATTTCACAATTGATCGATACAACGTACAACCTGTGATATTTCAATTATATAACAAAATATAATGCGGAATATAAATAACACGTATAATTTAAGTTTTGTTAACGAGGAAACCGCAAATGCGAAAAACCCCGGACCTAGTCCGATTGAACACCATACCGTATTAAGCCGCTACAGACACTAGCCTATTACAAACTAACTTCTCGGTCGGGACCGTAGTTGAACCCTAATAAATCTCACACTCGATTCAAGGTACCGGTTGCGCTCCTTACGTCTCCGATCCCCGCGGATACTACGCACTTGATTCCCTTAGATGATCTCACCCACAACTAAGAGTTGCTACGACCCAAAGTCGAAGGCTTTAATAAACAAATTTGTATCACAGTAAAAGTCTACTATGATAGATAAATCTGTCTCCCACAGATAAACCTATGAGTTTTGTTTTGTCTTTTGATAAATCAAGGTGAACATGAACTAATTGATAATCCGGACTTATATTCCCGAAGAACAGCCTAGTATTATCAATCACCTCAATAATCTAAATCGTATGGTAGCGAAACTAGATATTGTGGAATCACAAACGATGAGACGAAGATGTTTGTGATTTCTTTTTATCTTGCACTATTGGAGATATAATATCAAGTCAATTATTCAATTGAACTCGTACGATAAAAAATGGCAAGATCAGATTGCTCAACTACAAGAGAAGTAGTTTCGTTTGGCTTCACAATCCCAATGAAGTCTTCCAGTCGTTAACCTACAGGGTCTCAAGAAGAAACCTAAGGTTAAAGGAGAATCGACTCTAGCAAAACCAACTAGTATCACACAGGAGGTGTGGGGATTAGTTTTTCCAGTTGCTAGAGTTCCCCTTATATAGTTTTTCAAATAAGGGTTTGCAATCTAAGTTACCTTGGTAACAAAGCATTCAATATTCACCGTTAGATGAAAAACCTGATTCAACTAAGCTAATATCTTTCAACCGTTAGATCGAAACTTAGCCTGTCACACACAAATGAATTTAGGTTTGAGTAATCGTACCTAAACTTGTACACTTAGTTGGTTCACAAATAGTTAACCAATGGTTAGCCATATGAGTACTTTTATATTAACTGTATTCATCTTTCTCATAACTAGTTCAAATGACTCATAATTAAGAACTAGTTCAAGAGTTGTTCAATTGCTTAGGTCTTTATTCATAGACACAATTGAAGTAAAATCGGTTTGATCCACTTGAATCAATGCATGAACAATATAGCCCCGGTTTGCAAAGATTGCATTCCTTATAATTTATTGTTTTAAGCTCATGAACTACCGATTTGAGAAATAACCAGATTGGGTACGTGTACGGGTATGCGTACCTTAGCTACCGGATTTGAGTTTACAAACTCAGCAAAAATTTTCGGTTCGAAAACTTCCGTGGGTACGCGTATGGGTATGCGTACCTAAGGTGACTGGTTTACTAGTTTGCAAACTACAAACTCAACAGAAATTTTCGGTTGAAAACTTCCGTGGGTACGCGTACTCGACCTGTCTCCTTCACCAATACGAGCTCAACCTTTCTCCTTCACCAGAAGAGAGGGATTGAATACGAGCTTCTCTTTCTGAATCATTCCCTTCAAATACAATCTCAAGAGTATCCCATGCTTCCTTAGAAGTTTCACATGACAAGACATGATGTAAAAGATCATGACTTACCGCATGTATTATGGCATTTAAACCATCAGAATTCTTCTTGGCAAGAGCTCTTTCTTCATAAGTATAGAACGCTAATCATTTAAACTCAGTTTCCGAATATTCCACTTTCGGTCGTTCATATCCTTCTTCGATTAATAGCCAAGTATTAAAATCTAGAGATTGAATAAAAGATCTCATAGCATATTTCCATAATGGGTAATTTGCCCCATTATATCTTTGTGGTACGTTAACTGAATCAGACATAGATTCAATTCTTATAGGTTGGATCGCACCAAACACAGATTGTTAGATTTTTTCGTGTTTGCCTGCTCTGATACCAATTGAAAAGACGAGGGTACCCAAATACACCACAATCTTTTTGTTTCAACCTATAAGTCCTCTACCGTATGTGATCGTTTATGGACAGAGTCGAGGCAATACGACAATTCGGTTCACACTTCGTGTGATCATCTATGGATACGAAATTGAGACAATACGACAACAATGTGTTACTTGATAATAGGTTCGGACTTAGCCAAACTCTATAGGATCACTATCAAGTAATGCAGAGTTAACATATATGTGTATTTTACTTTATTATAATAAACAATTATAATGCGGAAAACAAAGTAAAAGACACAACAAGATTTTGTTAACGAGGAAACCGCAAATGCAGAAAAACCCCGGGACCTAGTCCAGTTTTGAATACTCTCAAAATTAAGCCGCTATACAAAATCTAATACCAACTTCGTATAATTGAGACCAAGCAGACTACCCCTTGCTACTTAGTTTCGTCAGTATATGTTAGAGCACTGCTCGGTCAAACTCGCAAGCGTTTCTATCTCAAGCTTGTTTGTCAAGTTTAGGTGATCAAAACTATAAGTCTTGATTTCTGGTATACTTATAGCTATGTCTCGAATTAGGATAGAATGTGTAGTTTAGCTTAGACTTCACGGCGTTCATCGATTGAAGACGAAGATCTACTGAGGGGAGCTTGGAGGAACTTCATCAAAAAAAGGTAGGTGGAGACTTAAGCTCATCTATCACTCAGAAGTCTATTCTATTCTATCTCATATTGAGAATAAGTCGTATAGCTATATAGACTTTAATATTACACACATTTGATATTTCGAGCTGAGTTTAACTCGCCTATCTATTTCTCGAAATAAGTGTTAGAAATCTTTTTTCTTTAGCTATGTTCATCATTATTATTAACGAGTTTAGTTGAAAACAATTTATTTGTTGGAAACTGAATAATGAGTCAAAAGATGATCATGTGAAAATTGCCTTGAAACATCTTACATGATTTGTGTGAGACAGTCATTTGATGTAGACTCGGAATGTTTCGTATTGATCACCCGATCACTTGAAATTACTTATAAGCTAATAGTTTGTGTGAGACAGCTATTGTCGTCTTCTAAGGATGTTTCAATGATTGGAATGGGAGTTTAGAACAATTAACCATTGTCTGAATATATCACAGTATGCAAACTGTTGTGGTATGATTCAGGTCCGGGAACCAAGTATGTGTACCAGTACGTGAACGGTTTTAACTGTTAAAGTCCAGGAACCAAGTTTGCATACCCGTTGGCGAACGGTTTCACCTGAGTTTGGTCCGGAATGATAGTATGCGTACCCGTTTACGAACAGTCGGAAAAGATCAAAAGTCCGGAACTTAATTTTGTGTACCCGTTTGCAAACTTAGGTGGTTAAGTTCTAAAAGCGGTTTAGTATGATTTCATACTTATGAAAAAATACATTTATATATTAAGGAATGCAATCTTTGCAAACCGTGGCTAAATGTTCATGAATTGATTCTCTTAAATCAAATCCGATTTTTCTTCAATTGTGTCCTATATACTTCTATGAGAATATAAACAATTGAACAACTCTATGAGTAACACAATTAGATTCATTTGATTATCATTTGATCTAGAAGTGTTAGATGAATGTGGTTAATACCAAAGTGTTTATATGGCTAACTTCGGTTAACTATTGTTGAGCCAACTCAATATACACGTTTAGGTACGGTTACCCATATCTAAATGAAGGTATATTTCATTTGTGTATAACAAGCTCAGACCATCTAACGGTGGAGAGATATTGCTTTGGTTTTAAGCAAACTTAGCTTGAATCTTAAATCAGGTTTTCATCTAATGGTGAATATTGATTGCTTTGTTTCAAAAGCTATCAAATCCTGATTTGAAGACTATATAAGGAAGAACTCTAGCAACTGGGAAACCTAATTCCCACACCTCCTGTGTGATACTAGTTGCGTACTAGATTAGATTCTCCTTTAACCTAGGTTTTTCCTAAAACCATTATAGGTTAACGACTTAAAGACTTCATTGGGATTCTGAAGCCAGACCCAACTATTTTCTCTGTAGTTGCATGTTCTGATCTTACTTGTTTTATCGTATTGAGTACTATCTTTTCTAAGATTGGCTCGAGATTTATCTCCGATAGGTAAGATATAAAAAGTAATTACAAAGCTCTTCGTCTCATTCTCTGCGATTCCAAAATAACTTGTTCTACTACCATATAGTTAAGTTATTGTGAAGTGATTGATATTTCTAGGCTGTTCTTCGAGAATATAAGACCGGATTATCAATTGGTTCCTGTTCACCTTGATTTATCAAAATATGGAACAAAAACTTCGTAGGTATTTCTGTGGGAACAAATTTATCTATCAGAATAGACTTTTCTGTGGGAGACAGATTTTTTTTTATAAAGTCTTCGACTTTGGGTCGTACCAACTCTTAGTTGTGGGTGAATCAGCTAAGGAAATCAAGTGCGTAGAGTCCTGCTGGGATTCAGAGGCGTAAGGAACGCGACCGTACCTTAATCGGTGTGAGACTTGGTTAGGGCTCAACTACATTCCAGTCCGAAGTTAACTTGTAGTAGGATAAAGTCTGTAGCGGCTTAATACAGTGTGGAGTTCAAATATGGACTAGGTCCCGGGGTTTTTCTGCATTTGCGGTTTCCTCTTTAATAAAACTTCTAGTGCTTGTGTTATTTTTTTCCGCATTATATTTGTTTATATAGTTGAAATATCACAGGTTGTGTGTATTTCAATCAATTTTTAAATCCAACCTTTGGTTGTTGATTGAAATTGATTGACACTTGAACATTGGTCTTTGGTACCGTTCAAGTTTTTTCTCATAATAATCAGGCTCACGGATTTCTATCTGTTTGATTTGCTGATTACATTGAGAAACAGAGATATAACTCTTGGATATATTTTCCTTGATTGAGTCTAACTGTCTAGTTGTTTCTCTTGGAATTATATTGGAGTTAGTCCATACAGATTGCCGAACAAAATATTGGGTGTGGTCGTTAGACCCCCGCTTTTTCAGTATCCCTGTGTTTAAAATAACTATTTTACCCTTGGTTTCAAAATTCACCCGAAATGATCAATTTACCCTTCGACTTCTAGAATCACGCACGTGAATAGCAAGTCCTTTCGATCGTATTCCAAACAGCAAAGGAATAATCTGTTTGGTAACCACTCTAATCAATCTTGCTACAAGATACAGATGAGTTGTTGACAAAGGCTCTCCCGTTTAATCTAATAAACTCCTTTGTCTGTTTAGATCAATCTACCTTTGACTATCGAAATAGTCAAGCATAGGTTCACAATCAATAAATATATATCTCAAAGAGAAACTGTAAAGCGGTACCGATCTCACGCAACTAATTAATCGAATAAATCCGATTCTAGTTGGATCCAAGCCGATCAAGGTTTGTGCACACAATTCATAAGATACAAAAACCAATAAGAAATCTTATTCTTCTTCAAATCTTTTTTAATCTTCAATAACCTGGACAACACCACTTGAATCTCTTGTGATCAATCACACACAGAACGGAGTTTGTTAACAATGGATTACCACAAGATGTCTTTAATCTAACAAAAGTTCTAAAGATCCCGATTCCCGTCGATACTCTGATCTAGTTTAAGTGAATCTTATATCAGAAAAGAAGATTCTCAAGCATAAGCAAACTAGGTGCAATCAAAATTTCAACAACCGTTAGTCAATCAAATCAGTCAAAAACTAATAACACTGCAATTATGCTAGTTTCCCGCCAACGGTACTCGTAGAGCTTCTTGATCCCACAAAAGTCTTTAAACGAGCAGTCGTAAGAGATTTCACCTAATTATGATACTTTCCTCTCCGAATAGATGGCTCCACCAGAAACAATAAGAAATGAAGTTTGCATGGCTCTTAGGATAGTTTGCTATAAATGATAACTTAGGTATTTATATACCAAGGTTGTTTGGACACTAAAGAATTTCCAAAATCGAAGATATTCTCAATATATATGTATGCAATACATAACAAAATTCGGTTTTCCTAATTCCAATATATGCTTGTCCATATTTCTGAAATATCTCAATAGAAAATCTCCAATTAGTAAATGCACATTACTAATTTTTATTCTCTAGAGCTATGCATTAATTGATGGTAATTAAAGCATATAAAACCAAAAACCTTAATTAAAAGATTCTCAATTTATTTCGACACTGGATCACCTTGAGTATTAAGGAATATCTTTGAACAACAAATGATAAGAGTTACTACTCGTGTTCAAAGTATGTTGACATCTTTTCACTGTAAATCCTTATTTCATATTTACATGGATTTACATTATTGGAATTGCTTATACCACACTTCCAAGCAAGTTTAGAGTTGGTTTGCCTGTATTCCAAGACTACTATGTGAATTAACCATACAAAATCACATACATGGGTTCAATCGGTTCTACCAATCATTAGGATCGGTTATACCTAAATATGGAAACACTAGTGATCGGTCAAACCAGTCTACTAGGATTGGTTACACCAGTTACAAGGATCAGTTCCATCTACACATGGTATTGCTTATGATCGGTCACACCAGTTACCAGGACTGGTTACACCAATTACAAGGATCGGTCACACACTCTCATGATCGGTCACCCCAATTACTAGGATTGGTCACACCAATTACAAGGATCGATCATACCATCACATGGTGATTACTTAGGATCGGTTACACCAATTAACAAAAACCAGTCATACCAAATCATAAGTCAGGCATTGTGATTAGTTATATACCAAGATACATAACATAAGTTAAGATCGGTTCAACTATCTCACACATATTGGTCATCCAAAGATTTGCAATGAATAACCGAACCAATAAGCCTAATGATTTATGTTAGAGCACTGCTCGGTCGAGCTCGCAAGCGTTGCTATCTCAAGCATGTTTGTCAAGTTTAGTTTCCAAAACTATAAGTCTTGATTTTTAGTCTACTTATAGCTAAGTCTCGGACTAGGATAGAAGCGTAGTTGATCTCTAGACTCCACGTCGTTCATCATGCAAAGAAGAAGAACTACTCAAGGAACTGTTGGAACTTCATCGACTAAAAGGTATGTGGGGAGACTTGAACTTTTCTATCACTCAAAAGTCTATCCACTCTATCTATTATCTTGATACAAAAGTCGTATTGCTATATATTCTATTATACACATTTTCTATTTCGAGCCGAGTTTATCTCGCTTATCTATTTCTCGAAATATGTGTTGGTAAGCTTTCGCTTTGGCCAAGTTGATCTTTACAAGCGACGAAAGTCATGTTGATTATTTCAATATCTTGAAAATCGCTTTGATGAAAAATAGTGTGTGAATAACCTCTATTTAACATCCTCTAAGAATGTTTCAATGATTGAAATGAGAGTTTAGAATATATAACCTTGAATGGATGTAAACATTGTATGTGAACTCATACGTGTGTAAGTCCAAAATCCTTGAACTAAAGTATGCGTACTTTGCTGCTCAGGATAACCAGAAATAAAGTCCGCGTACCTGTACGCATACTGTCGGAAGTTCACGTCCCGTGAATTTCTGCTAGAGTTTGTGAACTGAAAACAAACTCAAACAGGGTACTTAAGTATGCGTACCGGTAGGCATACATAAGTGGGTTATTTTCTAAAAACGGTTTATTTGTGAACTAAGACATATATAAACTAAGGAATGCATATTTGCAAACCGTGGCTATAATGTTCATGAATTGATTCGAGTGAATCAAAATCATTTTTGCTTCGATTGTGTCTTATATACTTCTATGAGATCTAAGCAATTAAACAACTATCTAACTAGTTCTTTTGAGTCATTTGAACAAGTTATGGTGAAGATGAATATGGTTGATATGAAAGTACTCATATGGCTAACCATTTGGTTAACTACTGTTGAGCCAACTAGGTGTACACGTTTAGGTACGGTTACACAAACCTAAATGAACGTGCATTTCATTTGTTTATAACAAGTTAAGTTCGATCTAACGGTTGAAAGATATTAGCTTGAATCTAATCAGGTTATCATCTAACGGTGAATATTGAATGCTTTGTTACCAAGGTAACTTAGATTGCAAACCCTGATTTGGAGACTATATAAAGGAGAACTCTAGCAACTGGGAAACCTAATCCCCACACCTCATGGGTGATACTAGTTGTATAAGCTAGAGTCGATTCTCCTTTAACCTTAGGTATCTACCGAGACCCTGTAGATTAACGACTTGAAGACTTCATTGGGATTGTGAAGCCAGACCCAACTATTTTCTCTGTAGTTGCGTGATCTGATCTTGAGTATAAGTATAATTGTAAAATTGGCTTGATATTAATTTCTCCGATAGGCAAGATAGAAAAGTAGTCACAAACATCTTCGTCTCATCGTTTGTGATTCCACAATACCTTCTTTCACTAGTCGATTAAGATTATTGTGAGGTGATTGATATTTCTAGGTTGTTCTTCGGGAATATAAGTCCGGTATATCAATTGGTTCATGTTCACCTTGATTTATCAAAAGATAGAAAAAAACTCGTAGGTATTTCTGTGGGAGATAGATTTATCTATTCCTGTAGACTTTTATGTGTGATACAGATTTGTTTATTAAAGTGTTCAACTTTGGGTCGTAGCAACTCTTAGTTGTGGGTGAGATCAGCTAAGGGAATCAAGTGCGTAGTATCCTGTTGGGATCAGAGATGTAAGGAGCGCAACTGTACCTTGGATCAATGTGAGATTGATTAAGGTTCAACTAAAGTCCAACCGAAGTTAGTTTGTAGTAGGTTAGTGTCTCGTAGCGGGGCTTAATGGCAAAGTGTGTGTTCAATATGGACTAGGTCCCGGGGTTTTTCTGCATTTGCGGTTTCCTCGTTAACAAAACTTCTGGTGTCTTTGTTATTTCTTTTCCGAATTATATTTTGTTATTGTTGATGGTGGATTTTCGTTTAAGGTTAAATTTGTAAGTAACCAGAAAAATCATGCGCCTCGACATCTTGTAAAAGATAAAGCCGTTTGTAAGTGATGGAGACTCCTCACTTAATTCACCAAGAATGGAGCATGAAGCAACAATCCCATTCTCGTGAATACATGAAATTCCTCGAGGTTGGAGCATGCAAAGAACAATCCCTTCTGTGAATTTCATATCGGCCTTGTATTTCTGTACCCATTACCGGTGTGGCATGACGCGTCGAGTGTTACTCTTACGAGTAACACGAACCTCCAAGCACTATAATGAATCCATGTACGAAATACCGTACAGCTGATTCTCGGTGTGTTATACTAGCCCGAGCCCTCTCGGTGTGTTATACTAGCCCGATTTAGCCCCTCTCGGTGTGTTATACTAGCTCGATTGAGCATCCGGACTTGATTTGTATCGGTCTCCGGATATGATACGATCGCATCATCCAACTCCGCAAGCATGATTGGATGACCACAGATCAATTCCATCACCCCAAGCGGTATGGAATACACACGGCCTTAGCCCCGGATATGATTCGTCGCAGTCATCCAACTCCAAGCATGATTGGATGACCACGCATCAATTCCATCACCCCCAGCGGTATGGAATACACGCGGCCTTAGCTGCCGGATATGATCGATCGCGCCATCCAACCGCAAGCATGATTGGATGACCACAGATCAATTCCATCACCCCCAAGCATGTATGGAATACACACGGCCGACCCGCATGGTCGACCATTGGCCTTTGCTTGCCAAGAAACCGTCCATACCAAGCATTATGGGCGGAAAACCCTAAATTAGGGTTTGCGGCATATTACATATGTCGCAAAACGGTCTCAACCGGGTCCGTCTTCGAGGCATAGATGGAGGGTGTAGATGTAGACTCAAAGGCCCGGAGCATGTCGACACAATCACCATGTGACCGCCACACGCTTGACCAATCGGTCAAAGCCAACCGTGGTTGGTTACAACAAAACCGTCCGCCCAAAAGAGCATGGTCGCGCGGCTTTGAAAGCCAAAATTAGGGTTTCAAGTCATCACGCGCGTCCATCTTCTCCGTTGGGGAATGGAGGGTCCGCAGTTGGATTAACTAAGGCCGGTCATACCAGCATGACCACCGTGGGCCCATCTACCTCCTCTTGCGGCTTCGGCCAAGGCACATCATTCCGGCCAACCCAGAACGCACACCCAAACTCGTGCGGTTACACTCCCAAATCCTAAACTGATCTCGACGCTCAACTTCACCTGGGATGATTTGAATGGCTTAGATCACGTTTTCATGGGATAATCAAGTATAGGTGTGAACACCAACCTACCACCTACACGGTAGTGTGATCGACCAAAACCAACCAATGTTGGTCGTCGAAACGCGTGCCCAAACTAGGGAAATCACGCCGGTTTCCAACTCCTTTGCGGCAAGGGATTTCTCGCCGCAAACCGATCTCGACCGCTCCTCTTTCTGGCCAAATTGAGTGGCCCGATCGCGCTTTCATGAGGGAACGGAATACAGGCGCCTACACCATCATGCCGTCAACACGCATGTATGGTCGGTCTTCTCCAAAATCCTTCCCATGATTGGTTTCGACCAAGCTGAAGAGTGATGCTTGCGCACCTCTTTAAAAACCCTAATTTCATCGACGGTCGCAGATGAGTGTCTCAAACATCATCTCATCCGTCCGACCTCACCAGCTTGGTTATACAACCCTGGTCAGGAGTTATTTGGTTAGTGAGCAGTCATTACACATCACTTACCACACCGTAATGCGCACTGCATAAAATACACACGATACCGCACAAGTATCGACTTTCGAATAACACGGTTATTCAATTCAACATACATGCTATCTTTCGTGGACCCACGATCCACATTCCAGACATCAATCATGTCACAAACTGGGGGATACTTACTGGGGTATTGGTCTGGCGGTTTACAGCGTGCAGCGTGCAACGCGCCATCACAAGAACGTGTTAGGGAGTCATGGACGGTTACAGATGAACTGGAGAAGTGGGCAAGACCGGTCGTATGCTACCGACACACAACTCCACCACTCCACCATTCCACTACCTCCACTTCCCACGAAACGTGAATGAGGCTCAATGACTTGTATAAATAGGTTCTCTGCCCTATTTCAAAAAACAAGCCAAGACAAAGAACAACACAAGTTCGCCGACGAAACCAAGTGTTAATACGACATCGTATTCAAACACCCGAGCTTGCTTGCATCAACCGTAAGCTTGCTCATATTTCGTTACAAGTCATAAGCAAGCCAACATCTTCACAATCTCAACACCTTCTTCGCTTCCCCCTAAGATCAACCCCATCTCCTTCACTTTGTGACCGAAACAAGTCCGAACGGCCATTTCTTGGTTTAGGCCGGACTTGCACAGTATTGATCTCTCGAATCTACAAGCACTCACCGCGCAGTGCATTTGTTGTAGGTTTAAATTCATTCCTCATCACACCCCAAATTACCAAATTCAGCAGGAGTAATTTTCACCCATCAACAGTTATATAATTGAAATATCACAGGTTGTGCGTTGAATCGATCAATTGGTAAATCCAACCTTTGGTTGTTGATTGAAATGGATTCATACTTGAACATTGGTCTTTGGTACCGTTCAAGTTAATTTCTCATGTATTCAGTTAGACTCGCAGATTTATATGTGCTTGAGTAAGTATTGAATTGAGAAATTGAGATATAACTCTTTGATATACTTTTTATTAAGATTAAGTCTAACTGTCTAGTTGATTCTCTTAAAAGTATATTGGAGTTAGTCCATACAGATTGCTAAGCGAATTATTGGGTGAGGTTGTTGTACCCACACTTTTTCAATTTCCATTTCGATTCACGATTTTTTTTTTCATGAATGTACTTCCTTTAAACAAATGTAAAACATTGTTTCCTAGGATAAAATCTTCACCATAACCCATTCACGTAATCATAACTCTACATACAAGATTATGTCGATGTCATATCTATGAAGTTCAAAAGATAGGCGTTTTACTTCGTAGTCTAATGTTGTAAGAATGTTGTAGCTATTAATTATCTTTGAAATAATGTTGTAAGAAATATTGCATAAGGCAATACGCCTAAGATCATAAGGATACTGCTTGATTTTAGTTTTGGGAAAGAGAGTATTAGTTTCACTCAACTTTTTCATAGTACATTAGGAAATTATTAACCATCTCAACTACCTCAGTGCCTAATATATCCAACCGTGACTGAAAAATCCATGTGGAAAACCATATGGACCTAGTTGAAAAATCGGGGGGGTCCAAACACACCCAATATTTCGTTCGGCAATCTGTATGGACTAACTCCAATATAATTCCAAGAAAATCAACTAGACAGTCAGACTCAGTCAAGGAAATATATCCAAGAGTTATATCTCAATTTCTCAATACAATCTGCAACCGAACAGATAGAGATCTGTGAGCCTGATTGATATGAGAAATAACTTGAACTGTACCAAAGACCAATGTTCAAGTGTCAATCAATTTCAATAAACAACCAAAGGTTGGATTTACCAATTGATTGAACTACGCACAACCTGTGATATTTGAATTATATAAACAAATATAATGCGGAAAATAAATAACATAGACACCAAAAGTTTTGTTAACGAGGAAACTGCAAATACAGAATAACCTCGGGACCTAGTCTAGATTTGAACACCATAATGTATTAAGCCGCTACAGACAATAGCCTACTACAAGTTAACTTTGGACTGGAATGTAGTCGAGCTCTAACCAAGTCTCATACCGATTAAGGTACAGTCGCGTTCCTTACGCCTCTGGATCCCAGTAGGACTCTATGCACTTGATTCCCTTAGCTGATCTTACCCACAACTAAGAGTTGCTACGACCCAAAGTCGGCTACTTTGTAAAAAAATCTGTCTCCAACAGAAATGTCTATTCTGATAGATAAATCGGTCTCCCATAGAAATACTTACGAAGTTTTTGTTTCGTCTTTTGATAAATCAAGGTGAACAGGAACCAATTGATAATCCGGTCTTATATTCCCAAAGAACAGCCTAGAGATATCAATCACCTTACAATAACTTAACTTTATGGTAGTAGAAGAAGTTATTGTGGAATCACAAAGAATGAGACGAAGAGCTTTGTGATTACTTTTTATATCTTACCTATCGGAGATAAATCTCGAGCCAATCTTAGAGAAGATAGTACTCAATACAATAGAATAAGTAAGATCAGAACACACAACTACAGAGAAAATAATTCGGTTTGGCTTCAGAATCCCAATGAAGTCTTTAAATCGTTAACCTATAATGGTTTTAGGAAAAACCTAGGTTAAAGGAGAATCGACTCTGGTATGCAACTAGTATCACAAAAAAGTGTGAGGATTAGGTTTTCCAGTTGATAGAGTTCTCCCTTATATAGTATTTCAAATCAGGGTTTGCATTCTAAGTTAACAAAGCAATCAATATTTACCGTTAGATGAAAACCTAATTTAAGATTCAAGCTAAGTTTGATTAAAACCAAAGAAATATCTCTCCACCGTTAGATGGTATTAGCTTGTTACACACAAATGAAATATACCTTCATTTAGATATGGGTAACCGTACCTAACGTGTATATTGAGTTGGCTCAACAATAGTTAACCGTAGTTAGCCATATGAACAGTTTTGTATGAACCACATTCATCTAAAACTTCTAGATCAAATGATAATCAAATGAATCTAATTATGTTACTCATAGAGTTGTTCAATTGTTTATATTCTCATAGAAGTATACAAGACACAACTGAAACGAAATCGGATTTGATTCATGATTGTACAAAATATTTATTCAAGAATCAATGCATGAACATTTAGCCACAGTTTGCAAAGATTGCATTTCTTAATTTATAAATGTATTTGTTCATGAGTATGGAATCATACTTAACCAATTTTAGAACTTTAACCAACTCAGTTTGCAAACGAGTACGCAAACTTGAGTTCTAGACTTCGGTCATGTACGACAATTCGCAAATGGGTATGCATACTGTCGTTCCGGACCGAACTCAGGTGATACCGTTCGCATACTAGTATGCAAACTTGGTTCCCAGACTTTAACAGTTAAAACTGTTTGCATACTGGTATGCAAACTTGGTTCCTGGACCTGAATCATACCACAACAGTTTGCATAATGTGCTATATCCAGACAATGATTAATTGTTCTAAACTCCCATTCCAATAATTGAAACATCCTTAGAAGACGACAATAGCTGTCTCACACAAACTATTAGCTTATAAGTAATTTTCAAGTGATCGAATGATCAATACGAAACATTCCGAGTCGACATCAAATGACGGTCTCACACAAATCATGCAAGATGTTTCAAGGCAATTTTAACATGATCATATTTTGACTTATTATTTAGTTTCCAACAAATAAATTGTTTCCAACTAAACTCGTCAAGAATAATGATGAACGTAGCTAAAGAAAAAAACTTTTCAACACATATTTCGAGAAAGATATAAGCGAGTTAAACTCAGCTCGAAATATCAAATGTGTATAATATAAAAGTCGATATAGCTATACGACTTAGTATGAATTGGAGATATAATAGAATAGACTTCTGAGTGATAGATAAGTTTTAGTCTCCACATACCTTTTGTTGATAAAGTTCCTCCAAGGTCTCCTTAGTAGATCTTCGTCTTCAATCGATCAACATCGTGAAGTCTAAATCTCAACTACACATTCTATCCTAATCCGATACATAGCTATAAGTAGACTAGAAATCAAGACTTATAGTTTTGATCACCTAAACTTGACAAACAAGCCTGAGATAGCAACGCTTGCAAGTTCGACCGAGTAGTGCTCTAACACTAGTGTTTTCCAATGCTTCGTATGCTTATGAGCTTTGAATATGTCATCACATCAGGTGGCCTAATTACCCCCGGTTGTTAATGATTGGTGGAATATGTTGCAGAATACTTTCATATATAACAGGATTTGCGGTAGTGTGCAGACCTTTGTAGTGGTTAGTGAGTAGATTCTGCATCTCCATTCTACTAGCTAGAGCACCGGTTACCACTATTATCCTTTAGAGCTGCAATATTATTTCTTGATTTCCTACTATTAGCATCTGTATGGCTATATTTTTTGTTCATATCTATTTCCATATGGAACTAATCTCGTGATTTTAATCCCCAAAAGTAAATATGAATTTGGTATCAATGCCGAATCTTCTGCTCAACTTGTTGTACTTCTAAATTCGTATTTGGGATACTTATCTGTTGATGATGACCCCTAGCTAATTTTTGATGAAGTAATTAAATTGGTATTTTTTGAATATTCCCAAACTTGTTTTTCTTTTTTGCTAGAGATTTGTAGGTAATGTTTAATTTTCTTAAAAGTTGATAGGAAGAAATCCTCTAAAACTATTAATCTATCTAGCCAAAATTTGGACCATTAGAGTATCATCCATTTCTTCTTTATCTCCAGGCAACATTATCTAGAAAAATTGGGAACTTATTTAAACCAAGTTGTGGTGGATACAAAAGCTTAGAAATTAGGAAAGTGCAAAATCCAATCATCATTAATAGTGGCTCTATCCAATATTTCCTTTCTTATACCATGTACCATTAGTGGACCACATAAAAAAACTTGCAGTATAGTTCCATATCTTCTAACCTAGCTTCTAGAAATTGTATTGAGGACGGAAGAATCATAGGAAGTAGAAGCAAAAGAAGAAAAAGTATGTATGTATGTATGTATGTATGGAGAGATAATTAAATTACTACTAATCATGTCTTCATTGCTAAAAGTGACATTTAACACACCTAAAACAACCCAAATCATGTTAATAGTATGAATCAGATCCCTTACATAACTCTATTGCATCTTTTTTTGGTCATAGTAAGTAAAACCATATATTCATGTGTGAGAAGCCACTCAAACTTAGATGAGTCATCTTGCACTAACCAATTTATGACCCAAGTATTTGCATTCACAAATTCAGAGTGAAAACCATAAAATCAACCAACCAGCTAATCCTCTAGAAGGAATTAGTTTTGCTATTAGGAAGATTATACAGTCTCATAAGTTTTTGTATCTTATCAAATCCTATTTTGGCTTCATAAATAAAAACAAGATCTGGATCATATCAGACTAATTGATCACTTAGAGGTTCTCTAGTGACTTTACCAGAAAAACCTTGGCAATTTCAAGCTAAAATTCTCATGATAAAAATATGAATATAAAGAATGAATATGAAATGCAGTAAATTATATGAATGGTGAGACAATAACAATTACGATGATTCTCAAGACAGTTTGAAATGATGAGGGTACCGAGTACACCATAATCTTTTCGACAACAACCTATGAAGACACATCTTATATAATCTTAAGGAAACAATAACGTTCAAAATATTATTTCAACAAGATGTACTTGGCAATAGTCAGAGTTCGAAACGAACTAATTGTGGGACCATTACTAAGTTGATTAACGTACAAGTGTATTTACTTTATTATTAAGAAAATTATTATATTTTGTAATGAATAGTAAATAATTCAACACACAAGATTTGTTGAGAAATACCGCCTTGCGAAAAACCCGGAACTAGTGCATTTTGAATACTCTAATTAAGCCATTATTACTGCATGCAACTTCATATAGTTGAGACCAAGTAAACACTCATTAGTTACTAAGTTCCTTTAGTATCCCCGCTCCTTCAACCAATCTGGTCAACACACATGAATCCCAAGACAGAGTCCACTATCTTGAGTTGTTTCACCTTTGTGAAACTTCTTCTCTCAACTCTTTTGGATAGTAACCCGAAACAACAAATGACTAATTTTAGTTTCAGCAACCAACTCACTTATCGGTCATCCAAATAAATCATTAAATTAGTGATAAAGAAGAGTAAATGATCTTCCATTTATATCAATAAAATCCTTTGGTTAAAGATCAAACCAAGACAATGATTATCGAAATAATCAATCTCAGCGAACAATTATATCCAAGCAACTTAATGCAACTAGACAGTTTCTTAGATCTTTTTCCACAAGTCTTATGTTTATCAAGATAAACAGCTTGTGGGTCCTATAGAATTAAGTATGTAAGAAATAACATAATTATCAGAACCAGAAATAAAAGTTTCAAGTCATTAATCTTCGATTTCGATCTTCAAAGTAACCGCTGCAAAAAAACTTGATTCCACTATTGATCAATACACACAGATCAGAGTATGTTAATGTTGATTGATCAAAAATTCTATCTATAGAACTACTTGGATCCGTTATAATCGATTGCCAAAAAAACTTGGGTGAACTTATATTAGAAGACAAGGAGCATAAAATTAATAAGTTTTATCTATCGAAGATTACTGTACGATATGATTAAATTAATAATCAATGAAAACTAAAATAACAATATGATTTAGTTTCGCACAATGGCACTACTAAAATCTTGTTGACACAAAGAAGACTTTTGAAAACGCGGGGGTACCAAAATACACCACCAATTTTTCGTAGGCAATCTGTATGGACAAACTTAAACACAATTCCGAGAGTTCAACTTAATGAATCTCAATCAAGGAATAAAATCTAGAGTTATATCTCTTTCTCTCACAATCAGAAAGTTTACAGAGGCTAGTCCATGAACCTGATTTACGTCTGAGAACTTGGGTGATTTCAAAGTTCAATTTACCAAGTAATCAATTAAGTCGTATCCAACAAACAAGGATGGATGTATCTACTTTTATTTATTAGCGCACAACATGTGATATTTCAATTATAAAGATAAACAATATAATGCAGAAAAGAAATAACATAGACACCGTAAATTTTGTTAACAAGAAACCTAAATGCAGAAAACCCCGGACCTAGTCCGATTGAACACCAAATCAGATTAAGACGCTACAGACACTAGCCTACTACCAATTAATTTCGGCTTATAATGTAGTTTAGCCCTAACCAAGTAACACACCGATTAAGGTACAGTCGCGCTCCTTACGCCTCTTGAATCCCAGCAGGAATCTGCGCAAATGATTCCCTTAGCTGACGTCCTTTACAGCCTAAGAGTTGCTTCAACTCAATTAAAGACTTTAAGAAAATATGCCTCCCACAGATAAGCCTATATGTGTGATTTCCTTTTTGATCGTAGATTAAGATATTGAAAATCTATAGCAATAGACAAAGTCTATCTAACCTCAAAATTCATACTTATACATCCCGAAGTGCAGCCTAGATTATTATTCACCTCACAAGTATTAATTTTTTGGAATCAACAAAGTTTGAGACGAAGAGAAATTTGAAGATTTCTATCTATCTTGTTCAAGTGAGCAGCTCAACAATCGAACAAGATCAGGATACTCGAGCTATCAGATAAACAATAGCTGTACCTGGCTTCACGAATCCCTATGAAATCTTTGTAGTCGATAAAACCTAAAAGGGTTTTAGGAAGAGGACGACTCTAGTTTTGCAACTAGGACTCACCAAAAAAAAAAAAACTAGTGTCGAGATTCAAAGATCGCAGTTACTTGAGGTTCCCCTTTTATAGACATTCAAAGCATATGTTGCTTTAGGTTTAAGCTAAGATAGCTTTGGAACCAAGCAAACAATATGCACCATTAGATGAATCTTTGAATATGATGAACCATAACCAAACCGCGTACATAGACCACACTCATGAATGGTTAGTCGAAACTAAACAAATGAACTATAAGCTTGAGCATTTTCATATACACTTAAGTTTTAACTCGAGTCACTATAATGTGATCAAATATGTCTATGGTGTTTTTAGAGATTATTCAAATGCTAATTATCTCGAAGAAATAATTTATGTGCAAATGAATTTAATCGTCATGGTAAGTAATGCACAAGGTAAAAATAACTAACTGGTTCGTGAACAGTTAAGTCAAAGTACGTGTACCGGTATGTATACCTTATGACATGACCGAGTTCCGGAGTTCACATAAATTTTCTGGTACATGTACTAGTATGGATACCAAACCGGTTCCGGGACAAACATTTCTTTTCTAGTATGCGTACTGGTTTGCGTACCGATCCGGGTTCATGAGTTCACATACCTTTTAAAGTGTGCATACGGGTATGCGTACAAAAAGACTTTCGTCGACATATAGCTACTCCGTTACGTGTACTGGGAACATGTTTTACAAATTCAGACCTATAAACGTTTTCCCAGTTTGTAAGACTGGTATGTACACTATCTTATATCCGAATCTACAATAGTTATATATTTTTCTCATAATCGATTTGAAACATTCCCGAATAACATCAATGACACATATCATTGTTCCAGGATATTTTCGCATGATAATCTTTGAATCATGTCTTTGATTGCGAATAATAAATTTTTCTTAACCGAAATTCATCAAGTATGAAATGTTCATTAAGCTTAGTCATATTTCGAGGACTAATTACAAGATATGAAAAGACGAGGGTACCCAAATATACCACAATCTTAAACTTTTCCACCTATAAGTCCTCTTACCGAAAGTGATTGTCTATGGACTAAGTTGAGACAATACAACAAATCGGTATTCACACTTTGTGTGATAGTCTATGGATACGAGATTGAGACAATACAACAATCAAAGTGTGATTACTTGATAATAGGTTCGGACTTAACCAAACTCTATAGGATCACTATCAAGTAATACGGAGTTAACGTTTGTGTGATTTACTTTAAATTATAATAACAACAATTATAATTGCGGAAAACAAAAGTAAATGACATATCAAGATTTTGTTAATGAGGAAACCGCAAATGTAGAAAAACCCCGAGACCTAGTCCTGAATTGAATACTCTCAGAATTAAGCCGCTATACAAAATCAAACCAACTTCGTACAGTTGAGACGAAGCAACTAAACCTATAGTTCACCTAGTTTCTTCAGTATCCATGCGCTTCCGATATTCAATAAGTGCACACACTGGAAAAATTCCTTTGGTTCGTATTCCAAACAGTAAAGGAACAATAAATCTGTTCGGTAACAACTCTTTTCAATCTCAGTGATATGAGTTAGACAAAGGCTCTTCTGTTTAATCCAATAAACTCCTTTGTCGGGTTTAGATCAATCTATCCAACAACTACCAAAGTAGCAGAGTTTAGATTATGCAATCAATAATAGGATCTGATCAAGATACTAAATACTGATGCCGATCTACGCAACTAATCAACCAAATCTATAAAAGATAAACCGATTATAGTTGGATCCCATCCGATCAAGTTTTGTGCACACCAAATATTATAAACCCAAATCAGAAATATTATTCGTCTTCAAATCTTCTTAAATCTTCAATAAACACCTGCACACAACAACTTGAATATCTTGTGATCAATCACACACAGAACGGAGTCTATCAACAATGGATTATCACAAGATGTCTTTAGATCTACAAACAGTTCTAAAGATCCAGTCGACACTTCGATCTAATTTGAGTGAATCTTGTATCACAAGTGCAATCTATTGTTTTGATAAGACCAAAATAAAGATCAGAATTAACTTCATTTTTCTTATCAGGCACTAATTATTCAGACAATAACTTAGAACTTTCCACTTTAGACAAGACGAATACTAGGTTAGTTAACTAATATTTCTCGTCAAGGCATTCGATTAGACTTGAATAACCGAATCCTTTACTTTAGCCAGGTAGCCATCACAGTCCAACAACCTACAAAAGTGAAATGTTATGGTCGACCAATGCTATTAGCCCGGACTGGAAAAAGAATTTAGGCTTCTTGGGTCCGTCCAGGGGCGGAGGCAGCCCATTGCAAGGGGGTGCACTTGCACCCCTGTCCAGCTGCCTCCAAAGCCCATTTCAAGCCCAACTAGATCTTTTTTTTTTTTTTAACATTTAAGCCTAATTTTCCATTTTTGCACCCCTAAAAAAATGTTTGCACTCTTTAGCGAATTTTGCACCCCCATCCAACATTTCTTGGCTCCGCCCCTGGGTCCGTCCCTGTCCATGATGAGGCGGCGACTAAATGTGCTTCAAAAGGGTGCCCCTAATTCAAGGTTAGCCCGTGGATTAGTTGTTATCTGAGTACAGTATTTTAAAATCTTTGAATTGTACAGGTAATTTATACTTTTCTTTAATTGCAATTGAAGAGGGAGGCAGTGAATTATATAGATAGTAGGATAGAGATGAAATGAATGTTGGAGATAGGGGACACTAATTTATTTGCCCCAAAACAAATGGCCAAATGTATTTGAGTGTATAAAAATTATTGATGTGTCCTTGTAATTGGACCACTACTGCGTTATCGTTATGTACTGAAGGTGGGTGTTTAAGGCATTCAATGTCGATTTATGAGGCGGTTTTTTTAGGGTTATATTAAGGTATGCAGTTAGGTTCAAGTAAGCTCAACTACAGTTGACCTACAGAAAAATCAGTCAAAAGAGTGTTGACTGAAGGAACTTTTTTTCTTCTTTTTTTTGCCTTTTGTCAAAGATAAATTAGCATCGCTTAAGGGGACTGTAACTTTGATTCTGCCAACAGTGAGACTTGGTGGCCAAACTTGGATTGGCATGGATTACTTCGAGAGGATGTGTTTAAACCCTTTCAACTATCAGTCTATCAGCTATGAAGGGCAAGCAACAACACCCACACGCAAAAACAACCTACAACAAACAAGCAATGATATCCAAAGTCCACTCATCGATTTGCAAGCAGGAGATTTTGACCTCTGCTCTCAACTATGAGAGTTCAGCTCCCTTCACCACAAATGTAGGGACTGTACCAGTCGAGGGCCACCAACTTAGTGTCCGAAAATAATGATAAGGGAAATTTGGGAAAATGGCCAAATACATGGTTCAGTGTTGGAAATCTGCCCCAATATTTAAAATTTTAGAAAAATGCTCCATTCCGTAAAAAACCCAGTTAAGTCACATGTGTGAGCCTACACACGAAGAAAAAGACAAATATACCCTTCAGAATTCAAGTTTCGTAGTCTAAAATTCGGGATTCAAGGTTGAGGTCTAAAGTTCAGTTTGTGACGGCGACGGTTTGTGTGGTGTGATTCCCAAGTAGTAATCGTGGCCTTATACATGTGACTTACTTGGATTGGATTGAAGTTAAGGTTGAGTATTTTCCAACTATTTTTTTAACGTTGGGTGATTTTAACATTACACCCGTGTTAAGAACATTTTCCTAATTTTCCGTTTTTTAGGTGTTGGATAAAAAGTCTGAACCTACAAAATCAAATTCAGACTTTCTTTTATCCCAACACCTAAACGCAAAACAAGTTGTGGAACAAGTCTAATGTGTGGAGTACTGGAGTTCTTTTAGGACTCTTTAACTCTTAAGCATATAAGTTACGAAGTTGATCTTTTTAAAAAAGAAATTGTTCTTGTTGTTGAAGTTCGTGGCATTCTTGACGAAAAAAATCGAAAAAGAAAAAAGAAGTGGGTCGAGTGCCAATATTTTTTAAAAGCATGGTTCTAATGGACGGTAAAAATTAGTAGATACCAAAAAAATAGAAAATTAAGATAAGTTCATCACGGCTTAAACTTAAAATATATGAGGTGTGGATGCATCTGATGTAAATTAAAAATAAGAAAAAATATTTGAAAATGGGTAGGATGAAGCTGTTTACATGTCGGCTATTTTATTCTCATCCATTTAAAACGGTATCCAAATTTTACATGTTTTTCTCACCGGGGAATTATCGCTATTGGGTTAATTGACCAATTTTGTGGAAAAAGCTTCGGTCAGAGTTTTCACGATCCTAGCAACAAAATGATGTAAAAAATCTAACTAAATTTAATAAATTATCTACCAAAATATGGGGAAAAAATGTATTATACAGGTATAAGACATACAAGAATGACCATTCTTTTATGTTTCACTACTACTCTATTTTTGAACCGCACGGTGATCTTTTCCCGATCAAAAATCGGTCGCCCTCAAAACTACACTACATAATTTAGTGTAATTTACTAGTGAAAACTACAGGGAGACCCATTTTTCAGATTTTCTCCACTGTGAAACCCACGTCCGGAAATCTAAAGGCGCGCACCCATTTTTTAGAGAAAAATTATTCTCAAACCCATAGTTTATAAAATTTTTTTTTCTCTTTTCTTTCTTCTCTCTCTTCTTCTTCTTCTTCTTCTTCTTCTTCTTCTTCTTCTTCTTCTTCCTCCGCCGAATTTATTTCATAGAATTGAGTTAAATCTTGTGAGTTTTTCTTAGGAAGCTTGTTAAATTGATTAGTTGGAGACGAAGGTGATGGTGTTGTGTTTGTTTGAGTTCCAGGAGAAGAAGAAGATGATGTTGATGTTGGTTCGAAGTTAGGGTTCCGTTCTTGAGTTGGAAGAGAGGTTAAGAGGAGTTTGTGTTTCTGTTGAATGAAGATTGAAATGGTTGGTATTTAATCGAAGTTTTGAAACTGTTTCGATGAAGATTCAAAGGACATGTAATTTAGGGTTTAAAATTAATTTGATTTTCTTCATGAAGTTGTTGTTATTTGATTTAATTAGTATATGGGTTTGTTTTGTTTTGAAGTAGAGATGTATAGGATTTAATTTTAGTTTTGAGCAGATTAAATAAATACTTAGGAATTGTGTAAATTAGGGTTTGATTTTATAATTAGGGATCAATTGGATGGTGCTGGAAAGAATAAGAATTGATGATTTGGGTTTGATTGATTGTAAAGCTCAATTACATAGTTCAAAGGAATTAGAATTCTGTAATGGACAGGATATGCAGTTGAACTAGAAATGCATAATTGTAAGCAGTGAAGATGTATTAAGTGTTGAAGCATTGAAAATGAATGAAATTGCAAGTGTGTTGTTGCTGCTTTGGCGATCGAGTTAGAGATGGAGGTGGTGATTATGTTAGTTGAATTAAAGGTGGTGATAAAGATGAGTGCAATTGGTTGTGGAAGTATTGAAGCTATAATAATGTTGTAAAGTTGGCAGTTGAACTATGAATCGAGAGAATGTGCAGAAGATGAAACGAGTATTGCTCTGTTGGTGGTAATGAAGATGAGTTGAGTTTCTAGTAGTGTTTTAAATGAATGTTAGATATTTGTGTTAATGGTGGCAGTCTTAGCGAGGTTCTTGAACTACGAGAGAACATGGAGTGCTTGGAGTTTACGGTGTAGGCAAAGGCGGGAGATGAACATTGCGGTGGACATACGGGGAATGTGAATTAGATGTATGCTTAGGAATGCATTACAGAATGAACATATAGGGTTTGGTGCGATGTCGAGATGGGTTTGAAAAGGTGCATAACATGTTATGCATCTACAAGATTATGCACCATAATAGGTTTTGGTGCGGTGAGCAGATCATAACACATTTATGCCATCTACTTTTTCTTAGTATTGAAACGACAAAAAAATAAGGTTGCATAACTTGTCATGCACCTACAATAATATCTACATAACATGTTATGCGATTGTGAAAATTGATGCATAACTTTGTTATGCATCGAAAAACATGAATGCATAACGCATTATGCATCGAAAATTGTTGCACAATCTTTTATGCATCGAGAAAATAGATGCATAACGTGCTATGCATCCGTAAATATGGATCCATCTTGCATTATGCATCAATTTTTATGCCTACGCACTAAAATCGCCAAAACAATGGTTACATAACTTGTTATAGATGCAAAATTTGTTAGGCGGTCGAGAAAATGGTTGCATAATTCGTTATCTTTGTCTGCATAATGTGTTATGCATCGTTTGATGGTACATAATGAATTATGTAGTCGATTTTCGGAATTTTGCCTAAAATGAAAGATCACCTCCGATATTGCAGTGAAAAACAAAAATTTGATGTTGTTGTTTGTACTCGTTCTTGCACTCTCTTAAAAAAGATTTCAACGATATAAAATTTGTAAAATTCGGCGCGGATTTTTAGATATGTTATATCCAAGTTGCGTTCTGCGAATTATGCCACGATCATGGCGTCATGCGGATGCATAATCCGTCATGCATACATTTTTAATAATTTCATATAATTATGGGTGTCACGGAAATAATTATGGGTGTCACGGTACCTAAAATTAATTATGGACTTGACAATGAGAATATTATTTTTTTTGGGCCTGCGCCTAATTTTCCCGATTTACTATCAAAATCGTGGCCCATAACGATATAAGCCCGCTATATAAACATTTCTTCCTTCTACAAACAAAATAGTTTGGTTCGGTTTACAAAACAAGAAATAAAATCACGAATACAGGTGAAGGTGCATAACTAAACAAGAACATTGACAACATTAAACCAAAATAAACTCATATTAAGGGGACAATATTTCTGGCCTTCTTCTGTACCCATACAAGCTTACAATTGCACTTTACAACTCACATTACTGCTAACTAGTGATAACTATTAGCCCGCCAATCTACTGATTTTAATATGTTTATGATTGCAACACCTCCTAGGCTCTTGCCATTTTGGCTCACTAACCACCTAACCGCAACAACTTGCAAATATTTCTCCACTTGTTCGATTTTACAGTGAACTTAAGTAACATAACCTGGTTTCTTCTCGCGCAACAATATACAAGAGGTGAAGTGGTGAACGATCGTGGGGTGTTTGTCTAAAAGAAAAACTACTCAAATAGATTTCAGCATCTTGGCTACTTTGTTTCTTTTGTTATCAAAATACATGCTTATTAAACAAAGTACCAGGAAAAACAGGAAAAAGAGGAACTCCAAAAGAGCAAGAGAAAACCAACAATATTTATGCACCGAATTCCTTAATAGTTAATACCATTTCATTATCACTAGATTAATAGTCTTTGGAACAACAACAACCACAACTCCACCCAGTAGCAGTCATTTGCCTGCAAGCTAAACCAATCTTTACATTGCTATTCCCACATTTCTTGAAACATGCTTTCATACAACCCCCACATGATAGACCATTATTTACTCTACTTGTCCCAGTTGATCCAGCATTATCACTTATTGGACATTCACTACCATCTGGTGCAGTACCAGTAGTAAAAACAGCCTTGTCTGCATTGATTCAAGCAACAATATTTAGATTGGTACAAATTCATCGATGAAATAAAACACACAAATTAAAAATAAAAGAAAAAGCCGAAATGTGTGTACCATGCTTACCGGAAACTGCAGATACAGTAATCAACAGCAAGAGAAAACAAACACAGAATAGAATGGATGAAGAAGAAATCTTTGCCATGATAAGATTGAAGCTTCTAGTTATGGTGTCTAAGCTCAGTGCTCTAATTGTTTTTGGAGTAGTTGTAAATTTGTAATGAGATGATCTTAGCTCTCTTCTCTATAAATAGTAGAATAGAATACTAGTACAACCGTTGTCACGGTGGGTGGGCCGACCGAAGAAGAATCTAAAGATGGGGTTTGTCTGCGACTACTTTCGCCCCTTTCAAAAAAATGTAATATTTTCGCCCCGTTTCAAAAAAAGTGGTACTTTCGCTCAGTTTCAGAGAAAGTGATATTTTCGCCCCGTTTCAGAAAAGTGATATTTTCGCTAAGAAACGGAGCGAATGTATCACCTTTTCTAAAACAGATTGAAAGTATCATTTTTATTGAAACGGAGGGAAAGTATCACTTTTCCTGAAACAAAATGTGTAAGTATCACTTTTCAAGAAACGAAAAATTAGGCGATCCATAAACCAATAAACCAAAATATGGTTGCATGATTCATTTGTGGTGGTTTGCATAATGGTTATGCATTCAATTTTCAAGAATTGTGCCTAAAGTATCACTTTTCTTGAAACGAAGGGAGTACATCGTTTTATTAGTTGCAACGAAAAATTAGTTGATACATAAACCAAAATATGGCTACATAAAGTATATATACCCTTTGTGGTGGTTTGCATAATGGATATACATTTAATTTTCTAAAATTGTGCCTAAAATGATAAATATTTCCGAATTCTTCGTAAAAACTCTAAATTTGATATTGTTGTTTGTAAGAAATCTTTTTTATAAGCTTTCCAACGATATAAAATTTATAAAATTCCAAGATACGGATTTTTGGATATGTTATGTTAAAATTTTCTTTCCATTTATACCCCTAAAAGAATATGATACATAAAGAGTTATAGTAATTGAACTAAAAGGGGGATAATTGTGTCAAGTGAAAAAGATTAACAACCATGGACACCAAATCCAATCTTTTTTATCAAATTGCACCTTTGCACATTTGTGTTAGCTTTCAATTTACAAAAAAAAAATGACCATAAAAAGGACTCCCTCCCTTCGGGCCCTCCGGTCGTTCGGCCTAATTAGATCACTTAATCGGTGGTCTAGAAGACTATTTTTTTTTCCTAATTCCCGGTGAATAAACGTGTTACAATGAATCTTTCAGTAATGTCAGCCAATGTGAACATGACTTGGAACTCGATCATTGCACTCACGGTTTTTTTCTTTTTATTTATTTATTAGGTTATGTTCTGAGTAATGACATTATTGATGAATAAACTAACCGAGAAAGAAATAAGGAAACTACGTTAAAATAATTGACTATGGGTACAATGTACCTTCATGTTATTTTTTCCCGACTTTAATAAAATTTCATGCTTCAAAAAAAAATTAAAATGATTGACTACTGGTTTTTATGCACATGGGACATTGTCGGGGTGTTAGGTTTTATTTAGTAGTATGAGGAAACCGCGCTGATCAAACAAAGGCAGATGAATTAGTACAATGAGGTGTTGTTTTTTTTTCTTTGTTTTTTTGATGGTAAATTGAATTAAATTAACTAGCAAATATAGTACATAAGATTTACAAATTCATTTCCATCAAAAACATTAGAGATAATGCTAGATTGCTCAATTTTTTGTTGTAATTTCGTAGACATATGTTGAAGGCTCTTTATTCTTACTTCTTTGGAAATTCGATCCGCTGCTGAATTGTATTTTCTATTTGTAAACTTTACCTGAGTTTGAGGAAGATCTTTTAAAATTTCCCTAGCTTATTGAACGGTGTTTTCGGCTGTCCATGAGAGATTTGTGTTGTCCTTGTTGATGCTATCTGCCAATATTTTACAATCGGTTACTATTGAAATGCTAGACAAGACGTTGTCTCTTAGCCAGATGACCGCTTTTTGTAAAGATTTCGCTTCCGCATGAAGAGCCGAAGTAGGTGTCTCCGAACCTGCTGAAATGTGCATAAATGTTTGGTGAGTATAGGGGTTAAATATCGTATACATAGATATCATGGGAAGCGGTTCTATTATAAGGGGGCGAACGTACTCGCACGTGGCATATTCCGGATGACGAAGCTGATGACGTCATAAGGTCACGAATAAAGTGTGGAATCTGTACGAAGTTAAAGAAGAAGTGCGAGAAGACCCAATATACGGGTGCGACGACATCGCACGCTAGATCCGAAAATAAGGGCTTTATTAGCTGTCCTCCACTATGTAAAATTCCTATATATAGGACCAGCCACCATTGTATTGAGAGAGGGACCTTTTTGGAGAGTTGAGGTAGAACTTTAGGAGAGAGAAAGTTATTTGCTCTCCAAGTTAGGGTTTTATCTTCACTTCTTTGTATTGATTTCCAAAGCTTAATAAAATTCTTATATGTGTTCTTCATCCTGATTTCATAGTCTAGTTAGCAAATTATCAAAGGGGTGTGGTAGTGGGATTTTCCACTACTACATTTTGGCGCTAGAATATAGCTCGGGATAGGGATTACACCTGCTTGTGAAAATCTTAAACTGGTTTTTCGAAAATTTCTTATTGTTCTCATTTTCGTGAAGGATTTTGATCGTTTTCGTTGAGTTTCAATATTCAGGTTCACTTATTTAAAACACAGTTTTCATTTAGTAAGGAAGTTTTGGTTTACATAAATTTGTGAGAAAAGTGTTACTTTATAAACACAAAATGGTAAGGCAAGCACCTGCAGGAGAAAACAAAACACCAATTAGGAGGAGTAGAAGAATTGCAGGTAGAAGACGAGGCGAAATCGCAGATACATCAAGAATGGGAGTGAGGAACAACAGACCTCAACTGGTCAGATCTCAGATTCAGCAGGAACCAAGGGAGAACGATCAAAGAAACTATGATGAAGTAAGTGTTCACACTACGGATACAGATACCGCAGAAGAAAATGAAGGAAGAACACAGGAGGAAGGAGCGGTAGGAGAAACTGAGGAGAACATGACCATTACAGAGCTCAGGCAAAGACTGACAGATGTAAGAAGGAGAGAAGAAGAAATGCGTGCGAACAAGACACGTCAAAACGATGAACTAAGGGAGGAGAACCAAAGATTGCATGAACAAAGGTCAAAAACTAGATCCAGAATAACGCGTGCGAGCTCAAGGTCAAGGACAAGCAGAAGTACCTCCAGGCGTAGCAGATCTGATCACATAGGGAATAAACAGAGACAGTTTTTAGATAAAAATTTGGCTAACAATCTTCAGGTGGGAGAAAACACACAAGAGGAACGCGGACAAAATCACATGGAAGATCTATATGTACAAGTAGGAGAGAATGAACTCAGGTGAGGACATTGCATAGAAGATAGGGCGGAACGAAATGGAGAGTATAACCACATCCAAGACGGATCAGAACAGGAAAATGACCCAGAGCAAGCAAGGATGATACTCCATGGAAGAGAAATGTTGAGACGCCAAAACGAGAGGGATAGAGCTGCACAGGAGCATGCAAGGAGCGAAAGGTAAAGACGAAGAAGAAGGAGAGAAGGGGCCGAGCAACAGGAATTAGAGGAGGTTATGCGTCAAAACAGGCACGAAAACATACATGGGCAAGCACGATTGAGAAGACCGATGCAGCAACAAGAGATTCCACCCTCTAACGATGAAATTTTAAGAGAAGTGGCAGAGCTAAAAGAATTAGTGACAAGAGGGAAAGATGAAGGAAAAAGACAGCTAGAAGAAGCAATAGAAGAAGCCGCAAAGACACCCTTCGCACGGCGGATACAATTAGTAACGATACCAAAAAAATGTGCGTTACCCACATTCCTAGCATCTTTTATGGATCTACATGTGCGATCCAACATATAAAAACATACATCTTGGCCTTGCTACAATATGAGGATAATGACGCGGTCTTGTGCAAGTATTTTCCAGCCAGCCTCGCAGGAGAAGCTTTGAAGTGGTTCGATGGATTGCCAGTAGGTACAATAAGATCATTCGAGCACTTGCAGAGTTTGTTCTCGGGACAATACATCAACAGCAATATGCTAAGACCAGGGATCGAGAAAGCATTCAGCCTACGAAGGAGAACGAATGAAAGCCTGCGAGCTATTACCAACATATAGAGGACAATGAGTAGCGAAATGGCAGGACGAGTGGATGAAAGAAATCCCATCTTAGCATTTATCAATGCATTATTTCCAACTGACTTGTTGTTTACACAGATATTCAGAATGAAAGACAGAATAACGATGGCGGAGCTGCGCGAGTACCAGGAAGAGTATATAGCTCTCGAAGAAAAGCAAAGAGACACTGAGTCTTACCCAGTTGCAGTTACGAGCTAAAAGGTAGGAAATACGAGTCTATTACAAAGGATGGCGAACGTTGTTGCTAGCAATTTGCATGGAAGCAAAGAGACATTAATCATAGAAGATCAACGAAAGAAGGTAGCCATGAGTAGCAGAGACTAACAAATATATGAGCAAGAATACAGAGAGAGGCAATACAATAATCATGGAGGAAACAATAAATTTGCAAGATTCGACAATCATGGAGAAGGATACGGAAGAAACAGGAGATATTACAATCAAGGCGCGAACTACAGAGTCCATGAGGAGGTCAGGATGCCACCTCTTAACACAACAGTGGAAAAAATTTGGGAAGTTGTTATATTAATGGAAGAGATAACACCACCGCCAAATCTAGGGCAAGAACCACCATCTGGAGAAAAAGCAAGGAATTTTGTGCTTATCATCGGTTCCACGGTCACACAACGAATAACTGTAAGAATATACAACGAATCATATTAAGGATGATTGGACAAGGAAAGCTTAACCACTTCCTAGCTACACCGCTACTACCGCCGCCACAACCAACAACAGGGGGACAGTCGTCAGGTGCGGACAAAGGAAAAAACACCTTTCTAATAGAAGTGGGAGTGAATTCCAAGAATCTACACTGTAATTCATTAATACACTCATTCAAAATCATAGAAGACTTCCATGATAATGTGTTGATCCGCGTATATGCGAGAGATGCCGAAGGGAAGGAAGTAATGAACCTAGCAAAGATACCAAAACTCAAGGAATGGCAGAAGCATCCAATCACAATTAGTGCAAAAGAAGTATCTGGAGGAGCCGAACTTCATGAGAGTCCATTAGTGGTCAAGCTGGAGATAATACCAAAAGAAAATATGGACACAGGAGAAGATGCAGAGGATGTCACATGGGTGATAAATAGGATACTAATTGACTCTGGGAGCTCGGTGAACATTTTGTTTTATCATACATATAAGACAATGGGAGGAAAAGATGAAGACTTGATTCCTTCAACTTATAAAATATATGGCTTTAATGGATCAGCCAACAAGCCAAAAGGAGAAGTCACTATGCGAATACCTCTTAAGACAATCTCTACAGAAATAACTTTTGTGTCGTGGACGTCGAATCTCCATATAATGCATTAATTGGAAGACCGTGGTTACATAGTATTCTAGGTGTGGCTTCCACATATCATCAGTGTATTAAGTTCCCATTACCCCAAGGCGTTGGAATCATCAGAGGAGACACTAATGAAGCGAAAACATGCAATGAAATTGATGTAGACAAAAGTGAAGCACGTACAATTAAAAGAAGAAACATTTGGAAGCATGACGCAGAAGAGAGCAATCGGTGTGAAATATTGATGGTTAATTTTATAACAAAAGAAGGAGAAGTTGATAATTACCATAAAAATGAAGAATCATCAAAGGGAGAAGATGCTGGGATAAAAATGGAAAATGAAGAAGGGACTAGCACTGATCAAACTCACAAGAAGGCAGTCAAAGGATCTAAACGGCACGAATATGCGAAGCAATCCAAAAGGGGAGAATTCCAACCAGGAGAGTTAGTCATGAGCGAAATACCACCATACCACAAGCAAGGGAGAAGAAAGAAGAAAGGGAAAATAACATGGGCTAGACCTTATGTGGTGAAGAAGTATGTTGGGGATGGAATGTACAAGTTGATGGAAAGAGATGGAAGGAATATGGAGAAAATAGAGGATAGGCTTTATAACAAGAAATATCTGGAGCAGTATTACGGTTAAGGTACTAACTATGTGCGAATCAGGTGAAGAAGTAAAAGGGGTGAAGCATCAAATAGATTATTATAAAGTATTAATAGGATGTTCCTATGTGTGCGAATAAAGAAGAGAAAGAAAAATCAAAAATGTACGAGCAAAAGTTATTAAAAAGAAATTCTATTTCTTCTACAATGCATACTTCTAACATACAAAAAGAAGAGTGAGGCAAAAATAAGACCTCATTGGGGGGCAACAAAATTTAAAACCTCTAACTAGGGAGGTTGGGTATCCAATTGTGGCGTGCACCCTAGTTCGCACTTGTGCAAGAGGCAATATAAATAAGCCCTAACGCGCGTCATAATTGGAGAAAACCTAGTAATGCATGGCTCGGGCGAAAGCCATACCAACCCTAGAACCCGAGTCATGGATATAAGGGGCGAAATAATAGCCTATCCGGTAGAGACTCCTTAGTTGAAATACTAAGGTACTAAGTTCTCTATAATGGAGTGTAGAAACTCGATAAGGGCGCCGCGGTACACAGTTGAGTCAAGAGTGCCGGGGGCGTCTGGAGCGTACCTCGCCGCTCTTGGAAAGTCCTGGCTATGATACACTCGGTCCTCAAGAAACCCCACTTAGGGTGCGGTCTCGAAAGAGGCTGCGAAAACAACTGGTTGTTGCATCACTGGATGGGAGGATCCCACCCTAACCCGGTAGGGGTACGCCTCCTTGGAGGGGAAATCAAGGGAAGATAAGGACGACACCCTCCATTAGGGAGCTGAATTGTGTCAAAAGACGTCAATATCATATGACTATACTCCATAAAAGAGTATAGACCTGTCGTATTGGCACCTAAAAAAATCCTGCAGAAGCAATACTACGAAAGATGATAAGGCGAGATCAATGGGTTATCACGTGAAAGCTTAAAGACCTCATGCGATTTCGTCGCACGACCAAAATGAATACCCTGGGGCAAGAATAAGTCCTATTAACAGGGTGAGGCTAATTAAGACCTCTACTTAGGGAGGCTCAATAAGACCTCATGAATAAACACAAAAGGCCGCACTGACATTATTTTTGCAGGATTAAATAAAGGGAGACGCAAAGGTATGATTAAAATATAAAATACAACCATGAATGATTTTGAATTACAAAGGTATTATACCTAGTTCAGGACTTAGCAGAGGCAATTGCACTCCCGCGAATAACAGAGGCAGAATGGAATTATAAACACAACAAGGTTATGTTATTCGCGTAAGCGCAATAGCCTTATGCTAAACATGGTAGAGGTAGATAATTCGCATACATATGATAGATTCATATACTGGTAGATAATTCTCATACATATGATAGATTCATATATTGGTAGACGATTCGCATACATATGATAGACTCATACAAATGTTCGCATATAAGAATACATATATAAGATAGACTCATGCAAATGTTCGCATACATATGTTAGACTCATGCAAATATTGTTATAGTCGTGCTGGTAAGTTATTTCTGGACTAACATACATAAATTGTTAAAAAAGTAAAATGTTTTGCTTTTGGTAAATAGCCGGGAAAGAATAAAGAAGCATAAATAGGGAAGGAAGAAGACATTTATTAAAAAACTGAAAGATACCAGTATATGTACAATACAGAGAACATAAAAGAGGGAGAAAAAATGGAATCACGCCTACTTCTCGCCAGCATTATCTTCATCAACCTCATAATCACGATCTTCCCAAATCAGTAATCTCCATACTCAAAATCACTATCGCAAATATCAGAAGTTTCTTCATTATCTGAAGGATCCTCAAACTCATAATGCGATGGAAAGGGAATGTCATGTTCATAGTAGAACTCGCCCACTTCTTATTTTACATCACCGTCACGTATGCGAATTGCATCTTTGGTTAGATTAGAAACGGTGACTTGGAGCTTTTTCTTGAGTCTACGACACTTGGTATCACGAGCTTCAAAATTCGCTTCAAGCCTTTGAATTGCATCATTGGACTTCTCTTGTATACTTTCAATATCTCTCAGATACTTCTTCTCATTCTCAAGGAATTCCTTCTCGGCAGCTGAAAAGAGATAATGACAAAGGCCATGATCGCGCATAAGTAATTTAAGAAACAAAAGCAGGGGCAGAGTTATTCACAAAAACAGTGAGAAACCTTCTTTTTCGGAAATGATGGTTTTAACCAAGGATGCATGATCAGATTCTAAACTAACATTTGTAGCCAGCTCCAGCCTAGCATTATCAAGGACTTTAGCAGCCCATTCAAACTCAGCATCATCCTCAATTAGAAGACGAGAGCGAAGTTTATTCTCACGAGCGAGAAGGGTATTCTTCTCACTTAGGGCACGATCCCTTTCTATCTGAATCTCGAGTAGAGCTTCGTGAAATTCTTTCAAAGCCTTCGCTTTATTATCAATCACCTGATCTTTCTAAGTAATAAGAGTATTCTTTTTCTCTTCTAAAATTCTAATTCTATCTTTACACTCACGAGTGCGATGTTGAGAGATACTATTGCAAATTAGCATCGGCCTATGATCACAAATGAGAGCTTCATATTTCAGCCTCAACTCCTCCCAACTAAGATTCTTTAAACCACGAATGGGGAAATTGTCCAAGGAAGCGTTAAAGAGTTCTAAAAGAGCATCATTATCATTAAGAAGACTAGTTGTCTCTTCGATCAAATTATAAATTTTTGCAGGTTTAAATGGTCAAAAAATGTAGACATAAAAAAATTTCGCAAGGCATAAAAGAGCGAAAAGAAACACACCTATTAACTGATCATTTCTCTGGCAAAGTGTATCTGCCTCTTGTGTCTTTCAAAAGTTCCCCTTTAATCTTCGCACACTTAACCTCCAAGGAGTGATTCTTTTTGTGCGAGTCAGAGGCAACCACATATGAAGCTCGCGCCATCTACAAAGACAAAAGAAAGAGGGAATTCAAAATAGATAAGGTATAAAGAAAAAACATTAGATCAATCTCGTCCCATCTTACAAGAGAAAGAGATAACATACCATGGAACCCATAGCAAATAGAAACTCCGGAGATATGGCTGAAGCAGATCCTCGCAGAGATTCATGATTCAAAGTGGGAGAATTACATATGGAAGAAACTATTTGACAGGTGCGAATTAAGTCGTCATCCCCAACATTTGCGAAGGAATCTTTGAAGATAAGTGACAATTGGGCCAAGGGGAAGTAGAAGTAGACTCATCAGGGAATGGTAACTCATTTCCCTGAGAACGAGGAACTGAAGGAGTAGGAGAGGAGGTAGTAGAAGTAATCTTTCACTTCTTCTTGGGATTATCCTTCTTGTTGACATTCTTCGCAGATAACTTGGAAACAACGACTTTGCCCTTAGGCTTCGTGCGAGTAGAAGTCTCTTCCTCATCCTCAGAAGAATCTTCATCATCGGCACCACCTATATCCAATCCGTCCACCTTCGCATACAGATTAAGATAAGAAATAGAGGCAACAATATTGTTAAAATTTTGAGTCAAAGTATTTCTTACTTCATCAATGATCGGACGTAGCGCTTCTAGTGTGCCTCGTCTTCCATGAGCCTTAAAATCTTTCTTCAACTGGCAATCTGGAGGTGAGAAAATTAATGAAACAAAGAAAAAGAAAATAAATAAAGTAAAGTATGTAAACAAGCGAAAATTAGAAAAACATACCACAATAACTCTCTCAGGCCAACTGAACACCCAAGGGGAACAGACGAAAAAACCCTCAGGAGAGGATTTACCGACTTATCGACACCAAAACCAGTAATGTAAAGGCCTTCAAGAAGGATAGGATAAACGTCCCAGCAATTATCATTAGAGTTCCGTGTGGTGCGGTTAGTCTTATCGTTAAAATCAACGTCTCGCATAATCCTCTGATTCTCCACGAGGCTATCTTTCCTCGCCAGACGAACAACCCAGCGGGAAGATTCATTCTTCATAATCACAACTTTGTTTTATCAGTAGTAATTGGACTGTTGCAAGGTTTGCAGTCTAGCATCTTTGATCTAGTTAGAAGATTTTTCAGTGTGATAGAGCTTTTGAACTGGTCAAGGGTAAATTCAAATCCCTTTTAAATGAAGTTGGTATCATAGTGTCTTCCTCCTGCCCTCATACTTCACAACAGAATGGCTTAGCAGAGAGAAAGATTAGACACATTATAGAAGTTGGCAACACTATTGCTCTGCAGTCTTGCTTGCCTAAGCAGTTCTGGTTTGACTCATTTCTCACAACAACATATCTGATTAATAGAACTCCTTCCAAGCTGTTTCAGTTCGTAACTCCTTTTTAGATACCATTTAATCACTTACCTGATTACTCTTTACTTAAAGCGTTTGGTTGTACCCTGTTACCCTTACCTTGGAGCATATAGGCAAGACAAACTAAGTGCAAATCATCTAAATGGACCTTTATTGGTTATAGTACCAACCATAAAGGGTACAGATGCTATGACAACAATTCAAAGAAAGTAACGCTCTAATACCATGTAAAATAGAAGAGCAGAAGTGAAGAACAATTAACATATTAAAAGTAAAAGCAAACAACCGCAAAACAGTAAAGACTTAAAGATGAAACTAAAGACCAAAATGTAAAACAGACGTTACTCTAACATGGTTACTTATAGAGGTTTGGACCGTTTGGTTACCGTTCTAGTAACGGTGGTCACCGCAAAAATAAACTTTTCCAAATTGAAATTAATCAAGTCTTATCTTCGCCCTTTAACGTTAGTTGAAATAGCATTAGCTGAACAAATATATTATAAGTTGATTATTAGAAAGTTTGCGTCTAAGAATATGCGAAATGCGGAGAATTACAACAAATTTTGTAAATTTTTAATTTAATTATTAACATTGAAAACAACTAATAATATTTTATTAATAGAACTTTGCGCTAATTTTTTTCATAGGGACAAAAAAAAAAAAAGTTAGTTCGGTTCGGGACAAATTCTTTTCAGGAACGGGCCTGACACTATGGTTGGATTTAAAATCAGTAGCCCATAAATGTTTTTGAGTAGCCCTCAGATTCTCTTGTCTTTGTGTGTCCGAAAGTGAGAATGTGGAACTTAATAATCTGAATGCAATACGGAATAATTTATGTGGGAATGTTATAAACACCCCTATTATTTATGGGTCTATCACAAATATCCTTAAAGGTTTTTAAAAATACCCCTAATGGCATAATGGAAATTTTTAATAAAAACAGAATTTTCATAATTCCTTTTTTAACCTTTCCATTTCATTTCCTTCTTCTTTAACAAAGCCAGAAGAAAATTTTCCATCGCCTCTGTCGCTCCCACCCCACCATCTCCATCGCTCCATATCACCACCACCATCTTGGTCGCCTCCACCACAACCAGCACCACCACCTCCGTTACGTCCCTCATATAATCATTAGATCTATCAGATTGGTTTGGTTTTGGTAGATGGAAAATGGATCAGACAAAGCTTCACCACCACCGTTTCCATCGCCGCCACCACAACAACATCTCGTTATCACCAACGCACCATCACCAAAATTAAGCTCCGATCTATTGAGAGATCTCATCTTGGGATTCGATTTATGGTTACTACGGTGAGAAGATTTCAAAATTTCTTATAATCGAAGCCTAACAACAAATCTATCAGATGTGGGTAAAATTAATGATTACGTTTTTAATTTCAGATATGGGAAATGTTTTTCAAATAGATGTAGTATTTAATATTAATCGACATGAAGATTAAGTTTTTAAACCAGTTTATACTTTTTATGATTTTGATTTTGATTCAATTAATTTCAACAAAATCAGTTTCTATAATCTTGGATAATTTCTATATGATTTGTGTTTTAAGTGTTCACTGGTAATGATTTAGTTGGTTGGTAAGATTTAGTTTTTTTTGTTCAAGATCATTTGATTTGATTTGGTTTTGGTAATGATTCTGCTTGGTAACGCAAATAGCACAATTGCATTAGACTGCGTGCTATCTTAATTTATAAGTTCATATCAACTGCATTTAGCACTGGTTTTCACCATCTTTTTCCAGCTTGAAGGTTTATCTTATGATAGCTGATGGAGGGTGATAGGATGGGATAGCTGTTTCCATAGTACTAGCTCCATGGAGGCCTTATGTTTGAAAAAAAATCTATACATCCTGAATTCCTGATGAAATTACTTACGTTTCGTATGTGGTCATATGGGTTACTGAAACTGAAACTAAAATTCAGTTTCATGCGATGAATAACATATTTTTGTGAAACTGAATTTGACTCACTACAGCCATACTAGAACTGCTCATGGGATGAGCTAGTATCGTATGATCTAACAGCTGCCTTCCACTTTGTTTTCCGCCACACTGGACAGCAGATTAATTATGTACGCCATTCCATGGTAACTAACACACATACTACAACATGCATTGGGTTTCTCTGAAAATTTGTCTACTAAAATGAGTAACATTACGGGGAGGTAAAGTCTCTGAAAATTTGTCTACTGAAATGAGTAATATTCCAGTGATTTAGACTTGTGTTGTTGCTTTTTATAGTGTTGTTGTTATAGGTAAAGTCTCTCTCGACATACTAAAGTAATCAGACATTACGTACTAGCTTTTAATTTAAGGTGTATGGATCTTGTTCCTCAATTAATTAAGTCTCTCTTCATGTATTTCATTTTGACAAATATTTTGGTGAAACTGTAGGTAGATTCAGATCTTTTTTACTGTGCTTGAATAAGCCACTTCCATAGGCGTCCTTGCTGACAAAGCTTTTGTTGGAGAGGTGTGCATGCCCCTAAAAGTTTAATGAATATCCTTTACAATAAATTGAATACTTATGTGTGTGACTAATCGTTTGAAGTTGCTTTCTTATAGTTAACTACATGGTTTGGCATGGCAGAATTCAACCCAAAACTGTAACTATCTCTCTCTATAAATGTCTCTCTCGTTCAATCTCTAGAATCTTAATTATGTAGATTACATAACTAATTGTCAATCAAACAGGGAGTCAGTAGGAAGTTTCCTTAAGTCTCTATGCTTGAGTCCAGGCATCGACTACTATACTTATTGACGTCATTTATTAGTATCTGTATTGAGCATCCTTTTCTTAAAGTGAAATCCCCATATTTATCTTCAGATTAAATCCTACTTATATGTGCTAATTTTTACTGATATTATAATCCTCATCCTGAATTCCTTTTTGGTTTCACTATCTAGAAGCCGAAACTAAAATGTCATTTAGTTACTGTATTTTGAGCTTGCCCTTTTACTACTAAGCTTCATATTTTTGCAAACAACCTCATCAAGTTGCCTCCAACTTTAGAAACAACTTGACCAAGTTGTTTCACTGTTAGGGACAACTTGTGCTAGTTGCTTCCTTTTTCTGGAGACAACTTGTATCTGTTGTTTCTGTATTGAATTTCGGTTTTGGATTCTCTTCCATATGCTTGTAGGTAGTTAATGCGTATGCCTCTGTTATTGTCTTTAATAAGGATTGTGTTGGTTCTTACTAGTATTGTTATGCTGGGATGCTTTAGTATGTAATAGTGGAAGATTCCATCTGCCATGATTTTATAGAATTTAAAACCATATGTGATGTTGTGTTGGTTGGCACTTGGATTTGTGTGGATTAATCAGTTTTGTATAGGCAATTACAGATCATGAAAGCTCCAAGTTACCTCATTGTAGAAATGATCTTTTGCATCTAAGGTGCAGGTAAGTTGAACAAATTTTGTTTTAACTTTCAGGTTGTAAAGTGCAATGGGTTTATGGGTGTTGGTGGTTTTGGAATTAGGTTTAGCTGGTTGATCGATCACAACTGCTCCGTCGGGAAGGTAAAGTAATTGTAACCCTGGGAAATCTCATCAAGTTTCTTCCAACTTTGGAAAAAACTTGATCAAGTTGCTTCCACTATTGGAGACAACTTGTGCTAGTTGCATCCTTTTTTTGGAGACAACTTGAGAAAGTTGCTTTCTTTTTTAGAGGCAACTTGAGCTAGTTGATTCCAGATTGGAGGAAACTTGAGCTAGTTGGTTCCAGATTTGAAGGCAACTTGAGCTAGTTGATTCCAGTTCGGAGGCAACTTGGTTATGTTTTTGGGTCCCTTCATGCATCTGAAATTATCTTATACATATATCTTAGAGAAGCTGTGATGAATCTGTACTGCAATGGTAACACATGGTTGTGTTGAGTTACTGTTATAGCCAGTTGAACTGGTGGAGATTAGGTTATGTTGAGTTGCTTCTATAGCCAATTAAACTGGTGGATATTAGGTGAATGTACAGGGTTGTTGAGCTTCCAATTTTTTTTGTTTGCAACAATGCTGGTGGTAGTGGATGTCGCACTGGAGGTGGTTTGTTGTGTTAGAAGTAGTGGTGATGGTAGTGGATGTTGCAACTGTGGTGGGGGTAGTTGCGAGAGACAATATGAACTTGTGTTGGATGCACGCAAACTACTAGGTATATATATGTTATAGACCATGAACATTTGTGTAGTTTTATACATCACTAGGTGTAGTATATCTATTTGGATATGATTTTGATATGTCATTTTGCATTAACGAACCTGTGGTGCAACAGTAGCACGACTGACTTCATGTCAGATGATGTGTGTTCGACTCACGCCAGGTTCACTTTTTTGTGTATACTTTTCCTTTGTAGACAATTTGTCCTACTTGCTTCCATATGTGGAGACAACTTGAGCTAGTTGGCCTCCACTTTGGAGACAACTTCAGCAAGTTGCCTTCATATTTGGAGACAACTTCAGCAAGTTGACTCCACATGGTGGTGGTGGAATTGGTGGTTGCTGGTGGTGATCGGCGGCGACGATGGATGAAAGTGGTGGTGGTGGTAAACAATGGCGATGGTGTCGGTGGTGGCGGTTGGCGGCGGCGGCGGTGATGATTGGTGGCGGTGGAGGGGAATTGTGGTGCTGGTTAGCGGCGATGGTGGTGGTTGGTGGAGGTGGTTGGCGGTGTTGGTGGACGGTGGTGGTGGTTGGCGGTGGTGGTGGTTGGCGGTGTTGGTGGACAATGGTGGTGGTTGGTGGTGATCGACGGTGGTAGTGGTTGGTGGTGGTCGTCGATAGTGGTTGGTGGCGGCGGCGGTGAACAGTGGTGGTGGTTGTTGGCGGCGGTGGACCGTGGTGATGGTGGGCAACATAGGTTATTTTTTTTTATTGGTTAGTGGTAGTGGTTTGTATACACCATATAAAAGAGGGTATTTTAGTAACTTATTTAGCTTAGGTGTATTTGTAAAGTTCATAAGGGTATGTTGCAATGGGTCTCATAGTAGGGGTATATAGATAATGTTCCCTTAATTTATTTCATGCATCAATTAACTTTTACAAGCAGCCTCGGCCTGTTTCAGCCTCGTAAGTACATCTATCTTTCTGTTGTTTTCTTTTTTTTTTTGCGGAAACAAAGAACAAAACGGAAATACAACCGAAAAACAAAGAAAAGGCAGAAAACCGAAGAAAACGGGAAATTGAAAGAGAAATCTCAAGATAACAACGATGTCATATCCATAGTCTTCGATATCATTAATAGTGCATAATGATGATTAGTAGTCCTTGGAGCAACAACACCCACAGCTCCACTTAGTTGCAGTCATTTGGCTGCAAGCTATGTGAGCACGAGAGTCGGGTTTCGCTCCCACATGATCACAAACAATCTATATAAAAGTTGAATACGTGCACTGTGGTGTGAGAAGTATGGAACAAGCATAGGTAGATGATAATTCATAGATTCCAAACCCCTCTAGTTTGTCATGATCTCATTATCATCTCCGGGGATCCAGACAGATCTGGAATACGAATATATAAATGAAACTATCGGTGCAAAAGGTAAAGGAGACGATGATGTACGTGGTTCAGCACTAGGCCTACGTCCACGGGTCTGAGGAGATTCACTATAAAATAAATGGTTACAGAGGTGATCACAAGATCTTGTGATCATCGCCTATATGGGCTAAAACTCACTTACTTCTCTCTATTCTCTCTCTCCTCCCTTTTTCTCGATCCCCTTCTCAGTGGAGGGGGTATACATATTTATAGTTAGAGTAGGTGGGTCCACTGACAATGAGTTGCTGAGATCTTATCTTCTCGTACTCTGTGCATGGTCCGCGGACTTCTATATTATCTCGCGGCTTGTACAGTATCCGCGGCTTCTACTGGGTCCTGGTTTCTACTGGGTCCGCGGACTTCTATGTCAACCCTCGTTTCTTCCGTTGGACGTCCGACACGTGTTCTCTGAGCCGCATTAAATGCGGGTGGTTGGGGCGGTCCAGTCCGCACCGAGTGGTGTCAGTCCTCTTGTCACGTCTGTGTCAGTTAGACTACTTCTGACCGTTGATCATACCTTGCCTCGTGATGGGTTAAAGCTATCCCTTGGTGCTACGCGGGACTACCTATCTCGGGTGCTCCTTCGCTTCTGACCGTTGGTTTTGACAGATGGCACGTAGTCTGAGTGCCACGGATGCCCCTACGTGTCATCCCGTGAGTGATGTCATCCACGTGGACCCTGTTAGCGCACGTGGCAAAGGAGATAAATTAGTGTACTTACAATTTGCCCCTCTTCTTGCGACTGGGCGTTTGGCTTTTGTTGGAAGAAGAACCGTGTGGTACGTTTTTATCTCCCTCATAACTTCTCCTAAAAAGGTGCTACCTGCATTTATTGTGCACGTTTCCCACGTCCGGCCATAACTGCCCTTTGGGTAGTGGACGGTTCCTTTTGGTTCTATATAAAGAGGAGTGAGAGAATGTGACTTTAATTCACATTCTCTGTTTTATTCTTTGTTCTTGTCTTCATCTTCTTAACTTCTTCTGACGCCATCGCTTCTTCTACTGCTGCTGCTGCTGCTGCTACTGTGGTTATCGGGGCTGCTGCTGCTGTGTTGTCACTTGTTGCTTGATTCTTCGTGATTCAGGTATGACCTTCTATTCCGTTTAATCTCCTTGCTTAAGCTCGTCAAGTTTCGATCTTGGTAGTGATTTGATGATGGGTTTTAAATTTTAATGTATCACGGGTATTGAGAGTCGACACTACTTTGAGTTGGGTGCTCCATTGGTCTTGTTTAGATTTTATTTCTTCTCTTGAGTTCGAATAATGATCTGAGAGTTTTAGGTAACTGTTAGATGCAATTTAGGGTTTTCTTCTTTTGTACTACTGTTCTTGAGATTTTCTCGATTTTTGATCTTCTCTGCCTCTGATTTGAGTTCCTGTTCGTGTTTGTGCCCGTAGACATGTCTGACCATCCGCGGATCCCTTATCAGACTCCTCCGTCAAGTCCTCATCGGTCTCCCCGGAGTGATACTAATGTAAGGGGTGGAGCTTCGCCCCCACCTACTCAGGGTAATCTTCGGGATGGACGAACATCCTCATCCTCCGGTCAAAGACCTTCACTCAGAAGGGGTGATCCTCCGCAAGGATCTAGGTATGCCGCGACTCGTTCTAAAGGTGATTCTCCTAAGAAGCAGCCGAATCCTCGTAATGAACCTTTGGATGTGCAGCCCCTCCGTACTCAGCCTCCAACGCGGACTAACCCATCCGTGCCTGGTTCTAGTAAGTCGACTAAAACTCTTACCTCGAAGAGAAAGGCTACGGAGATAGAGTCTTCGGGAAACTTAGTTCCTCCTAAGAGGAAGGCTACGGGTCCTGTGGAGGATGCTGCGGAAGAAGGTTTCGAGGATGACTCTGCCGTTACTTTCCGTCCTTTATCTCTGGGTAATAAGAAGTTTACCTTTCGACACATTGATCTCGAAGCCTTCAAGATGAAGCATGGTCTTCAGCATTTTCAGGTTCGTTTTTATGCCGCTGATAAAGACATAACTTATGAGATGGTTACCAATTATAAGTATGATGCCTTTCATTTGCTGACAACCGTGGGTGCTTTCGAGGCTGGTTTGATGTTACCCTTGTATAAAGCTGGTGATGATTTCTACTATCGGGTTCTGTCTAGCCGCGATACTGCCAAGAAAAGTCATAATCGCGGGGTGCAACAGTTGACAGGAAACTATCTTCGCCATCTTCGTGAATGCTACCTTCGTAGTAAGGGGAAAACGATGATGACTTGCTATGCCCCTAGATTAGAAAAGGAGAAAGGGTGGTATACTCCTGAGAATTTCAACAGATCCTTTGGAGATTATGTTAATAGGAATACTCGTAAGCCGTGGTCTGTGAGTCTACGGAACATTACTTCTGTTAAGGGGGAAGTTCGCCTTTTGAGCGAGGTAAGTGATTCCAAGATGGCGAGGATTCCTGGTGCCGAAGGTCTTCCTATTCCTGCTGAGGAGAGAATCAAGCGTGATCATGACTACGAGTGGTCTGCCACTGTTCTTGAAGTTGTTGGCCCGTGGGCCTATGGTTGGGTCCCTGGTCCCCGTGGTTGGCAGCCAACTGTTGACAGTCTTCCTCGCGAAGCTTCTCCCGCTCGTTACGCGCATTCATCCCCTCGGCGGATGAGTTTTGCTGGTATGGATTTTGTTTATAGCCGTGATGTTGATGATGCAGAAGATGAAGATATCCCTGATGCTGCTGTTCCTCCGCGGAATACTGATGTTGTTAAGGTGCGTTGTTTGTTTTCTTCATATGTGTGCCCCTACGTTTTCTTAAATAATGTTAATTATGCCAAGGAAAGGTGATGCCAACGGTGCTTTTATTATTATGTGTTGTAGGTGTGTAGAGGTAAGAAGATTAATCCCAAGCAATCATCGAATTCTCCCACCGAGGGTTCCTCTCATTTCGAGGATGTAAATAGTCCCGTGTGTGGTGATGAGGACTCTTCTGATAGGGAAGAGCGACTTGAGACTTCTCCGCCTGTTCAAGAAGGTGACGGTGATCGGGCAGTTGACGGTGGAGGTGATGATCCGGCCACTGGTGGTGGTCAAGGTGGTCCGACTATTGGTGATGGTCAGGGTGATCCAGCTATTGGTGGTGGGCAAGGTGACCCGACCATTGGTGGTGGTCAAGGTGACCCGACCATTGGTGGTGGTCAAGGTGATTCGGCCACTGGTGGTGGTCAAGGTGACCCGACCATTGGGGGTGGCCAAGGTGATTCGGCCACTGGTGGTGGTCAAGGTGACCCGAGCATTGGGGGTGGCCAAGGTGATTTGGCCGCTGGTGGTGGTCAAGGCGACCCGGCCGCCGCCACTGGTGGGGTTAAAGGTGATTCGGATGTTGGTGGTATTGGCGGTGGTAACTTGTCTATTGGTGGTGGTGGAAATCATGCCGGGGGGGTTACTCAGTCCAGCGTGAATGTTATAGATAAAGGTAAGGGACTTGTTCTTAGTAGTGGTGACAAGGATGGGGGTGGTTGTTATGAGTTCTCGTTTGGCAAGGTTTTGTCTGGGGAACAGTCGTTTGACATGTCCACGGTTATGGGGCTTGTTTCGGACTTCACTCTACTTCCGGCTGGCGATGATTGGAGTGTTCTCGAGGATAGCTGCGTTGGTGACCCATCCGCGGGTCCGATCTTTGGGGCTTTGGTAGTACCCTCCGAGGGTTTTCTTGGGTACCTCCTCCCTTTGTTGGTGGGGCATTGGTGCAAGGTAATGATGGTCCGCTCATGGTGGGAATACCTCGGGCCCCTCCTTAGATGATTTCTCGCAATCCTTAGCTGCGGATGGCGATGATCTTTGTTTTGGCGTGGCTGCGAAAGAAAAACTTGCTGGTTGTTCCTCATCCTGCCCCCGTGATTGAAGGGGAAAAGAGTTCGGATGCTTTTACTCGGAGGTCCATGGAGTTAACCCCTGAGGATGCAGTAGATCGAGGATGGGGTAAAAATCTCGTAGCCAGCGGGCTTGATCTTGTAGTGGATCCTCCCCCTACCGTTGCTGACATGATGGCTATTGCTGATGGGTATCAATACAGTTACCCCCAGCAGCGGTTATTGGAGGTTTGTCCTGTTCTTTTTATCCCTGACTTCTTTCGAATGTGATGTGAGCTAACTTCCCTCATTTTGCTGATAGATGATGAGAAGTGAGTATTGTAACCACCAACTTTACCGGCTTTTTAGGGCCAAATCTCTGAAGCTAGAGGGGAAGCTTCGACATTGTGAAGAGACGCTTTCAAGTGTCGAGGCTTCGGTATCCGCTAAGGATGAAGAAATAACCGAGCTAAAGAGTTTGCTTAAACGTAAGGAGCAGCAAGGCACGGAAGAGGCTCAGCTGCGTTCTGAGTTGGCTCTGGTTAAGGCCAAGTTAGCTGTTGCTGAGGAAAATTCTTCATCCATTTCAGGTCTGCGCTCCCTCTTCTTTGGTAGTTTCTTGCTCCTTATTTATTCCGAAGTTTTCGCTTTCTTCCCTCCTCCCATTGTATTATCTTGGTGGGTGGAGTCCCCGAATTGTTGTGGCTTCGGGTGTGAGAGGGCTCGTCAAAGGGGCGCATTCTTTGAGTTAGTTGAAAAACTCAAGAGTGAGTCGGTTAAATGGAATGCCCGCGCGGATATCCATAACGCGATGGCCGAAGAATGGCGTAAGAAAAAATATTGCTTGGTAGATTTGCAAAATCGAAATAACCATGACCGCCACTTGTTTAACGGGGCCCTTTTATGGACGCGGGACAATCTTGAGCAAGCCCGCGGGCATATTTCTTCCTTAGAAATTAGACTTAATGTTCTGGAATGCGAGCTACGGCAAGCCCGGTCTTCGCATCCCTCGGATGTGCGGACTTATATGCAGCGTTTAGCCAAAGAGAGAGACGATGCTAGGGCAGAATGTAGTGCTCTCAGTAGTGCTCTGTCCGCGTCTCGAGCTGATGTGGCTCGTCAGGTTGATCGTGAGAGAGACTTAGAGGTGGCTATGTATCGTCTCAACAAGGGATTGGAATTGAAGAATGATGAGGTTAATCGGCATCGTCATTCGGGCTCGATGCTTCGAAATGACCTAAGCGCAAGTCAGTATGCTCATAATCGCCGGGTAGATTATGATAAGTTGTCAAATGAATATGATTATCTTTGCGAAGCGAGGATTCCGCGGTTGATCATTGTGAAGGTATACGTTTTCGTCATCGAGTGTGCTTTGAATTGTATCTGTCATAACTCACTGTCTTCTTTCATTGTTCGCAGAACTCCAAGTACAGCTTAAAGCCGCAGATGGAAAGTTTGCCGAAGCTCAGGCTAAGGTAGTTCAACTGGAGGGTCAAGTTAGCTATCATCGCGGTCTGGCCTCGTCTCAGGATGAAACGCTGAAGCAAGCTAATCAGAGGATAGACCAGCTTTGTACTTCCTTAAATCAGGCTGAGATGAGGAGCGTAGCCATAGGTCTAATGGCCCGCAAACAACTGGCCGAAGAGATTAATAAGATTCTTGGTGAGATTGAGCTGGACCTTAAGACAAATCATGGGTTAACCAAGAATTATACTCGGCCCCGTACCCGCACTCCCATCAAGTTCTTCTGGGCCCTCCTCGGGTGGTAGCGTTCCTTCATATTTGAAGGATAAACTGCAGATAACACTCCCTTTCGATGCAAACCGTAGTTAGTATGCTAGGGATTGATCTCGGTTGCTTATCCTTTTTGGCGTTTTTGTTATTTTGCCCTGTTGGGCTTGTAATCAATCGCATGTATTAGATCAAACTTTGGTGTTTAAATCTGATTTTGAATTTTGTTGAACTTATGTCCATCATCTTTAACTATAATGGAAAATTCCGTAGTTATTGTAACCCGCGGATATCAATCTTTGAGTTTGATAAAGTGTATTGTTCGTGCAACTCCGTAGGTTGGTATCCCCGGAATCGTCTTGTGACCTTGCACCCCGTCCAGCTAACTCCTGGGCCAGAGGATCACTGGACGGTGGGGGTCTGGCCGACGTTTTAAGGATATACTCCATTAATGTTCGCGGCTTGTAATATTGCACGGATATCTCATTCTGTAAGAAGTCGCCTCCTGGTCATACACTTATAGACATTTACAGAGGAGTTCTGAGAGATCGCATGTGTATGCTCCGATATATTGCGTGTGTGTGTTTTGCACGGGATATTGCCCAGTATATTGTAGTGGGTGTGATTCATGCTTTGTGCAGGATATCCCTCTTGCTAAGTATAACGTCAGTTCCTAATTATAGTAATTGTACAACAATTTACGTGGTTCGGCCTTAAGGCCTACATCCACGGGGTAACAATTGCATCGATATTTTATTATGATGTGACATGGTTTTCAATGTACACTGTGTAAGTAGTATATACATGTGGTTTATATGGTGTGTTGTATGTAGGTTGTGGGTTTTGAATAAATTGAAATGTGCGTGGGTAATGAACGGGATACGATATTTGAAAATGAAAACTTGGTATTGATTGAAAAATTAAGGCGCGTTACTCCTTTGTCAGAGATAGAAACATGTGGATTAGCAAGTCCATTTTCTTCTTCTAAAATGTGCACGCAGGTGATGGATTATGGGTAGTATGGTTTGAGGTATTTGGCATTCCACGGATGCATGAGGATTTCCCCTTTCATATTACGTAGATAGTACGAGCCATTTCCTGCGATGTCGTGTATTATGTAGGGTCCTCCCCAAGTTGGTGCTAATTTTCCCCACTTCTTTTCTCGCTGGTATTGGGGAATGGTCCTCAACACGTCTCTGCCCTTCTACAAAATTCCTAAATTTCACTTTTTTGTTATATTCTCTGGCCAGCCGGCGTTGGTAGTTTTCCATTCTTTGCAGTGCCGCTTCTCTTCTTTCTTCGAGGTCGTCAAGCCTTTCCAACATCATGTCCGTGGTGAGATTCTTTTCCCAGGCTTCTGTCTTTGTAGTTGGAAGTAGGATTTCCGCAGGGATGACTGCTTCAGCTCCGTAGGTGAGTAGAAATGGGGATTCTCCGGTAGCTGATCTTCGGGTTGTCCTATACGCCCATAGAACGTTATGCAGCTGTTCACACCATCGTCCTTTGTACTCATCTAGTTGTTTTTTAAGAATGAGTGCCAAAGTTTTGTTTGTGGCTTCTGCTTGTCCGTTGCTTTGTGGGTATATGGGGGTGGATTTGTTTTTCCGAATCTTGAAGGTGTCGAACAGCAAGTCAATATTCCTTCCTTGTAGCTGTTTACCGTTGTCGGAGACTATTTCTGCGGGGATGCCAAACCTGCAGATGATATTTTGAAAAATGAAAGTGAAGACGTCCGAATCCCGAATTCTTGCCAGTGCTTTTGCTTCTACCCATTTGCTGAAATAATCCGTTGCCACTATTAGGAATCTTCTTTTCCCCGTCCCTGATATGAGTGGGCCTACTATGTCGATACCCCATTTCCCGAAGGGCCAAGGGCTATCGACCGAGTTTAACTTTGTAGCTGGGGCGTGGATTCGTTTACCAAATCTTTGACATTCTTCGCATCTCTTTGCCATTCTAGCTGCATCTCGGATCATGGTTGGCCAGTAATAGCCCTGCGTCTTTGCCTTATCTGCTAGGGATCTCATTCCACTGTGATTCCCTGCGTCTCCTCTGTGTATATCTTTTAAAACGACATGCCCCTCTGACCGGGATAGGCAGCGACGCAGTGGTCCGAGGAATGATTTTCGATATAAGGCTTGATCTCTTAGTTCGTACATCCCTGCTCTTGACTGCACCTTCCTAGCCTGTTTGGTGTCCTGGGGGAGTTTCCCTTCTTTGAGGAAAGAGTGGATTTCTGATCTCCAATCTGCCTCCTGACTATAATCGTCGTCTTCCTCCGCTTGCCGTGTAATATCCTCGTTCTGGAAATCGTCGAATATGTATTCTCCGACATCCTCGTCAGAGATGTCTTTCTCCTTAGATTTGCGTTGGTTAGCCGTGCAGGTTTCGGGAGTTTGACGGATGGTTCGTATACTCTTGTTACCTTGATTGCTTTGACGTCTTCGTTTTTAAGCATGGATGATATATACGCGAGCATCCGCATGTCTAAGCTCCTTTCTGCTTGTGAGATGTCGGAAAGCCGATTTTTGGTATTTGGGAGGCCAATGTTTGTACTAGAGCCATGTATGCCACTAGTGTTTCATCGTACACATTGTATTCGTAACCTATCTGCCGTATGATCAGTTGTGAGTCGCTTGTTACCCGCACTTCTTGTATGCCCAATTCAATTATCAAGCGGAGAGCGTGGATCACTCCTTCATATTCTACGATGTTATTGGTATGGCCTTCGAATTCCAATCTGAATGCGTGTACGATTCTGTCTCCTGTGGGTGTGGTGATGACGATGCCTATCCCCGCGCCCTCTCTATTTTTGGAGCCATCAACGAAGACTTCCCATTGCCGTGGGTTCACTGGTTCAAGAATATTATTTGGCTCTGGTTTTTCTATTTCTGGGGCGCTCATAGCCTTCCATCCTTGTATGCGTACTTCTTCTTCGTTGTCCAAAGGCAGGTCTGCCAGAAATCCGCTAATACCTGCGATTTCTGGGAGTGTTGGAGCTCATAGTGGATGTTGAATTGGTCGAGGTATGTGCTCCATTTTGCTATTCGTCCTACCTTTCCCGCTCCTTTGAGGATGGTCTCTAATGGTGCCCGACATGGGATACGTATATCATGCGTTAAGAAGTACGTCCTTAGCTTTAAAGTAGACCATACGACGGCTAGGATTAGCTGTTCAATTCTCGTGTAGTTTCGTTCTGCGGAATTCAGGGTCTTGCTGACATAGTAGATCGGTTGCTCCTCCTTCGTATGGGTTCTGACGAGTACTGCGCTTACTGCGTCGTCCGTTGCTGCGATGTAGAGTGCCAAAACCTCCTCAGGGTCCGGTTTCTGAAGGATGGGGATTTCTGCTAGGTATTGTTTAATGCCCAAAAAAGCTTCTTCGCATTCTGTCGTCCATTCAAATTTAGTCCCTTTTTTCAGTATGTTGAAGAAGAGTTTGCATCTATCCGAGGATCGTGATATGAATCTTCCCAGAGCTGCTAGTGATCCATTGAGCTTTTGTACCTCTTTTAGGTTCTTCGGAGATGGCATGTTTGTTATGGCTCGGATTTTTCGGGATCTACTTCAATGCCCCTTTTTGTCACTAGGTATCCAAGGAACTTTCCGAGGTCACCCCGAAAGTGCATTTTTAGGGTTTACCTTCATGTTATGTTCTCTCATAGCTCCGAAGATGTCCTTCAGGTCCTGGTGGTGGTTCTTTCTGATTTTGCTTTTTATGAGCATATCGTCGACATAAACTTCTAAAGTCCTGCCGATCCATGGCTTGAAAATAGCATCGACCATCCTTTGGTACGTTGCTCCGCGTTTTGAGCCCGAAAGGCATTCTTACGTAACAATAAAGACCGTGGGGTGTGTAAAATGCGGTATGTTGCTGGTCTTCTTCTGCCAAAAATAGTTGGTTGTACCCGGAATATCCGTCCATGAATGACAACTCTTCATATCCTTCTACTGCGTCGACTAGCTGGTCAATGCTGGGTAGTGGATAGCTATCCTTTGGGCACGCTTTGTTCAGGTTGGTGAAGTCGATGCAGATTCTGACTCCTCCATTTTTCTTTGGTACTATGACCATGTTGGAGATCCACGTGGGGTATTTGACTTCTTTTATAAAACCGGCCTCTAATAGCTTTCGTAGCTCCGTTTCTACTGCTTTGTGATGCTCTGTGGCGACCTTTCGTATCTTTTGTCGTACCGGGAGTGTGCCAGGTTTAATGCGCAGCTCATCTTTGCACCGTCTTTGGGTCTATTCCGGCATATCGGATAGTTTCCATGCGAAGACATCCGCGTATTCCTTTAGTAGTGTTATCAGTGAAGCTTCGCGTTCTTCGTCCATTAGAGTTCCTATTTTGATCTTTCTAGGATTCTGCTCCGTCCCTATGTTGATCTCTTTCACTTCCTCCAAGGATGTGAAAGTGGGCTTTGGTTCCCCCAGGTGGGGAATTTTCTTTAATTGCTATTTGGTAGCTCCAGACTCTTCGCCCTGATTAACCTTTGATGTGGAGGCCTCCGTGTTTTCTCTGAGTTCCCTTTAGCCAAGCTTTTTCCGAGATTTCCTCCGGATATTCATCGATAGCCTTGTCTTTGGATATCGCCTTGCTACGAGCCTTGCGGGTTTTCCTTTTCTCATCTTCTTCGTTGTTGAGTTGTATTTGCATCGCGTGGCACTCTTTACGGAGGCTTGGTCACCCTTTATCTCCATTATTCCTAGGGGAGTGGGAAACCTAAGGTATTGATGGTAGGTAGCTGCGACTCCCTTGAGCTTATGGACCCATCTCCGTCCAATAATGGCATTGTAGGGTGAAGGCGTGTTTACCACGCTAAAGCGAGTGTCGATTTTCATGGGGCCTGCATCCACTTGTAAGACAATATCCCCCAGGGGCTTCGTAGCCGTGCCATTGAACCCGTAGATGGTGTAGTGTGAAGTAAGGAGTTGCTCATCGTTAAGCTCCATGCGTTTGAATGTATCGTAAAACAATACATTTACGGAGCTTCCTCCATCGATGAGGATTTTCCTTATGTTGCATCTGCGATTGGCAATGTGAGGATTAATGGGTCATTGTGATCTTCCATGTCGTCCTCAACATCATCGGCTTCAAAAAAATTAGAGGTGCGTTCATCCACTCCTCGTGCTCTTCTACTTCCTTCCCGTTTATCTTGTAAAGCTCACAGTAATCTTCAAATTGTTTTCTCAGTCGTTTTCCTATTTGTCTTTGTTAGGGTTGGTTCTTTGCTTTCGAGCGAGGATATAGAGTTCAATGTGCGGTTACCCTCGGGTAGTTGGACTCGTTTGCTGCGTTTGGTTCTATCTTCCATTCCAGCCTTTTCCACATATTTTTTGAGATCCCCGCATCTATCAGCTTTTGTCTCGCTATCTTGAGATTTTTGCATTTCTCTGTCGAGTGTCCGTAGAAGCAGTGGAAATCGCAGTACTCTTTGGATTCTGCAGAGGCTGGTGGTTGTTTCCCTTTAGACCAGGGCCAGTCTAAGTCTTCGCGATCCTTGATCTCCTTCAGTATGCGTGGATAGCTGGTGTTGAGCTTCGTATAGACCCGGTCTTCAAACTTTTCGCCACTCCTTTTTCGATCGTCTTTTCGATCCTTTTGGTGTGGGCTAGGCCATCTTCTAATTCCGCGGAATTTGTCCGTGGGGTTCGTTGTGTACTGCGCTCGGGGTTATCTTTTTGAATTTCTTCTAACCTTGCATGTTTTTCAATGATTATTCTTAAATCTCCCTCAGTGGTTGGGGAGGTACCGTGGATTTCGACAAACAGCGGACTCATCCTATCAAGCCCCCATTTGTAACAGTTAATACTCACCACGGGATCCACATGTCCAATGGCCTGACATACTTTGTGCCATCTATCAGTGTATTCTCGAACGGACTCCCTGCACTTAATTGCAAGTGAGAAAAGCTTGTCCATCCCTGTGTTCACAACTTTGTTGTACATGTAGGTGGCCAGGAACTTTTCGGTGAGCTGATCATACGAATTAATGCATCCTGGCTTGAGGTTATCAAACCAAGATAGCGCGGATCCTTTTAGGCTTGAAGGGAAATATACGCATAGTATAGCCTCATCGTAATCCCACCCGGCCATTACCTGTTGTAATATCGTAGATGAGCTGAGGGGTCCGCGGATCCGTCGTAACATTCAAAGGTCGGGACCGGACATTTTTGCGGAATGGTAGCCGTAGCCAACTGTCGTGCGAGGGGGGTAGTGTTGGCTTCCTTCATAATCTGTTCTAGTCTTCCACCTCCTTGCCTGGTTTTGAGTTGATTGATCTCTGCTAGCATTTCCGCGCGGAGGTTTTCCATTGCCAAACAGTGCTCGTCTTGAATGGAAGATCGTGTCTTTCTTGTGGGTTGCGATGTTGTGGCTTCCTCCGTGTCGTAGTAGTCCGGAATTTCTGGTCGATAATCTGGGTCAGACCTTCTGTTATTCCGCGCATCTCTCTGGGGTATTGTTCTTCGGTTAGCCGTTGCAGGGATATTTTCGAAGACCGTCCCTCGGTCCCTGTTCTGTATCGCTGAGTTAGCTTCGTCATGCTGATTCTCTCGTTCGGAGCTTCGGAGGATCTTCTCTCTTAGTTGCTGGTTTTCTTGAGCTAACAAGGCCACCGCATCCGCGTACGTTAGTTGATTCCTCTTTAGCTCCTCCAGTTGCGCCAATATTTGTGCTGTTTGGTTCGACGCTTGATTGGGGGTTCCTTCTTGTAGTTGAGCTTGTCCCTCGGGGATCGTGGTATTGATTTCCCCCCTGAATGGTATGCCCGGCTCGATTATTCCGTTGGATCCTACCTGTAGTTATCCGCTTTGTCCATTGTCCAGGCGGCATCCCATAGGGATGGTTCTGGATTATCGATTCGGCTATAACCTCCTGAGGGTCGACTGGCCTGGTTGCAGCTGTCACTTTGGTAGCTATTACTTGGGAAACCCCCTCGGTTGGTGCAGCGGCTCTTGCGGCCGCAGTTTTCTTTGCTTTAATTGCGATGATGCCCGCGTTTAAGAGCAATGTGCTTTCCGCCCCGGTCTGCGTATTGTCCGCGTCTGTACGTCCTTCGCCCTTTTGTTTGCTCCTTGTTACTGCCGGTGTGGTCCTTGGAGCGTCTCTTGGAGTTATCTTTGTCTTTCCAGCATCTTTGTTCTTTTCCATTGCAATAATCTGCACAGAGAAAGTGGGAGGTAATCCGAGACCCAAGAGTCCACGGGTTGGCTGTTAGTTCAACTTTGTTTTTGTTAACTCGATTTCTAGTGGTAATGAGTGTACTTAGGTTGTTAGTTTGGCGATTAGTACGACAGACATAGACAGGTGCGGATTTGATCGGGATAAGGTCCATGGGTCAATATTTGCAAAAAAGCCCAAATCTTTTGGTGGAAACTTTGTTTGAAATTCTAATTAAAACCTAGATGTATTGGTAGAAAACACAACAGTCTAAGAACAGGTCTGTTGGCTAAAAACCCAGATCTGTTTGTTTAAAAAGTCACATAATGCTCAGATCTGTTGGTAGAAAACACAATAGACGAAGAAGTGTGCGAAAAACGAATAGATCTGATAAGGGATCCATGAATAGATCTGTTTGTTTAAATGAAAATATTTGAGGTTGAGGCTGTGAAGTCACAGGGAAAAGATAAAATCTTTTACGGGACAAGGTCCCTGTTTCTAGCGCCAAATTGTGAGCACGAGAGTCGGGTTTCGCTCCCACATGATCACAAACAATCTATATAAAAGTTGAATACGTGCACTGTGGTGTGAGAAGTATGGAACAAGCATAGGTAGATGATAATTCATAGATTCCAAACCCCTCTAGTTTGTCATGATCTCATTATCATCTCTAGGGGGGATCCAGACAGAGATCACGGAATACGAATATATAAATGAAACTATCGGTGCAAAAGGTAAAGGAGACGATGATGTACGTGGTTCAGCACTAGGCCTACGTCCACGGGTCTGAGGAGATTCACTATAAAATAAATGGTTACAGAGGTGATCACAAGATCTTGTGATCATCGCCTATATGGGCTAAAACTCACTTACTTCTCTCTATTCTCTCTCTCCTCCCTTTTTCTCGATCCCCTTCTCAGTGGAGGGGGTATACATATTTATAGTTAGAGTAGGTGGGTCCACTGACAATGAGTTGCTGAGATCTTATCTTCTCGTACTCTGTGCATGGTCCGCGGACTTCTATATTATCTCGCGGCTTGTACAGTATCCGCGGCTTCTACTGCATCCTGGTTTCTACTGGGTCCGCGGACTTCTATGTCAACCCTCGTTTCTTAGTTGGACGTCCGACACGTGTTCTACGAGCCGCATTAAATGCGGGTGGTTGGGGCGGTCCAGTCCGCACCGAGTGGTGTCGGTCCTCTTGTCACGTCCGTGTCGGGGTTAGACTACTTCGACCGTTGATCATACCTTGCCTCGTGATGGGTTAAAGCTATCCCTTGGTGCTACGCGGACTACCTATCTCGGGTGCTCCTTCGCTTCCGACCGTTGGTTTTGACAGATGGCACGTAGTCTGAGTGCCACGGATGCCCCTATGTGTCATCCCGTGAGTGATGTCATCCACGTGGACCCTGTTAGCGCACGTGGCAAAGGAGATAAATTAGTGTACTTACAAGCTAGACCAGTCTTTGATTTGCTTTTCCCACATTTCTTGAAACATGAATTCATACAACCCTTGCATGATAGACCATCAACTACTCTGCTCGTCCCCATTGAATTAGCATCATCTCTCATGGGACATTCACTACCATCCGGGGCAGTTCCGGGAGCTGCAGCCTTGCCTGCAATAGTGATTAACCAAATATAAGTAAGATTGGAAAAATGATTTTGAAACTCCAAATAAGATTACTGGATTAGTAAATCGTTCTTTTGCATATTCATAGCACTGATTAATTAATCGGTAAAATAAAAGCGCATGTGTACGCTTACCTGTAGCTGCGGATACAGTAATCAGCAACAATAGAAAACCAACCAAAAAGAGGGTGGAAGAAGATGAAATCTTTGCCATGATAGTTGCTCAAGAAAGGCTTCTAATGGTGATGTCTAAATAAGTTTAATTTTTTAAATGTTGTTGGAATAATTGTAATGAGATGATCCCGCAGTCTCTCTATTTATAGATTAGAGGGATCACTACTACTGAGTCTGCAAAACTAATTTTTTTTATTTTTTCACAACGTGTTACACAATTCCGATGCAGAACGCGTTACCAAGAATTACTTAATAATAATGTGCCCACATGAACATGACTAGGAATTCCATGATCGCATCTTGCACCCACCTGTGACCTGTGTAATTTTTTGTTTAATGCGAAAGAATTGTTTTAGTATGTGGGTGCGTGTTGATATGATGGGCCGGTTAATTGATTAATAAAATAAAATGATGGTTCTGTATCCGCATGGGCATGGTCGGTGTGTCGAGCTTATTTGCTTAGAACGGAGAAACTGAGCTTGATGAAATTGAACACGTGAAATAGTACAATAAGGTAAGAGAGTCTACAGTGCTAAAACCCATTATATAGTCAGATAGATTAACTATTGTAAAAATAATTAAGAAATTAGAATTAGTTTTGAGTTTTGTAATAGTTACAAATATCATAGTAGAATCGGAAGCCTACTCTAGGAAGTAGTACATGGTTAACCACAAGAAATTAGCTCTGAGTCTCTCGGTTGAGAAAGGATCCCTATTTATAGACATTTCTTGAAATGAGAATGTCAAGCATGTATCCTTTCCTTTTTTTTTTTTTTTTTTATCTTACATCTGTCCCTATAGCAGTACAAGTGTACCTTAGATTCTTCTTTATGAACCCGCGTGATTTGGATTTGCGCACGTGCTTGTCAACATGGAAGGAGCGCTATGTAGCGTTTTGTCTAGGATATGGGGAGGCTTCCCCAGTTTTTGGATGTAATACTCTCTAGCATATCTTCTTGGATATGGGGAGGCTGACATTCTACTTTGACATTTTCCAGGTATCTACATTAAGTCCCCTGGTTGTTTGGGCAAGGCGTTAGTCTTCTCAACAGTCTAGCATCTACCTCCTCAGCTCTTCTGTCGTTGCGCGGTTCTTCTGGTGCCTTTACCTTGAGACTTGCATATTCCCGCAAGTCCTCTTGTTATCAAGCTCGGATGGTTTCGAATTGCACGCTTGCTGCAAGTCCCCTAGTCAGTCGTATGCGCCTCTTGCCAAGGCCTTGCGTATTTTCTCGCAAGTCCCCTTGTCTGTTGATGATTTCTGACTTGTGCGCTCGCTACAAGTCCCGTAATCCTGATTCAGAACCGCTTGGACTTGCTTAATTCTTGCAAGTCCCCTAGTGCGGAATCTCTTCGACTCGCTCTATTCTCGGCGTCTCTTGGACTTGCATTCTTCCTGCAAGTCCCCTAGTGGTATCTCTTCAACTCGCCTTCTCCTCAGCCGTTTTTTTGGGCTTGCAATCTTCTTGCAAGTCCCCTTGTGTGATGTATCTTCAACTCGCCATCTTCTCGGCGTCTCTTGGGATTGCTCTCTTCCTGCAAGTCCCCTAGTGCGATGTATCTTAGACTCGCTCTCTTCTTGGTGTCTCTTGGGCTTGCTCACTTCTTGCAAGTCCCCTTGTGTGGTGTATCTTCGACTCGCTATCTTCTCGGCGTCTCTTGGGCTTGCTTTCTTCTCGGCGTCTTTTACGTTGTTAAAGGCTTGAGGGCGCCTTTTGGAGACGAAGGGTTTCTATCCTTTCTCTCTTTCCTTTATTTTTTGTTAAAGGCTCGAGAAGCGCTTATTTCTTCTTTTTTTCTTTATTTTTTCAAAGGCGCAAGTTTATCCCTGGTGAAGGGTTTCTACCCTTGCTCTTCTTTTTGTCAAAGGCTAGTCGCCTTTTGGTGATGAAGGCGGGTTTCTACCTGTCTTTTGTCGGAGGCTTGGGAGTCACTTTCCTCGTCTTTCTTTATTTTTTATCAAATGTTCGAGAGCCGCTTTTAAGGGCTTTTAAATGCCATTTCTTCTTTCTTTCTAAGGCGCAAGAGACGCCTTTTGGAGTTGGAGAGTTTATACCCTCTCTTCATTCTTATCAAGGGCTTTTAAGAGCCATTTCTTCTTTCATTCTTCTTTTCAAAGGCGCAAGAGACACCTTTTGGAGTTGGAGGGTTTTTACCCTCTCTTCTTTTTCGTCAAAGGCTTGAGAGTCACTTTTAAGGGATTTTGAGAGTCATTTCTTCTTTCATTCTTCTTTTCAAAGGCGCAAAAGACACCTTTTGGAGTTGGAGGGTTTCTAACCTCTCTTATTTTTCGTCAAAGGCTTGAGAGCCGCTTTTGAGGGCTTAAGAGACGCTTCTTCTCTTGGCATAAGAGCCGCTACCCTCTTTTTTATTTTTATCAAAAGCTTGAGAGCCGCTTTTGAGGGCATAAGAGCCGCTTTCTTTATCAAAGGCTTGGGGTAAGAGCTGCCTTCTGGAGTTGGAGGTTTCTACCCTCACTTTATTTTTATCAAAGACTTGAGAGCCGCTTTGAGGACGAAGGTTTCTACCCTGTCTTTATTTTTATCAAAGGCTCGAGAGCCACTTTAGAGACGAAGGGTTTCTTATCAAGGGATTAAGAGATGTTATTTCTTTCTTTCTCCTTCTTTTTATCAAAGGCTTAAGAGCCGCTTTAAGGGCTTGAGAGCCGCTTTGGAGGGCTTAAGAGCCACTTCTTATCTTGGTATAAGAGTCGCTTTTGGGGCTTAAGAGCCGCTTATTCTCTCGGCTTAAGAGCCACATTCGAGAGCTTTAAGAGCCATTTCTTCTTTCATTCTTCTTTTCAAAGGCGCAAGAGACCCCTTTTGTAGTTGGAGGGTTTCTACCCTCTCTTCTTTTCCGTCAAAGGCTTGAGAGCTGCTTTGAGGACGAATGGTTTCTACCCTTTCTCTCTTTTTTTATTTCTTTTTATCAAAGGCTTAAGAGCCGCTTCTTCTTCTTTATTATTATTATTATTTATTTATTTATTTTATCATGGGCGTTAGAGCCGATTTTTATCCTTCTGAGATGAATGGTTTCTACCCGCTTTCTCTCTTTTTCTTTTTCTTTTTCTTTTTCTATTTCTTGTCAAGGGCTTAAGAGCCGCTTTCATCATTTTTTTTTCCCAAAAGGCTTGATAGCCGCTTTTGAGGGATTAAGAGCCGCTTCTTCTCTTGGCATAAGAGCCGCTACCCTCTTTTTTATTTTTATCAAAGGCTTGAGAGCCGCTTTTGAGGGCAGAAGAGCCTCTTTTTTTTATCAAAGGCTTGGGGTAAGAGCCGCTTTTTGGAGTTGGAGGGTTTCTACCCCCTTTTTATTTTTATCAAAGGCTTGGGAGCCGCTTTCTTTAATCTTAGGCTCTCGAATCTCAAATAGTGAGAGCAAAAGGATTTGGGCGCTCCGGTCTCAAAGAGTGAGAGCAAGATGATTTATGAGCTCGAGTCTCAAAGAGTGAGAGCGAGAGGATTTAGGTGCTCGTGCCTCAAAGAGTGAGAGCGAGAGGATTTAGACACTCAAGTCTCAAAGAGTGAGCACAAGAGGATTTAGGCGCTCGAGTCTCAAAGAGTGAGAGCAGGAGAATTTAGGCGCTCGAGTCTCAAAGAGTGAGAGCAGGAGGATTTGGGCGCTCCAATCTCAAAGAATGAGAGCAAGATGATTCAGGCGCTTGAGTCTTCTAAGAGTGAGAGCGAGAGGATTTAGACACTCAAGTCTCAAAGAGTGAGAACAAGAGGATTTAGGCGCTCGAGTCTCGGAGAGTCGGAGAGAGGGGAGGATTTGGGCGCTCGAGTCTCAAAGAGTGAGAGCAAGCGGATTTGGGCGCTCGAGCAAGATGATTTAGACTTTCGATTCTCAAAGAGTGAGAGCGAGAGTATTTAGACACTCAAGTCTCAAAGAATGAGAACAAGAGGATTTAGGCGCTTCGAGTCTCAAAGAGTGAGAGCAGGAGGATTTAGGCGCTCGAGTCTCAAAGAGTGAGAGCAAGCGTATTTAGACACTCAAGTCTGAAAGAGTGAGAGCAAGCGTATTTAGACACTCAAGTCTCAAAGAGTGAGAGCAGGAGGATTTAGGCGCTTGAGTCTCAAAGAGTGAGAGCAGGAGGATTTGGACGCTCCAATATCAAAGAATGAGAGCAAGATGATTCAGGTGCTTGAGTCTCAAAGAGTGAGAGCGAGAGTATTTAGACACTCAAGTCTCAAAGAGTGAGAACAAGAGGATTTAGGCGCTCGAGTCTCAGAGAGTGAGAGCAGGAGGATTTGGGCGCTTGAGTCTCAAAGAGTGAGAGCAAGCGGATTTGGGCGCTCGAGGAAGATGATTTAGACGTTCGAGTCTCAAAGAGTGAGAGCGAGAGTATTTAAGCACTCAAGTCTCAAAGAGTGAGAACAAGAGGATTTAGGCGCTTCGAGTCTCAAAGAGTGAGGGCAAAAGGATTTTAGCCGCTCGAGTCTCAAAGAGTGAGAGCAAGCGTATTTTAGGTGCTTGAGCAAGATGATTTAGGCGCTCGAGTCTCAAAGAGTGAGATCAATAGGATTTAGACACTCGAGTCTCTTCGTTTTCGAGGACAAGAAGATTTATTCTTAAATTGCTCGCACCTCTTGTCGAGGGAGACTCTCATTTATTTATTTGTTATCTTTTTCAGATATTATTTTGCCAGACCGTTTGGGTTTCTTTCTTATCCTTAGTTGAGAAGTTATCTTTTTCACATATTAGTAGAATCGGAATCCTACTCTAGGAAGTAGTACATGGTTAACCACAAGAAGTTAGCTCTGAGTCTCTCAGTTGAGAGAGGATCCCTATTTATAGATATTTCTTGAAATGAGAATGTCAAGCATGTATCCTTTCCTATCTTTTCTTATCTTACATTTGTCCCTATAGCAGTACAATTGTCCCTTAGATTCTTCTTTATGAACCCGCGTGACTTGGACTGCGCACGTGCTTGTCAACAGGGAAGGGGCGCTATGTAGCGTTTTCTCTAGGATATGGGGAGGCTTCCCCAGTTTTTGGATGTAATATTCTCTAGCATCTCTTTTTGGATATGGGAAGGCTGACATTCTACTTTGACATTTTCCAGGTATCTACAAGTTTCACAAGAAAATTTACGGTGGTAAAAAAAAACTACTGAACTGCATGGTTATTAACCATTACAATGGTGCTAACATTCACTTGCTGTGGTTATTTTAATACTTGCAGCAGTAAAACAACCAAATTTGCCATTGTTCCGTAAATTTAAATAGCAGATTTTGTAAATAAATATATAAAGCTACAACACTATTATTGAAGAAAGTGTAGTCTCTACAATTTTGGGTCAAATGAATGCAACGTTGATAATGTACGGTGTCAGATTATTTGTGAGATACCAAATTCCATGTAAAATAAAATTTTTTATAATTTAATAATATATATAAGTTTTCTAGCATGACATCAAATTTTGTTTCGTGTTCGGGAGATCTTCGGATAGTTCAATATACTTGTGGTTGAAATATTTTGGTGTTTTTTTTTGTTGTAACATGACCTAACAAGAACTTCTCGTAATCAAAAATCTTCCTTATAATGCAAAATTTGCCGCCACCCCTAAAATTTACCACTAAGATCGGTCAATTTGACCTAACGTATGAGTGGACTCATCCCCACTTTATTTCTCTTAGCATCCAAAATGGCTTTGATTGATGTTAGTGAATATCGTCAAATATCTTCCAACCAATAATATGCATTTTCAGTCAGCTTAATTTTGTGGTTTCCAGTTTACTTCAGGATTTAAAACTTACATTGTAACGAAAAATCTTCCATGGTAACCCGAAAATATGGACCTCCTGTTCCAAATTTCACTTGCAAAAAAAAAAAAAAAAAATGATCTCGACACCTGGTAACTATAAGAACTTTGAAGTTTGTAGGGTAATCCAAATTTTGTAACACAAAATTGGTCAAAAAGACCAAAATTAATAATTTCTGGGTGAAAAAGACACTTAGGTTTTGATACTGTTTAAATAGCCAAAAATTAAAAAGATACTGTTTAAATGGACAAAAATTTAAAATTAGGCAGGATGTAACCAGTTTCATCTTGTCAATTTTCAAATATTTTTTTTCTTATTTTTATTTTACACAGGATGCATCCAGTTTCATCCTTGGTATTTTTTAAGTATAAGCCAAGATGAATCCAGTTTCATCCTTGCTATTTTTTTTTGGCTATTTCACCCGTACTTTTTTTTACTTGTCCATTTGAACCATGTTTTAAATTTTTTTGGACAAATGATCCATTTTCTCATTTTGTAATGTGATCCAATCTTTTTTTTTCTTTTTCTTTGTTTTTTTTTTTTTTTTTTTTTTTTTTTGAAAGAAAAAGGTTGTATTAAAGAGTACCGACTACTAAACTTGATCCTATCAAGTATCAATCACTGTGAAATCCAACATATAATCCGGAAACCAAATTTGCTGCTAGTCCTAATAACTCTTAGTGACCCGGTATAGTAACTTAGCTCTCCTTTTGGATAAAAGCCAGTCTTAAACTTCATTTTCAAGAAGAAGCAAATTAGGAATATAAGTAGACTAGAATTGCAATCTATGTGTACATGAAATTGCATAAAACACAGTACATGAATACGAAAATTAAGAGTTCCTTTACTCGAGCATGTATTTATCTTTTATCAGTATTTTGTGTGTCCGGTAGGTGAGAATTATTGTACCTTGATAATTTTAACGCATCACTAAATACTGTTGGAAAATACAGGGTACTAGGGGATGAAAACAGAGATTCAAAAGAATGTTGTAACACAAGCTTCAAGGCCTTACAATTCTTTTCAACAATTATTTTGACCCTTCCCAAATAATTGGCGAGTATAATTAGTCAGCGAAATATTGCCTTCAGGATACAATGAAGCCCAAACAACGTTGTTGAATTCAAGAGTTGTACTCCCTTGACCCAACCAAGAACACATAGTATTTTGTTTCTGAAGATGCTTAGAGAGAAAGAGATTTTGATGATTGAAATGGGAGAAAGCCTTCACTATTTAAAGAGGGATTCATGCCTTTTCGTGATGTCTTTCCATCATGAACAGACGCTTTCAACGGGCATCCATTAATGGTGTCTCTTGAAGAAACTCTATGGGAACAGACAGGTCGAACACAACCGGAAGGGGCTACACCCCCGGGTAGCGGCGAACAATATTGAACATATCTAACAAATACTTTATTTCATGCATCAAATTACAGGTAGCCTCGGCTAACATAGATTTTAGCATCTTAGCTACTTTATTTTCTTCTATGTAAGCTCACATAGATTAAGAAAACTAGCAAACTCCAAAACCACCGGAACGGAAAAATAAAAAGGCACGAAGAGAGAAAAGAGAAATTCTAAAATGACAACGATGTCCTTGCATATCAGTAGTCCTTGATGCCATCACAGTAATGATGGAACCTAGTCCTTGGAACAGCAACACCCGCAGCTCCACTTAGTAGAAGTCATTTGCCTGCAAGCTAGAAGAGTCTTTGTTTTGCTTTTTCCACATTTCTTAAAACAGGATTTCGTACAACCATCACATGATAGACCATCAACTATTCTACTAGTCCCTTTTGAATTAGCGGCATCCCTCATGGGACATTCACTACCATCTGGTGCATTACCAGAAGGAGGAGTAGACTTGTCTGCAATCATGATCAATTAGCAACAATATGTCAGATTGAAACTAAAGTTATTTTTGGAATTCCTGAATAAGATAACAGGATTTGTAATTGTTTTTTGCATATATGTGATCTACTAGCTAATTTACTAGTAAAATTAAAATGAAACACAAAGAAAATGCTGAAATGTGTGCTTACCGGTGGCTGAGGATACAGCTATCACCAACAAGAGAAAACCAACAAAGAAAAGGATGGAAGAAGAAGAAATCTTTGCCATGACAGTTATGGTAGGATAGGGAAGAAAAGCTTCTAGTGGTGCTGTCTAAGTTTAGTGCTCTGAAATCTAAATGCTCTTGGAGTGGTTGTACTGAGATGATCTTGCTATCTTATATAGAAGAAAATAGAAGATCACTTAGCAGTCAGCAAAATTATTGGTTTTTTGTTTTTTTATAACGTGTTTAAGCAAATGAATTCCAAATACATAAACGTGTTACAAAGAAACGCGTAGCCACTGAACATGCCTAGGAAGTCCATGATAGCATCAGCACCCACCGATTAATTATTGTCTGGATGCAAAAGACTATGATAGCATTAGCACCCACCAATTAATTTTTCACAAAATTGGTCAAAAAGACCAAAATCAACAATTTCTGGGTGAAAAAGACACTTAGGTTTTGATACTGTTTAAATAGCCAAAAATTAAAAAGAATCTTGTTTAAATAGACAAAAATTTAAAAATAGGCGAGGATGTAACAGGTTTCATCTGTCCATTTTCAAATATTTTTTCTTATTTTTATTTTACACAGGATGCATCCAGTTTCATCCTTGCTATTTTTTAAGTATAAGCCAGGATGAATCAGTTTCATCCTTGCTATTTTTTTTTGGCTATTTCACCCGCACTTTTTTTTACTTATCCATTTGAACCGTGTTTTAAATTTTTTTGGACAAATGACCCATTTTCTCTTAATTTTTGTCTGGATGCAAAAGAATAAAGATTTTGAGAATGGGGAAGATAAATGTGGATATTAGGCTAAATTGGGGCCTATATCACTTAATTGGGGCTTATCAAAATTTCATTCCCACACCACCAAATTACTATAGGCACCCAAACTTTTAACAAATACTAATTTACCCCCACATTAGTATCTAATTAAAACTCTCTCATATAAATTCTAATCTTTCCATTTTCAGTAAATCCAAAAACTAAAAAACCTAAGCCTAAAAAAAAATTCTATATTCATCATAAACTTTCCAAATTCTCAAAACCCTAATCAAAAAAAAAAAAAAAAAATTTCATCTTCTTCTTAGACGATCTTCAATCCAACCATGAAGAAGGTAAATCTCCATCAACCCATTCTATGATTCTTCTTATCTTATTGAGTTACGTGTTTAAATCTTCGTTTTTGACAAATCAAAACTCTGATTACACCCAGAATCGGTTTTTATTGACCTATCGAATAAACCGATTCTGGGTTTTGTTCTCGACCATGAAGAGCATGCGCGATGAATCGGTTTACATGATGATTAACATAGCCCGATTCCGAGGTAGAAATGAAATATGAAAATTCATCACGGAATCGGTTTATATATGTAATACGTATAATCCGATTAATATAGTCTTTTCATCTTCCTCTCCGCAATCGGGTTTTACACATGTACCACATAACTCGATTTTTGTTGTCTCCCCAGAATCGGATTACTTATGTTTGTATATGTACTGATTTCTTACTTGATTTTTGTTTATCTTTTGTGTAGAATGGACTTCGGACACCTACCATTTTACAATCGAGAGTTAACCTTGGAGGATATTATGAGGAAACCACAAAGAGTTCCAGTATGAGGAGAAACATTATTTCAGCATGGTTGGAATACCCACCAAGAATTGGAAGGTATGTTTGAAGAAATAGTTGAATTTATGGCCATGGATGATGCAGAAGTTTCTGCTCTTGATGATATTGCTGCTGGTGGTGTTGCAGCTGCTCCTGATGCTGGTGTTGCTGCAAATGCTCCTGATGCTCCTTAAATTTTCTAGTTTATAAGACTTGTGGTTGTTTTAAGTCTTTTGGGATGGTTGATGTTTGTATTTTGGATGATATTTGTGTGGTTGATGTTTTTATTTTAGATGATCTTGTGTTGAACTTAATGTACTTAATGTTTAAAATTTTTCTAGCCTCACATGCCAACAATCCGTTTACTCGATATGGCCACATAAACCGATTGTGCAAGCCATTCTTCCTGGATGTTTTTAAGCCAAGCTAGAATCAGATCACATATGGAAATATATAACCCGATTTGTGTTGGTGAAAATTTAAAACTTAAACTGTCTTTAATCGGTTTACATTGGTCGTAAGAAATACCGATTCCTTGTGCCATGTAAATACAATCGGGTTTTACAATACTTCTAAAAGACCGATTATTTCAAATTATTTCACGTTTTTCAAAAAAAATATAGCCGTTTAGGACTTTCTCTATAAATAGAGACCTCACCCTTGGACCCCATTTGCTCCAAAATTGATCATTTTATTCCCCCTCACTCCATATACTCCACAACTACTCATTTCATACATATACATACAAGAAATGGCATCATTCGACTCCGCGGAAGATTTGGCAATCACCAAAGCTTGGTATGCGGAAAAACGACTTAGACGTCAATCCTCCGAAAGGGTGGATTCCACAACCTTTTGGGCTAGGTACACAACAAATTTTGCCAAGAGTTTGGGAATCCTAACGCAAGAAGTGCTCAACAAGTGCACGCTAGGCACCTAGTAATCGAAAATGCGATACTTGCTTTTTTAGCTCTAACCACGGATTTTTAACACTCGCCCCTTCACCTTGTCCATTGCACAATTTGTAAGTAATTTTGTGGTTTATTTTACGTAACCCATGTTGTTTTATCTTCCAATGAAACACCACTAACAAATGTAAGTTTGTTTTTGTGTTTTTGTAGCACGAAGTCGTGAAAGCGCGCTACTTGGAGGAAAAGGGGGAAGCATTCGCATTCGATGCAAGCTATCACTTCTTGGAAGAAAGAATCCCGGAGGATAACCCGGACTACTTGGATGTTGTATCGTCTTCTTCGGAGGAAGATTGATGGCTTTAGAAGTTTTTGTATAGGTTTTGTGGGTAGACCTCTATGTAAACCCTCACGAGACTATAACTCGTCCACTAGTGTCGCCTAGGGATTTAAAGGCTTGATGCATGTGCTAAATGCATCCTACAATAATGAAAATGAATGAAAAAAGATTTCTTATGAAAGTAAATAATCGGTTTATATATGTCACATAAAACCCCGATTATCCTAATCGGATTTTACATATGCCAAAGTCAACCGATTTTGGAAGTCCTCGGATAATTCTGAAACACCAACCTAGAATCGGTTTATGAGTGCATGAACGTAAACCGATTCTGGGTACTGTTCACGAAAAAAAAAAAAAAAAAATTTAAGTTATTTGATTTTTTTGATGAAATCTCTAACATTAGTTAATCTCACATCCAAAACAAAATTAATTACCTAATACGATTAATTAGTACTAATTAATCAGGGGTAGAATAGGAAGTTAGGTAATTATTTTGATAAGGGGTGATGTGTAGGTGATTTTTAATGACCTTTTTTGTCATCTAGCTAAATTGGGGCCTATACCACTTAATTGAAATTAAATTATAGTTATTTACGGTGGTAAAAAAAAACTATTTAAGACGGACCCAAAATCTTCCTTGGGCGACGAGAACATTATTGATTGACAGCCGTGGTTAAACTTTTTTGGAACAAATTGCTCAATTAGTGGATAACTAGAAATTATCTATGAAATACCAGACTAAAAAGATAAATAATAAAAGATAAAAAATGAACAAAATCTAAAACAAAACAGGGTTGGATAAAGGAATTTATGGTTTATGGAAGGAAAACGGGAAACAATTGTGTTGAGAAGAAATTAAAATGATTTCATGCCAGCTTTATACAAGATATTAGTTTGCATTGTCTCATAGTTTGGGCTAAAAAGTATTTGAGCTAGAGAAATATGTTGAGACTTGTCTGTAATTACCATCAACTGAGAGATACATCAGTAAATTTCATCGCCAGCTAGACCTTGTCAGATTGAGTGTTTGAATTCATATATGTGTATGACCAATCAGGTATAATTAACTCTTCACAAAGTTACCCCGGCAAAAGCATAGAAATTGAACGATATGATTCTAATGTCCTTGTTTGGAATATGCTAGAGAGAAACTCACTGTTGATGGTTGCTTAAGTTGAAGCCTCTTTAAGAATGTGAAAAAGTAAAGAAGGAATATGTCACGAACCTCCTGGGTTTTGCTGCTGACGGCAAAGCCATGGTCCTATGGATGGGTTTTCAGGTGCATGACAAAAACAGGGTTTTGACAGTGGAGGATGGCCGTTTCCATGGGTGTTGTGGGCTATAGTGGGACAGTTTTCTTTTGAGAAGGAAAAATCAGCAAAGAAATGGGATATAAGGTCGGGGAACACGTACCATGCGGATTCAAAGAAGCAGACAACAATATTGTTCTAGTGAAAGATCTCTAACATTCGGAAACATTTATTTTCAGCAACGATGTGCCAATGAAAGATCGACAAGGCGGTGGCACCGCAGAACATGTAAAGGTCAGTGCAGAATGCTCATTCCTAGAATGCCACATTCGAAGTTTTTAATACTGTATACAAAAGCAAGGATCAGATATCTGTGGAAGCAATTTCTTTAGAATCATCTTTTGGTCTCTTCTTTTCTGTGTAAATTTTACTCGTACGTTAAAGATTTTGGAGAAGCATAGACTACAAAAGAGTTGAATTGGATTTGGGACAGGTTAACTGGGATTTTTCATAATGCGCCGCCCCACAACAATGTGGATTTTCTACTTATTAGTACTAGTAGTAGTTTTCTTTCTCAAATGATTCACTAAGTAAAAGTGCTAGTAGTTTAGGGCCTTAAGAATGAACTCGCACCTTATGGCCCTTGGATGTGAATTCATCGATCATTAGCCACTGAGTTATTGTTAACGATTCAATTGTACAACTTGGCGATTCATTATTGTGAATCAATTTTGGCGATTCACTTTTCGAGGCGACAGAGAAATATGAAGTGCCAAACATCCATCTCGAAATTCCCCTCAATTAATGACAATTTCATCTACCGATATGGTTTAAACAATCTACTCTCCCTTTTCCCTTTCTATTTAAATAAATTTATTTCCAACTAGTTTGAAACCCGTGCTACGCACCGAGATTACTGGAATATTTTACCCTTTTGGTCCATGTTCACTGAGGCGGGGCTTCGCCCCGCACCCGTCCCAATGAAAATCCTAATAAGTAATACTATTATTATCTAAAGATCTCACATGGTTTTGAAAAATAATTAATTTCACGCAATCTAATGAAACAATAATCAATTTTATAATTTTATAAATAAAATAAAATAAATAGGTAAATTAATCTCAAAGGTAAAATAGTTTAAACTATAAATACAAAAGTGTAATAATTTTTTTTTTTAGTATTTAACCCGTGCTACATATCAGGTGCCATGGGAATTGATCCCCATTTGGTAAGACGGGCCCGTCCCAGAAGGGTCCCAATTAACAATTGCAGTGTATAATGAGAACATCAATTATTATATAGTAGATTAACTTATGAAACCAATTCACCTATTACGCATTGTTTAAAGTGTTGGAGATTAAGAAGTTGTCTTTAAGAAATTATATTTGAAATACCAACCTTTGAAATCAGTAAGTAGTTCATGTATATAAAACAAAAGAAATCGGTAGTTATATGATGAAAAATCACACTCGCTTTATAGTTGTGTCGATATATGAAATTAGAAACACTAAAAGAAACACAATATTAATATAAAATAAATTGCCAACTCTAAATGGTGCAAAACATATGAAGTGCTTCCAAAGTCAAAGAAGATGTAATTTAGGAAATGCACTCGATATATCTTTCTTTAGAAATTATATATTTGTAATAAGAATCAAGCGACTAACATAACCGCTCTTCCAGAATCCAACTTCTTGCAGTTAAATGAAAAATCACATTTACTATATAGGTATCGATATATGGTATTAGAGACACTAAAAAAAATCACGATATTAATCTAAAATAGTCTTCAATTCTAAATAGTGCAGAGCATATGAAGTGCTTCCCGTCAAAGAAGATGTTATCAAGGAAATACACGAATATATCTTTCTTCAGAAACCATATACTTGCATTAAAAATCAAGCGGACAACTCAACCGCTCTTCCAGACTCCATTTTCTTGTAGATTAATGAAAAATCGCAAACACTATATACTTGTATTGATATATGACATTAGAAACCCAAAAAAAAAAAAAAAAAAAAAAAAACGATATATGAATATAAAATAGAGTGTCAACTGTAAATAGTGCAAAGCGTTTGAATTTCTTCCCGTCGAAGAAGATGTAATTATTGAGATGCGCTGACATATCTTTCTTCAGAAATTATATACTTGTGTTAAAAATCAAGTGGCCAAAATAACTTCTATTCTAGGCTCCAACAACCTATATTTAAATGAAAAATCACACTCATTATATAGTTATATCAATATCTAATATTAGAGACACTAAAAACACAAATGATATATATAAAATAGATTTCCAGCTCCAAATAATGTGAAGCATATGAAGTGCCTCCCGTCAAAGAAGATGTGATCAATGAGATGCACTTATAAATATCTTCATAGATTATATACTTGGGTTAAAAATCAAACGACCAACTCAATTGCTCATCCAGGTTCCAATAACCTGTATTTAAATAAAAAATCACAGTCACTATATACTTGTATCAATATCTGATATTAGAGACACTAAAAAAATACACGATACAAATATAAAATAGGTTGCCATGCTCTAAATAGTGCTAAGCATATGAAGTGCTTCCCGTCAAATAAAAGCACTAATTCTTCAGAAACGGAGCATATTAACTGCCAGTGTGAGGCCTTTATTGAGTTCCTCACTGCAAGGGACAACCTACACTAATGCGAGTAATGTAATGAAATAGACAAAAAACAAAAAAATAAATGCAAAAGCCGATCAAAATAAATAGAAGAAGAAATCATACCCTAATTCCCATCAGGATTGAACTGACAACCGTTGAACCAACTAACTCATAATGTGATGAGAACTCAAACCCTAATCTTTGTTTAGTGTAAATTGAGAAGCCACTATCCACAAAATAAAAAAAAAAAAAAAAAAAAAAAAAAAGGAAATCAGTAAAAAAATGAGGAACTTTTTGATTTCTAGCTTACTCTTTCTTCTTTTGCTTGATTGTGTGGGTAAAATGTTCCAAAATAGAGCCTAAATGAGTGAATGCTCTAAGTAGACAATAAACTTAAAAGACATTTCGCTGAAAGTATAATTAATTTTCAATGGAGCAGTGGAAAAACAACCAACAATGGATCCGAGATCATATGCGCTTCCCAAGTTTGTGTAAGATAGAAATTATTAATTGTGAAAATAAAGTGATAATATTGTTTGTGTTTGAAATAAAGGGAATAACCATGTTGATTTAACGAAAAGTATCAATTGGAAACATAATGAATGATTAATTATAATCATCGGGTGTTACAAAAGAACGTAAATGTCAGTAACTACAATGGTCAAATGAAAATGTGCAATTTAGAGGAATTCATCGATAACAACAAAAGAAAATGTATATTTATAGATGCTGGTAAAAAAGGAAAAAGAAGATGGGGTACCATTTGGTATATCTAAGGAGAGCTTCCCTTTCTACAACCGATCGACCTTAATATACTAAGTCATATTTATAGATATCAATTCTTCTAATTGTCTATATTCCAACCATATCAAGTTTTCATCCGCATATTTTACCTCCCTGCAATATCCTCTAACGTAAACATACATTGCATCCCGAAATGAAAGAAATCTTGCTAATGCAAAAGAAATAACAAAGTTTTCCAAAGATAATTTTTTTTTCAATTTCTACAGAGCCTTATATATGGGAGATTAGGACATGTAAATGAGTTCGATCTTGGACTCATAACTTGATCGGAAAACCAAATATGGTTTTTTTATAATTTATTTCATAGCATTATATAGGAAAAATTAAGACATGCAAATGAGCTCAACTTTGAGATGACATCTTGATTTATGGAATCATGGGATTATAAAGTTAGGCACTGGGGGAACCTGGTATAATTACACATCGGGGACCGCTTATAAAGTTAAATAGCAGGAAACTGGTTAATTTTATTATTTTACTATTTGACCTTTATGATATGATAATTTGAGTGATTAGGATCAACGATAAGAGCCATAAAATCCCCAAGAGGACATTCACTTGAATAAAGAGTTTGAAAGAAAAACAACGATAAAGAGTTTAATATTCTTGATCTCTTTGTTCTAAAAGTCATAGACTCTAAATTTGGTTTCTTGGTAGGTACATTTCTACATTTGGTGTGTCGCATTACTTATGTAGGGAAATTACAGTAACTTACCAAATGCCAAAAACATCTAGCCACTTTTTTTTTTTTTTTACGGATTCGATCTTTATCTCGAATCTTCTAAAACTTATAGTGCTTTGTTTATTATGGTGACGACAACTGCCACTACCACCACTTCCGGGAGCATTTTTATTTATTATTGGGACGACAACTGCCACTACCACCACTTCAGGAACATTATTGCATTTGTGAAGTACAAAGTTACATTTTTTTTTTTTGATAAGACAGCAGCGGGAATTGAACCCCTAACCTATAACTTGGGAGTTCAACTCGGGCTAATCCCTAAGTACAAAGTTACGTATGTTCAAAAAAAGAGTAGAAAGATACATCTTACATGACTATTAATAGTAAAAACTAACAAAAAGAACATGCAATTTCATTTTTCTTATTTGATCCATAACAAATTAACGGGCTTACTACCAGCATAAACAAAATTTTACATTCCTCATCCATCATTTTGACAAAGCAAACACTTATGCTAATTTGTGTTGTATGTTCCACATCCATATATTCTGCATATATGAAATGGAAAAGTTAGAAAAAAGTACACGAAATACCTTTGTTAGCATATTTTCGGAAGAATATCGTAAATGTTAATCATTTTTGCGGTGAAAAAAATAACAAAACTACAGCTATTGATGTTAAACAAAATTTACTATCAACTAAATTATATTTTACGGAGAGAATGCATATGCCGAGTATGTGATAACATTGGCAGATTTGTAAATCCACATTTGGAACATGATAAGCATAGTTTAAATATAAACCTTGTCCAACAGATTTGGCTTGGCCAAGAAAGCCGATTTCTATTTCAGCTGGTAGGACAATTATCATGGGCTAACTAAAATCAAAGAGTAATCCTTGAAAAAATAAAGGAAAAGAAATGATTATATTGCCACGTAACCACGTTTATGTTTTTTGTTCATAATACCAGTGACTGCAGAACAAAAGTACAAAGCAAAGAAGAATCTTAGGAGCACAAAGAAAAAATGATTTCACTGCTACAAATCCGATTATAAACGCGATGCAATATACCTAAATATTTTATTCTTGCACATATGCATATATAAAGACTTAAAAGGTTTAAAAGAGACAAAAAGATTTACCGAATGCTACGTGCTATCAAAATATCTTTCCTTGCGGCAATATGTTCAAAATACAATAGAAAACCTTCGAGCACACCTGTTAAACAACCAACAAACGCAAATCAGTCTGCAAAAGAAGCTACGCGTGTAGGCAATCTGTTTGCCTTTGCTCCAACCATTTATATATATATATATATATATATATATATATATATATATATATATATGTGTGTGTGTGTGTGTGTGTGTAAGAATTAATAAAACTACAAAAAAGAAAAAAGTTTTGGAATAAATATCCAAAAAAATCTATTCTTTTACTTTTTAAGATAGATACCTGGATTTAGTATACTCATACACACACACACAATATATATAGATAATTCTATAAATATCATATTTGTGTCGCCTAAAAATAGTTTAAATTTTCTTAATTACATGGAATAAATGTAGACTCTTAGGATTAATATAAAAGCACACATAAATGTGAGTATTTTAAATTTGGATATAAATACATATTTTTGTCATCTTTAATATAACATGGAATAAATATAGGTTACATTAGGTCCCATCAGATCATAGCCATCTGGTTGAAATATAGGATCTCATTCGAAATCTGGACATGCAAATGGATGGAATAAGTAATTTCAATAATACAATGAGTATGAAAACAAATGGATGGAATAAGTAATTTCAATAATGCATGAGTATGAAAACATGAGTAATACTTGCATGATCACGTTATTACGGAGGCCGTACCAAAAATTATTAATCTAGAAAATGATAGAATAACACCATTCACAAAACAAATTTGATGGAAAAACCAATAATGCTGATGTTTTATCAAAAAAAAAAAAAAAAGAGAATAGGTTTTTTTAAAATTAAGCTCTCATATATAAGCATTTGATCAAGAAAATGGAGTTACTATTAAGCTTGGTACCTCATATGCTTCTCCTCGTATGTAGTCTAGACGGAAAATATAAACACCAATTAAACATCAACAAAAAATTCAAACGAAATCCGAAAACAAAATCCTAAAACCAATAGAAGCCGTATTAAATCAATTTATTCACCTCTAATATCAATATTCATGAGCGCTCCCTTTGCCGCAACTTCTTTTGGAAGTATTGATTGTACCTACAAATCAAATAACGAAAATAGATTAGCCATCAGAAATCTCAGTTTCAAGAAACAATAGAAAAACAACAACGAAAGAAAACAAACAAATATGAAAGGAAAAAAAAACAGTACGTAAACAAATGTGGTTTTTGCTATAGTTTCTTATATAAAGAGTCATTAAACTTTAAAAAATATTTGATTTTGGTAATAATATCTATCGATATCTTAGAATTTATATAGTTTATTATAATTTCAGATTGTTTGATTATAGAAGACACTTAAAAAAGAAAAAATATTCGGGACTTCCAAAATTATATAAATATTTGCAACATAAAAATTAATTTCTTCAACAAATATAGAAGTATTATATAATTGGAATTTTTTAGTATATTTGTAATATGATTATTTTTTCCATGCCTTTTGGATCTAAAGAAAACCTTTACAACTGCTATGGAATTAATTCCTATTATATGACAATATAAATAAATATAATACATAAATATGATTTTAATTAATGTGACTTTAACAATGGTTACAAACTTTACCATATTAACCATTGGCTTTGTTTATATTAGTAAATTAACTGTATTAATGGAACCGTAAGATTGTGCTCAGATAAATAATTAGATTTTTTCAGATACTCTACACATAAATATCAATTTAACTTTACCATATTAACCATTAGGTTTGTTTATATTAGTAAATTAACTGTATTAATGGAACCCGTAAGATTGTGTTCAGGTAAATAATTAAAATATTTCAGATACTCTAAACATAAATATTAATTTAAAATATCAACTAATATAGTAATTTTTAGATGTTGTTAGTAATTTTTTTAGATGTTTATCATTAATATTAAAAATTAATATAATCATTTCTAGATTTTTTTTTCCTTATAAAAGATTCAACAAATACAAATCTTATTATTTTTTTTTCCTTACAAAAGATTTTACAAATGTAAAACTTATTATTTTATTCCATAAATACGTTGAGTTGATTTTTTTTATTTCATTCATAAATGTACGAAATTAATATAGTATTTTTTATTATTTTCTGGATTTTTTATAATAACTACATGAATTATAAAAGATTAATAAAGATTACTCATTTATATATTTTTTTCTTTTTTTTCCTAACAAAGATTCTAAAAATATAAATCTCATTCACTTATCCAAAAATACGTAAAATTGATTTAAAAATATAAATGTAAGAATTAATAGTATTTTTTTTATTCTTTGGATTTTCTATAATAAATACATGAAATTATAAAAGATTCAAAAAATATAAATTATTTTATTTTATTCCATAAATATGTTGATTTGATTTTTTTTTTTATTTTAATCATAAATGTCCGAAATTAATATAGTAGTTTTCTTTATTTTCTGGATTTTCACAATAAAAGCACGAAATTAATATAGCAATTTTTCTAAATAATGAGGGCCGTTTGTCGTGTGTGTCCCAACAATCCACCCAATCTACACCGCACATTGTCAGATCAACGCTTAAAGAAATTTCATCCGACGAATACGAATGGTTTCTCAATTAGCCAATGAGAGCGTGAGGTTACACTCACCAACCAATAAGAGAGAGGGTAAACTCCACCGGTGCTACTTTTATTCTGGAGTGAGGGATGGTATTGAGTTTTTAGGTTGTTGATGCATAACCGCAGTGGGCGACTAAACCCATTTATTTGGTAAAAGAACCAGACGTAGCGGGACGGAACATCGACCAAATCCCAGACTAAACCAAAATTCGAGACAATAGTTGGTCTGGGACCAAAGACCATACCCAAATTTAGTCGAGCGGTGATATAATCTTCGTTTCTCAACGGGCGGTTATATAGTCTACGCCCCACAACAGGCGAACGTAAAATCTACACCCCACGCCAGGCGTGCTTTATACCTCCGCCCCAATTTTTTTTTTTTTTTCCTTTAATGTGGGGCGTGGTTTATACCTCCGCCCCACTCATTTTTTTAGGAACTTTATTTGGGGCGTGGATTATACCAACGCCCCATGTTTTTTTTTTTTTTTTTTTACATTTTCGAACCAGGCGAACGTATACTTCACGTCCCACACCAGGCGAACGTATATTTTACGCCCCACACCAGGCGGTGGTATAGTTTACGCTCCACCAAAATTTAGTCTTCCACCCGTAACGTCACACACCAGACTAAACCCAAATTTTGGTCTTTTTTTCCGTCTTTGGTCTTTGGTTTTACTCGCACCACTGCAGTTGCTCTAAGGAGAACTAAATGCTATATTACCTTGTACGTCTCACTCTATACATCCTCTATTACTATATTGCAGGAAGGACAGGTATATGCACCTTCCATTTCCAAAGGTTAGCTCTCTCACTCGATTTATTTTGTATCGTTTGGAGTTCAAAATATCAAACTAATAACATTGTTTTGCTACTTCTTTAATTCATTCGAAAGATTTAGAACGATGGGACACTCGATTTCAACAGCACCTTCTAAATTCATTTGGAAGATTGAGAATTTTTCTAGCTTGAATGACAAAGAAAGCCATTATTCTGATAATTTTGTTGTGGACGGTTGTGCATGGTATGTATATAGGAGTATAATATACGTAGTACTACTTTGTATTTCGGAAAATGGGTTATTTATCCAAAAAAATTTAAAAAAATGGTTCAAATGGACGAGTAAAAATTATTATGGGTGAAATTGACAAAAAAAAATAGCAAGGATGAAACTGGATTCATCCTGGCTTAAACTTAAAAAATCGCGAGGATGAAACTGGATGCATCCTGATGTAAATTAAAAATAAGAAAAAGAATTTGAAAATAGGTAGGATTTAAACTCAAGTTACATCCCTGGCTATTTTTATATTTTTGTCCATTTAAACAGTATCAAAATCAAAATGTCTTTTTCACCCCTGAATTATTAATTTTGGTCTTTTTAACCAATTTTGTGTTTGTATTTCAGCCCATTTGTTTTGTGTATATATGTTTGTTTGGTTCAATTGCATGCATAGAATGATTGGTTTAGTTTCTCTCTCTGTTGATCTTATGATTGAGCTATGTGCAGACCTTTTTTGGCTGATTTTGTTGCACTCTATGTGCTTCTTTTCTGTTCTTGTCTTTTTTGCTTTCAATAGACTCAGCTATTGATGGATGCCACTGATATTCACATATTTTCATCAGGTATGCAGGGCTTGACCCCAAGGGTGTAGATAATGATGGACACCTTTCAATGTACCTTTTCCCCGTAGCACTAGGCTTTAAATCTTCTCATGCAGAATTCAGTTTAGCAATTTTCAATCAAAAAGATCACAAGAAAACTGTGAGATGCGGTATAACTTTTATTGGTTTTAGACTATACTCGCATACCTTAAGTTGAATATTATTTATTCTTATAATTTGTTCACTGAAATATGGTAATAGATTCAGATTTTTCATTTTTTTTTTTGCAGAAGCACAACATATATTTCTTGAGAATTATGGATGGGGCTTTCCAAAATTGCTCCCCCCTTATGATGAATTAATTGGGGGATATCAAAACTAATTGGGGGATAGAGGAGAAAGACAAAAATTGGATCCAAATATCAAATCGGGGTCACCCCTTATCTTAGTATTTTTTAAATTCATAATCTAGCCCTCATTAATCAGGGTTAGTGATTAATAATAATTAGTAAAAATCTTAAGTATTTGGGGGATAGATTAGTGTTTGTTTTTATTTTAATTTGTGTGAGTGAGGAGTAGAAGAGAGAGAAAAAAATTTTGAGCGGAAATTTTTTTTTGAAAATGGAAGATGATTGTGTAGGGGTGTAAATTGGGCCGGGCCGGGATGCCCGGCCTAATTATTAAATGGGACGGTACAGGGCGGGCCGGAACATCTCTTAACCATGAAATTAAAAGGGCCGGGCGTGCAGGGTTATTTATCTACAGTTAGTACCCATGGCCTGCCCAAGCCTATTTAGTAATTTGGGCTCGGGCGGGTAGGGCCGGGAGGGCCTTGAATATTACAAATATATATTGTTAAAAATAAAAAGAAAGTAATGTAATAATATACAAGTTTTACTAATAATCAAATACGATGAGATTGAGATGGGAACAAGATAAACCAAACTTCCTATAAAATTTTCCTATATTGAATCATCAGAAAAGGAAACTACCTTAGATTTTGCTCAATATTTTCTCTATATGGTTAATAAATTTAGATTCATATGGAGTAGAAGTTAAGAAATATATATGAGAACTATGAGGATTGACTGTATTAAGTATATGTACCCAAGTATATTATAGGATAAAAAAAAAAGAGAACATTCACTTAGGCTTGGAAAATGGATAACATTAACGGGCTAATAGGGCGGGTAACATTGACGGCCTAATAGGGAGGGTATTGGGCCGGGCAAGAAAAATTGACTTGTGGCCTGTGACCTCCCTCTTATTTAAATGGGCTAGGTCGGGCCGGCCAGAATGGGCGACGGGCACCCATGGGCTGTCATGGGACGGGCGGATGACGGGCCTTGGGCTGCCGGGCAAAATTTACATCCCTGTGATTGTGATGAGAGAATTGCTGCTAAGAGGTTGAAAATTTGATTTTTTTTTTCTTCGAATCCACCATTGTTGCAGCTGAAAAAGCTTGGTGCCGGCATGGTATTCAACCAAAAAACCATGCCGGCATTTTCTGGAAATTTTCATAAATTGTTTGCCACTATCCGGGGGGGGTTCAGGGGTGCTACGCCCCCCCGAGGGGCGTAGTTAATCAGTCTACTTCCGGCATAGTTATCTGATTTTCGAGCATGCCGGAACTACTTCTGGCATGGTTTTTGCTTAAATTTTTATGCCGGAACATGATGAAAAGTATCCAGAAAATTGATTTTTTTTTCACTTAACTACCGGCATTGATAGATTTATATCGAGCATCTTAGGCATATAGTTCCGGCATTGAATTTCATTACTTAGGCGTGGTCTTCATCATTTCCGACATGTTCTTCAGCACTTCCGGCGTGGTCTTCATCCTAAATAACCATGCCGGAACTCACTTCCGGCGTGGTCTTCATCCTAAATATCTATGCCGGCACATGATGAAAAGTATTCAGAAAATTGATTTTTTTTCACTTGACTATCGGCATTAATAGATTTATATCGAGCATGCCGGAATTTAGTTCCGGCATTGAATTATATCAATTACGGCATGGTCTTCATCACTTCCGGCGTGACCTTCATCATTTCCGACATGTTCTTCATCACTTCCGGCGTGGTCTTCATCATTTCCGGCATGTTCTTTATCATTTCCGACATGTTCTTCATCACTTCTGGCAGAGAATGAGAAGAGAATTTGAAAGGAAATGGAGAATATTTAGAATTTGAAAGAGAATGGGGAACATTTGGGTTTCAAAGTTTTAACCCTAAAAAGATTAATAAGAAGTGGAGATGGAAATGGGGAATATGATTTTGTTTTTTGATTTTAAGTTTTTTGATTTTTATTTTGAGGGAAGGGTGTTTTAGTATTTTCGCCCCCAAAAGTCACCCTTAGCACACACCATGGGTTGGGGGAAGTAATTCATATCCCCCAATTAATTCCCATCTATGTTGTAAAAGGCGAGCGCCTTTGGCGCACTAGGCGCAAGGGTGGCGCCGGCAAAAAAAGGCGCCCAGGCGCCAAATTATACTTAATTCTGTTTTTTTCTAAAAAAAAGGCCCTCGCCTGGGGCGCCTTAGGCGCCAAAGGCGCTAGGCGCTGGGCTTGGCGCCTCGCCTTTCCTAGCGCCTTCTGCAACATAGATTCCCATATCCCCCAATTGCGCGTTCTTTCTGATCTTCATATCCCTGCTAAAAGATTTATTGTAGACGATACTTGTATATTTCAAGTTGAGATTCCGGCAATTGGTATGGTGAATTCTTTAAATCCAGAGGTAATAATTTGGATATATGGTTTCTCTTCAGATGAAATCCTCATTTCAGTCAGTAATCTTCTTATGCGTCAGCTAGTTTAGTATTAATGTTTACGAACTCTTTAGGTGCCATTGAGCAATCAATTGTATCCAAATGCTGGGAAACCTTTTCAAGAAGACGAAGATGTTGTTTCTTATGCGGAAAATTCTGAAAACATTAGGGGCTTTAGTGTTTTGAAAAGGCATGTCTGTTTACATAAAAAGATTTGGTTGAAATATATGGGCATATAGCTTCAACACTAGTTATGCCAGCCTCGTCATATCAAAGCTTAGTCACTCTGGTCACTGACATAATGAATTCCATTGCTGATATGTATCGCTGTCCGCTTATTGAGGTGTCTGATGAAATGATCAATGCATGGGAGACTAAGATAGGCTTGGCTGAGAAACTAGAATTTAATGTCAGTTGGCTTAGGAGTCGTTTCGATGATGTTGAAAAGGATTTCAATGACGGGCGGATTCAGAAACTTAAGATGGAAGCTGAACAAGATGATACAAATTCAGAGTCTCCAAAGGTGAAGGTGAAGAAGGAACCAGATGAATCCAGAGAGAGCTTGCCTGGCTTTATGTTTGAAGGGATGCTATAATGTGATCAACTCAGTGGCCTAAGTACTTACCCTTCAGTTTATCAAAGGAGTATTGCAAATTTCTAGATAGTTAATTCTAAATCTAATAGTATGTGTGCCAGAAACATGAACATGTGTTTGTTTTAGCCCTATATGGTGACTGGGTTTTTGGTACTTGATCATGACCCACATTAATTTTCTTAGCAAAATGGTCTCGATCATGTCCTAAATTTTATCATATAACCCATAATGTTTGCATTTTGGACTCCTGATTCAAAATCTAAAATGACAATGATGTCCGTGACTGAGAATCATTTGTACCTTGATAATTTTAACGCAACACTAAATACTTTATTTCATGCTTCAAATTACAGGTAGCCTCGGCTAACATAGATTTTATTAGCATCTTAGCTACTTTATTTTCTTCTATGAAAGCTCACATAGATTAAGAAAACTAGCAAACTCCAAAACCACCAGAACGGAAAAATAAAAAGGCACGAAGAGAGAAAAGAGAAATTCTAAAATGACAACGATGTCCTTGCATATCAGTAGTCCCATAATGATGTTAACTAGTCCTTGGAACAGCAACACCCGCAGCTCCACTTGGTAGAAGTCATTTGCCTGCAAGCTAGAATAGTCTTTGTTTTGCTTTTTCCACATTTCTTAAAACAGGATTTCGTACAACCATCACATGACAGACCATCAACTATTCTACTAGTCCCTTTTGAATTAGCGGCATCCCTCATGGGATTAGCAATCATGGGAAGGAGGAGTAGACTTGTCTGCAATCATGATCAATTAGCAACAATATGTCAGATTGAAACTAAAGTTATTTTTGGAATTCCTAAATAAGATAACAGGATTTGTAATTTTTTTTTTGCATATATATGATCTACTAGCTAATTTACTAGTAAAATTAAAATGAAACACAAAGAAAATGCTGAAATGTGTGCTTACCGGTGGCTGAGGATACAGTTATCACCAACAAGAGAAAACCAACAAAGAAAAGGATGGAAGAAGAAGAAATCTTTGCCATGACAGTTATGGTAGGATAGGAAAGAAAAGCTTTTAGTTGTGCTGTCTAAGTTTAGTGCTCTGAAATCTAAATGCTCTTGGAGTGGTTGTAGTGAGATGATCTTGCTATCTTATATAGAAGAAAATAGAAGATCACTTGGCAGTCAGCAAAATTACTGGTTTTTTGTTTTTTTATAACGTGTTTATAAGCAAATGAATTCCAAGTACATAAACGTGTTACAAAGAAACGCGTAGCCACTGAACATGACTAGGAAGTCCATGATAGCATCAGCACCCACCGATTAATTATTGTCTGGATGCAAAAGACAATGATAGCATTAGCACCCACCGATTAATTTTTGAAAGAATAAAGATTTTGAGCGTGGGGAAGATAAATGTGGATATTATGGGTTAATTAAATAAGAAAAAGAACTAAATAAATAAAAATGTAGCAGCTTGGTGCGCAAAATTTTCTCCATGGAAGAAATGAGGAAACTGTGTTGAAAAAATTAAAACACGTAAAATATTACTGTGCTAAAACTGCAGGATGAAGTTAAATTATAGTATTTACAATGGTAAAAAAAACCTATTTAAGACGGACCCAAAATCTTCCTTGGGCGACTAGAACATTATTGATTGACAGCCGTGATTAAACTTTTTTGGAACAAATTGCTCAATTAGTGGATAACTAGAAATTATCTATGAAATACCAGACAACTAAAAAGATAAATAATAAAAGATGAAAAATGAACAAAATCTACAACAAAATAGGGTTGGATAAAGGAATTTATGGTTTATGGAAGGAAAATGGGAAACAATTGTGTTGAGAAGAAAAATGATTTCATGCCAGCTTTATACAAGATATTAGTTTGCATTGTCTCATAGTTTGGGCTAAAAACTATTTGAGCTAGAGAAATATGTTGAGACTTGTCTGTAATTACCATCAACTCATCAGTAAATTTCATCGCCAGCTAGACCTTGTCAGATTGAGTGTTTGAAATCATGTGTATGATATGACCAATCGGGTATAATTAGCCTTCACAAAATTACCCGGGCAAAAGCAGAAATTAAAAATTAATGACATGATTCTAATGTCCTTGTTTGGAATATGTCAGAGAGAACTCATGTTGATGGTTGCTTAAGTTGAAGCCTCGTTTAGAATGTAAAACAGTAGTAAAGAAGGAACATGGTCACAAACCTCTTGGGTTTTGCTGACGACGGCCAAGCCATGATCCTACGGCTGGGTTTTCAGGTGCATGACAAAAAATAGTGTTTTGGCAGTGAAGGTTGGCTGTTTGAGAAGGAAAAATCAGAAAAGAAATGGGATATAAGGTCAGGGAACATCATGCGGATTGAAAGAAGCAGACAACAATATTGTTCCAGTGAAAGATCTCTAACATTCGGAAACATTCATTTTCAGCACTTATGTGCTATTGAAAGATCTACAAGATGGTGGTACCGCAGAGCATGTAGAGGTCAGTCAAGAATGCTCATTCCTACAATGCCACATACGATCTTTTTATACTGTATACAAAACCAAGGATCTGATATTTGTGGGAGAAATTTCTTTAGAATCATCTTTTGGTCTCTTCTTTTCTGTGTAAATTTTACTGGTACATTAATTTTTTTTTAGAGAAGCATATATAGACTACTGGACAAAAGAGCTGGATTGGATTTGGGACAGGTTAACTGGGACTTTTCATTCTGAGTAAAAGTGCTAGTTTAGGGCTTTAAGCTATTTTCATCCCATCCAACGCTGAGTCCTGCTATCACATTAGCCACTGAGTTATTGTGAATCAATTTTGGCGATTCACTTTTCTAGGCGACAGAGAAATACGAAGTGCCAAACATCCGATATCTAAAGGTGGTAATACCGGTTTGGATGTATCTCGATCTATGTTGTAAAAGGAGCTAGGCAAGGCGAGGCGCCAAGCCCATCGCCTAGCGCCTTTGGCGCCTAAGGCGCCCTAGGTGAGTGCCTTTTTTTTTAGAAAAAACCAGATTTAGGTATAATTTGGCGCCTGGGCGCCTTTTTTTCCCAGGCGCCAGCCCTGCGCTTAGTGCGCCTTCGCTCGCCTTTTACAACATAGATCTCGATAGAGGTGTAAAACATGCCGCCCCGGCACAGCCCGGCACACGAAGTCGCGTGCTTCACGTGCCATGTGCCGTGCTGTGCTGTGTTGTGCTGGTAATACCGGTTTGGATTTTAGCGTGTTAGAATGTGGGCATCCAACTCAAAACCAATTGGCAATGAGTGGAGAGGCCCTAAGAGATTATAACCGCAGGATCTTAGATTTCCCATACAATGTGGGACTAATAGTCTCAACACGCCCCCTCACGTGTAGCCTCGTTGGGTCTAACACGTGGACAATAAATCGGGTGACGCGGAGTAAAGGCGCGGTCAATGACTCGTCGCAAATAGCCTGCTCTGATACCATGTTAGAATGTGGGCATCCAATTCCAAACCAATTGGCAATGAGTTGAGAGGCCCTAAGAGATTATAACCGCAGGATCTTAGATTGCCCATACAATGTGGGACTAATAGTCTTAACATAGCGTGCTGTGCTAGGCTGTGCTCGTTTAGATTTGCCATGTGCCGTGCTGTGCTGTGCCAACGAAGTTGCGTGCTTCACGTGCCAGTTTCCTCAAAGAACCATGAATGCAAGCAATTATACCAGCAAAATTCGAGGACGGATTTTTTCTGAGAAGGGGAGAATGGTGGAGTATTCATGGAAACAAAATATGCTTGCATATTTCTACTATTCTTTAATTTATTTTAATAAATGTAGCAGAATATATTATAATTAATTATGTTATTTCATTTATTAAGTATATTCCAGGAAATATGATAATTTAGTTAGGGATTTTATATTAGTTAGAAATATCTCCTAGTTTTGGTAATAAGCATTTTGATAATTTATTTAGGAAATATTTGATTATTTGAAAATGAGTTATTTATATAAAGAGTTCCATGTTTTCATATTAGAAGAGAAGATTTTGATTAATGAAAAATAGTGATTTTCCTTGAGAGTGGTATCTCGGAAACATGAGTTTTAGATATTAGTTCTGTTTCGCGCTTCCGCCCTGCATCACATTGTTATTTGAATAAAAAAGGAAAGTGGAGAGGTAGATTAAACCATATCGATAGATGTTACATTCTTCGCTGGAAATAGACATTAAACAAATGTAAACGTGCTGTACTGGGATGTGCTCGTTTACATTTGTTTTTCATAACATAATTTTATTTGATGTGCAAAGGTAACAGTATAGATTTGATATTTATTTTGTTTCGTTTTGGAGTTCAAAATATCAAACTAATAACATTGTTTTGCTACTTCTTTTAAGATTTGATAACGATGGGAAAGTCGATTTCAACAGCACCTTCTAAATTTATTTGGAAGATTGAGAATTTTTCTAGCTTGAATGACAAAGAAAGACATTATTCTGATAATTTTGTTGTGGATGGTTGTGCATGGTATGTATATACGTAGTGCTACTTTGTCCTTCAGCCAATTTGTTTTGTGTATATATGTTTATTTGGTTCAAATGCATGCACAGACTGATTGGTTTAGTTTTTCTCTTTGTTGATCTTATGATTGAGCTATGTTCAGGCCTTTTTGGCTGATTTTGTTGCACTCTAAGTGCTTCTTTTCTTGTTCTTCTCTTTTTTTGTTTCAATAAGATTATAACGTTTCTAGTAAAAAAATTTTTTTTTTTGGCATGCATAGACTCAGCTATTGATCGATGCCACTGATATTTACATATTTTCATCAGGTATGCAGGGCTTGACCCCAAGGGTGTACATAATGATGGACACCTTTCAATGTACCTTTACCCCAGTGTACTGGCCGTTAAATCTTCTCATGCTGAATTCAGTTTAGCAATTTTCAATCAAAAAGATCACAAGAAAACGGTGAGACGCGGTATAACTTTTATTGGTTTTAGACTATATAGCTTAAGTTGAATATTATTCTTATAATTTGTTCACTGAAATACAGTAATAGATTCAGCTTTTTCCTTTTTGCAGAAGCACAACATATATTTCCTACCAATAATGGATGGGGCTTTCCAAAATTACTCCCCCTTTCTGATCTTCATGACCCGGATAAAGGATTTATTGTAGACGATACTTGTATATTTCAAGTTGAGATTTCGGCTTGTGGTATGGTGAATTCTTTAAATCCAGAGGTAATAATTTGGATATATCGTTTCTCTTTAGATGAAATCCTCATTTCAGTCAGTAATCTTCTTATGCGTCAGCTAGTTTAATATTAATGTTTACGAACTCTTTAGGTGACATTGAGTAATCAATTGTATACAAATGCTGGGAAACCTTTTCAAAAAGACGAAGATGTTGTTTCTTATGCGGAGAATTCTGAAAACATCGGGGGCTTTAATGTTTTGAAAAGGCATGTTTGTTTATATAAAAAGATTTGGTTGAAATATGGGCATATAGCTTCAACAGTAGTTATGCCAGCCTCGTCGTACCAAAGCTTAGTCACTCTGGTCACTGACATAATGAATTCCATTGCTGATATGTATCGTTGTCCGCTTATTGAGGTGTCTGATGAAATGATCAATGCATGGGAGAGTAAGATAGGCTTGGCTGAGAAACTAGAATTTAATGTCAGTTGGCTTAGAAGTCGTTTTGATGATGTTAAAAAGGATTTCAATGACGGGCGGATTCAGAAACTTAAGATGGAAGCTGAACAAGATGATACAAATTCACAGTCTCCAAAGGTGAAGGTGAAGAATGAATCAGATGAAACCAGAGAGAGCTTGCCTGGATTTATGTTTGAAGGGATGCTATAATGTGATCAACTCAGTGGCCTAGTACTTACCCTTCAGTTTATGAAACAAACTTTGCAATTTTCTAGATAGTTAATTTCTAATTCTAATAGTAAGTGTGCCTGAAACATGAATATGTGTTTGTTTTGGCACTATATGGTGATGAATGTTTGGTACTTGGAGACTGTTTCAAAAATTTCTAATGTAACATCCACGTTAGAAAAATTTCACATCATTCCATATGTTTGATTTTTTTTTTTTTTCTTGTGGTTCGAATCATTTCGATGAAATATCATTCTTTTCCAATGAAAATAAAACAATGTTAACGTGTACATATTGAACAAAAAATTCTTCCTAGTAACCCGAGTCAAGACTATAATGCAAAATTTGCCCGGACTCTTAAAACCCGCGTCACAACTAAACTCTGTCATTTTGATCTTAAAATTTTACTAATCAGTCATGACTCACATTAATTTTCTTAGACGCCCAAAATGGTATGGATGTCTTAAGATTAGTCATGTCCTAAATTTTACACAAAATTGGTTAAAAAGACCAAAATCAATAATTCATGGGTGAAAAATATATTTAGATTTTGATACTGTTTAAATGGACAAAAATATAAAAATAGTTAGGATGTAACCAGTTTCATCCTACCCATTTTCAAATTCTTTTTCTTATTTTTAATTTACATCAGGATGCATACAATTTCATCCTCGCTATTTTTTAAGTTTAAGCCAGGATGAATCCAGTTTCATCCTGCTATTTTTTTGTGTCCATTTCTCCTATAATAATTTTTACTCTTCCATTTGAACCATGTTTTAAAAAAAATTGGACAAATAACCCATTTTCCGTCCATTTGAACCATGATAATGATGTCCGTGACTGAGAATCATTTATATTTTGAAACTTTGAAGGCAACACTGAATGTTTTATTTCATGCATTAAACTACAAGCAGCCTCGGCTAACACAGATTTTAGCATCTTAGCTACCTTATTTTTATCTAGGAAAGCTCGAATAGATTAGGAAAACTAGCAAACAGCAAAATCACCAGAACCGAAAAATAAAAAGGCACAAAGAGAAATGAGAAATTGTAAAATGAAAACGATGTCCTTGCATTCGTAGTCCTTGATACCATCACAGTAGATTAGTACCTAATGATGATATCTAGTCCTTGGAACAACAACACCCGCAGCTCCACTTAGTTGCAGTCATTAGTCTGCAAGCTAGACCGGTCTTTGATTTGCTTTTTCCACATTTCTTAAAACAGGATCTCATGCAGCCATCACATGATAGACCATCAACTATTCTACTAGTCCCATTTGATTTAGCGGCATCCCTCATGGGACATTCACTACCATCTGGTGTATTACCAGAACGAGTAGGAGTAGATTTGTCTGCAATCATGATCAATTAGTAACAATAAGTCAGATTGAAATTAAAGTTATTTTTGGAATTCCTAAATAAGATAACAGGATTTGTAATTGTTTTTTTGCATATATGTGATCAACTAGCTAATTTATTGATAAAACAAAACACAAAGAAAATGCTGAAATGTGTGCTTACCAGTAGCTGCGGATACAGTTATCACCAACAAGAGAAAACCAACAAAGAAGAGGATGGAGGAAGAGGAAATCTTTGCCATGATGATTATGATTGGATCGGAAAGAAAAGTTTTTAGTTATGCTGTCTGAGTTTAGTGCTCTGCTATCTTAATGCTCTTGCCGTGGTTGCAGTGAGATGATCTTTCTATCTTATATAGAAGAAAATAGAAGATCACTTAGCAGTCAGCTAAATTATTGGTTTTTTGTATTTTTGCTACGTGCAATGTATGAATTCCAAATACATAAACGTGTTACAATGAATCTTCTAATTGTTAAATAGTACCACATCGCCTAAGGCAACCTAGGTCTCATGCTTAATAAGCCTCGGGCAATCCTAAAGATTTTTTTTTTTTTTTTTTTGTTATTTTTTTAAGCAAGAAGATAAGTGTTGATATTATGGGTTAATTAACTAAGAAAAAGAACTAAATAAAAAAATGGAGCAGGTCGGTGAGTGAAGTTCCATTAATAAAGTGAGGAAATTATGTCGATGAAATTAAAACACGTGAAATATTACGGTGCTAAAAATCCAGTATGAAGAATTAGATTCTGGGGCACGAGTAAAACATTACTGATTGCCAGCCTCGATCAAAATTTTTTGGAACGAATCGCTCAATTAGTGGATGACTGGAATTTACTTATGAAATACTAGATTTCTACAAAGGTAAATAAAAGAAACCTATTACAGGGCTCCAAGAAAAGAGTTTTGTGGGCTCCTAAGAGCATCCACAGTCGTGGAGTATAACCAAATTTTTTGGTAAAAAACAGACGCAATGGAGACGGACTAAACACCAAAACCGGACTATAACCAAAACCCAGACCATATTTAGTCTTTAGTCTGGTCTTTAGTCGGGCGTAAATTAAAGTTGCGCCTGATGGGGCGTAACTCAAAGTTACGCCCGAATTAAAAAAAAAAAAAAAAAAAAAAAAAAAAATGGGACGCATTTTGGAGTTGCGCCTGATTGGAGCGTAACTCAAAGTGCGCCCCAACTCAAAGTTACGCCCCAACAATAATAAAAAAATTAAAAAAAAAAAAAATGGGACGCAATTTGGAGTTGCGCCCGATTGGGGCGTAACTCAAATTTGCGCCTGACCAAACTTTAGTCTCCCTCCACTGCGTTACAACACGGACTAAACCCAAATTTTGGTTTTTTTTTTGCTCTTTGCTCTTTGCTCTTTGGTTATGGTCGCACCACTGCAGTTGCTCTAAGGATTCAAATATCCTACAATGAAGATATGGGGACCTAATTCATAAGAAAAATACCAAAATACCCTTAACCTCCATCGCTTATTTCTCCATTGCTTAATTCTTCCATTTTCATTCCACTCTTTTAATTCTTCCATTTTCTTCTTCCCCATCACCTCCATCGCTTATTTCTTCGATTAATCGTCAATTCTCAAAATAATTCATTATCGATTAACACCATTTAATCCACCCGCAATGACTTCAATAAGGTAAAAATCAAAAACCCATCTTATTTAATTGGTTGCAATGCATGGATAAGCGGAATCGATCGAATTGGGTTTTTTGAAAAAACAGTTTCAGAACTGTCTACGGTTGGGAAATATGAATTTTCCCAACCGTAGACTGAACTGTCTACGGCTGGAAGTATGAATTATCCCAACCGTAGACTATCTACGGTTGGGAAATATGAATTATCCCAACCGTAGACTATTTACGGTTGTGAAATATGAATTATCCCAACGGTAGACAGTACTGAAACTGTTTTTTGCAAAAATAAGTGATGGATTTTCTTAGTTTTTTCTTTTTATGATCGTCATCTTCATCACGACTGAGAAGAAGAAGAGAGAAAGAAAAATAATAGTTTTTTTTTTTTTTTTATGATCATCATCTTCATCATGATTTATGAATGAAAGAAAGTGAGAAGATGATAGATTTAGTTTTTTGTATATGATCATCATCTTCATCATGATTTATGAATGAAAGAGAATGAGAAGATGATAGATTTAGTTTTGTAATTCATGGAGGGTATTTTAGACATTACAAAAAATAGTTAGATATGGGGTTTTGTTGATTACTATTTCATAACCCGATTTTGTCATCTTGTGATCCCTCAAAACCAAATGTTTGGAGCCCCTATAATAGGTTTCAAATAAAAAATGAAAAATAAACAACATGCCCATGGATGTGCGGCCCAATACAGTATCCAGGGTTTTCTTCCTACGTGTATATATAGAATATTATTCCATGTAACCTCATGATGCTGATCAATAGAAACTTCTTTCTGCCTCTTTATCCTTCTCTATATTTCGACTACATTACGTAATCAAGCACGAAGCTCGACCGCCGAAATTTCTCTTTTTTCCGGAAGCAAGCTCTATCATAGTTTGGATTTGGTATCCGTTGGTCTTTTTCTTTTTTTTTTTTCCTGTCAATCATTCGAGGAGAAGTTCAATCTCGGAAGCCTACCTTACTGCCCTGGGTTCTTCAATTTTTTTTCTTCATTTAATAATCGCACCGACATCAAATTATCAGAAGGTATATTTCTTTTATATTTTTGTTTTCCTTTTTTTTGATCGTCACATGCAATCTACAAATTGACGATTGATATACATCTCTTTATGTGTGCTTTGTCTGCTGTGTTTGATCATAAAGTTTTTTGTAAGTGAAGATTCGTTTTTCAAATTTGTGTTTCATATTCACATTTGTCTGCCATGTCTTGAATAAATTTTTTTTTTTTTTTTTTTTTTATTCTTTTTTGGATCATGATGTGGATGATATGCTTTAATATAATTCATTATATGTTTGTACTATATGGTGTTCTGTCTCATTTATGCATAATACTATGTCATGTATGCTTTGGTTGTCATCTACCATCTGCCATTTTTTTTAAAATCTGTTTCCCATGGATTCTACATACCCTCTTTTGTTTCATACACATGTTGAGAAGATGCCATGTTTTGATCAGTTTAATGCCTTACTGATACATCAGGATGCATCCAGTTTCATCCTTGTTATTTTTTAAATTTAAACCAGGATGAATCCAGTTTTATCTTTGCTATTTTTTTTGTCCATTTCACCCATAATAAATTTTATTCGTCCACTTGAACCATGTTTTAAATTTTTTTGGTCAAATGACCCATTTTCCGTTCTATGAACCGTTCTAATTGTAACATGCCCCATTGTTGGACTGACTTCATTTGCGAACTTTATTGGAGCATGTATTTTTATGTCATGAAATATTCTAATTGATTTGTTCAAAATTGTAACGTCAAAGTCTTGGATTAGATTACATTTAATTTTGTATACGTTATGTTCTCTGTGATACTTATATTTACTTATGTAGGTGCAAATAATCCACAGGGACAGGTGGAGCCATCCTGGCCAAGGGCGCACCAAGAAAAGCAAGTACTAGAAGCACTGAATCACCTCATCAGATCTGGGCGTGAGAAAAGAGGAATGGAGACAGCTCGAGAGGTCGACATAAAGGAGGTGAAAAGTTCTGATGTGATGCTCATCAGGTTCGAGGGTAATTAATGCACTGACAAAGTTGGTGGAGAGATAAGAGAAGCTCGGTCGAAGTGTGACTCGGCCAAGAATCTAAAGAGAGACGTCGCTCACCTCCACCAAACAAACGACATCGGGTGATGACACCACTCGGCCAGATGACTCGGCTCGAGAAAAGGGAAGATCGGACGAAGCATCAGCAAGTCGTCCGAGAAGAACATCTAAGAACCTACACCAGGCCCAACACTTTAATATCGGTGTATCACCACCAGTAACTATAAATAGAGATCGTGTAGAGAGGTAAAGGCAAGCAATTCATAAGTAAGTAAGAGGAAAGATAGAGTACAGTGGAGATCATTTCATCCTTGTAAACTTGTGTGAAATAATAAGATCATCCTTTCACCCCCGTGGACGTAGGTAATCATGCCGAACCACGTATACCTTGTGTTCTACTACTTCCCTTGTTATTTTAATTTTTTATGTGTGTTTTGAGATTCTTTGGATGTAGTAGTAGGATTTTCTACATCTATATTCTGGCGCCGACTAAGGGGACCGTGTAACATCTTCGGATACCTTGAAATCGGTTACAAAAAAAAAAAAAGAGAAATCCAAGCTCCTAAGTCACCTTGCGTGTTAGTTGAAGCTAAGGGAGAAACTCTTTTGGTTAAGAGTGTTGATAGGAAAAATTTGTGAGATGTTATTGTCTTTGTTTTCCTAGCAAAACCTTGTTGAGTTTTGAGGTAGGATTGTTTTGTTAGTATTAACCGCTTCTGCTTTCGTTTGAGTCGAGTCGTCAAGATTAAATCATCAAACTAGGCTGTTTTTCTAAGTCGTCTAAGCGGGTTAAAAGAAGATCAATAAGCTCCCGAAATAACATCTTTTGATGTTGGTAGAAGCTAAGAATGAAATTCCACCTTGCTAACCTTTTTTCTTCTCATCTCTAATGGTTAAAATCCGTGGGCTGCTAGATTTGTTGTTTCAAGTTCATCTTTTGTGGTCAAAAGCTCAAAGTTGTTACCTTTGTTTTTACTTACTTGAGTTCATGAGAGGCTCACGGAAATTTAGTTTAAAAGGAAAAACTTGTTTAGTCAACTTCATCGTCTTAACCCCATCAAACAAGAGCCGGGAGATCTCTTACTTTATGAATAATGGATTCTGATCGAGTAAGTTTGACTAATTATGTAAAGATAAGTGTTTTCGTTAAAGTTTTCTCGGTCAAAGGTCGCCTTGTCGTCGATCTAAGGTAAAACGTAATAACACCTCAAAAGCTCCCGAATGGATCATCTTTGATGACCGGTAGAAGCTAAGTTGAAACGTTACTTCGTTATTTGGATCTTCTTAGTTAGCTAAAACAAAGTATGACAATGGTGGAGGCAAGACTAACTTGAAATCATCGAGTTCAGTTTCCCGGAAACTACGGCTGAAAGGAGTTCTAGTGAGCGCTTCATTATTAAGCCTCATCTTGATACTACGCTAAAAGCCTCACAAAGATCGATGAGCGGACGGTCGGTACAACAATCGGTAAAGGTTATCGTATCATCAACTATAGTCAAGAAAGAAATTTTCCTACCTAACATACGGATGATTAATGACTTCTGGCATATGGAATGTTAGGACAAATAATGATTAATGTGTAGAAAAGGTACCGAAAGAGATGTGTTGAGACAGCTTTTTAACATTTTCGAAAACGGTTCGAAGTAAGTGTTGTGTACTTTGCTGACGTAGGTAGGGACGGACGGGTGAGCCAAGGAACAAGGGCGATACTGAAGGTAATGGAGAGTACCTCCAGGATGAGTAGAATCCTTAGGAACCGAGCCACAGCGGGATCTAGCGTACAAGAAGGGCTGAAGGATTCCCGACACGAAGATCATCGGCAAAATAACCAGGACGAGACTCAGGCGCTAGGCAGAGGCATGGCTACTATTGACGAGGAGGTCGATTTAGGCCGAGACGACGATATCCCACTTAGGACACTGAGGATCAACCCGAGCCAGACAGGGGGACATGGTGGACGGAAGAACTGCATCGGATACCGAGGAAGAAGAGGAAGTGCAGACGATACAGGAGGAACGGGGGCGAGAAAGACAACCGACAGAGTACCAGCGTGAACTAGAACGAGAAGGTGAGAGGCTTAGGCGAGTGCGCTTAGGAAGGGGCGACCTCGACCGAGATATCCCACCAGCAGCGGGCGATCATCCCATAGCTCCAACCGTTCCCCCCGTCGTCCCCACGACAAGACCTCCAACTGCACCCCCCAATGTAGCAGGAAATCAAGTAAACGATCACTCCAACCACGAGAGTACCGACCCAATGTTACTTGCTATCTTGGCAAGCCAAAGAAGGTAAGAAGACCTTATGAGAGAGCTGAAAAGAAGGAACCTAGCCTTAGAACATGAAAATTACCGACTCCGCAACAGGAGAGCCGGGTCAAGAGGGTCGTCGAGCCGAGGCGCTTCTATCAATCACACCCAGTCGAGGAACACTCCAAACCCACCCCCAAGCCGAGAACGCATGCCCGACCCTAACCGATCAGGGGGAAGGTATGTCCCACTCGAGGATTCTTCGACCGAGGAAGAGGCGACCAATGGGGGTACGGATGTGACAACCAAACAAAATATCGAGCAACTTGAGCAGATGGTCAAAAAACTGACAGGAAACGACGAGGACGATAAGTTGGCATAAGTAATTAATGAAGCACAAAAGACACCGTTTACCAAGGAATTGGATCGGACTCCTTTCCCCCCCCAAATGTACATTGGCGATCTTCCCATCCAGGTTTGACGGCACGGGCGACGCTGGAGAGCATATCAAAATGTACGACATGTCCTTGTTACAATGGAAGAATTACGATGTGGTCATGTGCAAATTCTTCCCGGCAAGTTTGGAGGGCGAGGCCAAGAACTGGTTTTACACCCTGCCCGATGAATCCGTTAGCAATTATGCAGTCTTGGTGGAAACCTTCCTAGAAACTCACATGCATAACAGCATAGCTCGGCCCAGAGTTAATAAGCTCTTTACGCTTGCATGAAGATTCAGGGAACCGCTGCGGTCTCAGTCAGACAGATGGAGGAAGTTATGTACTGACATCGGAAAGGTACCGGTCGACCAATATATATTCGGGTTCGAAAATTCACTAAGGAAGTCAGATCCGATTTGGGTAGCAATGTACACCGAGAAGCCTAAAACGTTAAGAGAAATCAGGAAGATGCAAGAACACTACATCGCCTTAGAGGAAATACAGGAAGGAGCACAGGATAGAGGAATACAAAAAGCAAGAGCTGCAGTAGAGGCAACTCCACGAGAAGCTCCGAAACGATCTGAGAAAAGGCCGAGCACCCATCTTCATGGGGAGAACAAGAAAGTTTGGGTCGAGAAAGGAAAAAAGCCTCGCCAAGAACCCAGATCTTACACTCCACTAAATGCACCATTGGAAGAAATATTCAAAGAAGTCGAAAAGAGAAACGATATCCGATACCCGAAGACTAGGGGAGTCCAGTTCGACAAAACCAGGAACCATCCCGAGTTTTGCAATTACCACCAGTTCCGTGGCCATTCGACCAATGATTGTCGAGAGGTAAAATATATCGTCCAGCACCTGATCCGAGATGGATACTTGCGACGTTATGTCAAAACATCATCGACACCGGCTCAGCCCGACGCGCCAGTGCACCAAATAAGGATCAATCGTGGTACCCAGTTCGCTTGCAACACCATCTCACACTCGACAATTCAGGGGTTTGATCTACGAACCGGCATCACTTCGAGGATCCACAAAAGAGATCGGGCGGGAAAAGAAATATTCACTGTGGCCAAAACTCTTCCCATGGAATCTTGGATGATGCAGCCGATCACTTTCTCGGCGAAGGACGTCCCGTCGAATGGTCAAGCACATGGGGATCCCCTAGTGATAACACTACTCATTGAAGAATGGGGTGTTCGAAGGATACTGATGGACAGTGGAAGTTCAGTCGAGGTCCTATTTTACGACACCTTCAAAAGAATAGAACTATCTGATGACATCCTAATCCCGTCGACCTATCGAATCTACGGCTTCAACGGTACAGTGACAGTACCAAAAGGAGAAGTCACCCTCAGAGTCTCGGACGGGGAAGGGTTCCTAGACACCCTCACCACCTTCTGTGTGGTCGACGTTGTGTCGCCCTATGAAGCAATTCTTGGTCGACCCTGGTTGGCGGGAATCAAAGGGGTCGCCTCGGCTTACCACCAAAGATTGTGGTTCCCATCCTATCGAGGGGTAGTGGAGATACTAGGGGACCCCCAGGCGGCGCGACAATGGATACAAATCGATATCCATCGAATGAGGAAAGACGATCGAGGAAACGTCGGAAAAGAATAAAGCTAAGGAAATTAAAGCTGGGGAAGAGCTAGAAAAGGTGATATCACAAGCCATTACCACCTACGAGGCTAACAAAGAGGAGATCTTATAGCAATCAAAGTGGCCGACAATAGTTGACGAGCCAAAACCCAATTTCTCGGCCTTAGAATCCACCCGACAAGTTAACTTAGGCACTGAGGAATAGCCTAAAATGGTGAGAGTAGGGACTCTATTGACGGATGAAAAAACACGGCATTTGGTAACACTCTTGAAAGAACACATGGACGTATTCGCCTGGAAAATGCACGATATGAAAGGGATTGACCCAGAAGTCTGCTCGCACAACTTGAGAATAGATCCCAAGGTCAAGCCGATCCGACAAAAGATGAGGAGAATTGCACCCGAGCTACGGAGTAGCGGTGGAGGCCGAACTAAAGAAGTTGCAAGTAAAGGAATCATTCGAAAAGCTCAATACCCACAATGGATATCTAACATGGTGATAGTCCCTAAAAGGAATGGAGGTGTTCGAGTCTGCATCGACTTTAGCGACTTAAACAAAGCATGCCCAAAGGATAGCTTCCCCCTTCCCAGCATCGATCAGCTAGTAGAATCCATAGTCGGGTATAAAGCGATAACACTCATGGACGGGTACTCAGGGTACAACCAAATACCCCTGGCCCCCGAAGACCAAGAGCACACATCTTTCTTCACGCCAAGAGGGTTGTATTGTTACACCAAAATGTCGTTTGGGTTGAGGAACGCAGGTTCCACTTATCAAAGATTAGTAGAAGACATGTTCGAAGATAAAATACACAACACCATTGAGGTATATGTGGACGATATGTTGGTCAAAAGCACCAACCACATCGACGATCTCCGAGACATATTTCAGATCATGAGAAGATACAAGATGAGGGTAAATCCTGCCGAGTGCACTTTCTGGGTTACCTCGAGCAAGTTTCTAGGGTACATAATTACCGACAAAGGCATCGAAGCCGACCCAGATAAGATCAGAGCCGTCGTGGAAATGCCATCACCTATGACGGTTAAGGACGCGCAACGATTAAATGGGAACTTGGCAGCATTGGGACGATTCATCTCACGATCATCTAACAAGTGCAAGGATTTCTACGGGACATTAAGGAAAAGAGAGAAGTTTAAATGGACCGAAGAGTGCGAAGAAGAATTTCAGAAAATTAAGCAACATCTCGCGAGTCTGCCGGTGTTTCAACGACCTGAGCCCGATGAGGTACTGACACTATATCTTGGGGCAACCAGTTATGCCATTAGTGTCGTACTAGTCAAGAAAGTTGGAGGGGAGGAAAAGCCGGTGTATTTCATAAGCAAAACCATGAACCCAGCGGAGAGGAACTATACCAGGATCGAGCAACTAATACTAGCATTGGTTTTTGCAACACAAAAGCTTCGGACGTATTTCCAAACTCACAAGATTCGGGTGCTCACAAAGTCCTCCATAGAATCAGTACTCGACAATGCAGCCAGGTCGGGGCGGATCTCTAAGTGGAGTGCACAAATCAAGCAATTCAACATTTTTTATGAAATGAGAACATCAGTAAAAGCACGGGCGGTGGACGACTTTTCGCGAGACTTCCCAGTGAAGCGCCGAAGATGAAGTAGAAGATATCCCCGAGAATGGAGGAAGACCGAGAGGATCCGTCCGACCTACTCGAGACCTCAGTAACCCGACACGATGGGAAGTTTTTGTGGATGGGTCATCCAATAAAGATGGATCAGGCCTGGGGTTGGTCTTCACGACGCCGAAGGGCAAAAAGATGGTTCACTCGTTTAGGCTTGGATTTAAGGCGACTAATAATGTCACGGAATACGAAGCGGTAATACACGCTTTGCGCTTGATAGTGGAGATGGGAATATAAGAAGTAAGGCTAACAAGCGACTCTCAGCTAGTCGTCCAGGCAAATCGAGCGGGGCAAGACGCCATACATGACCCCTTGTTCTGAGAAATATTGGGAACTCGCCCAATTCTACATTGGCAGATACCGAGCATCAAGTTTCGGCATATACGTAGGAAGGAAAACCGCCACTCGGATGCTTTAGCATACATTGCCTCCATGTTGACGGACGCGAGCGTCGAAGGCATCAGGGTCATGAGGGTCTTAATGCCATCAGTACCTGAGACAGTAGGCATCGGCGCACACGTCGCAACAACCACTACCGATCAGTATCGAGCCGATGATTGGAGGAAGCCAATTCACGAATACCTTGAAACAGGAAAGCTTCCCAAGGGGCGACCCGAGATCAACAAAATCAAAAGCAAAGCAGCTGCGTACGAGCTTCGAGACGACACTCTGTACAGAAAATCGTACCTTGGACCATTATTAAGATGCCTGAGTAAAGAAGAGGGGCACACTATCCTGAACGAATTGCATTATGGGGCCGCGGGAAACCAAAGCTCGGGTCGTAGCCTAGCAGCACGAGCCAAGACTATGGGATATTTCTGGCCTTACATGAATGAGGACGCACGACCATGGAATGCTACGCGACTAAAGCTCTATCATCCATGAGAGAAGGTATGATATATTGTCATCTATTTCCTTGAAAATCCACGTGGGGTTGGAAATGTGACAATTGCGTCTAAATGGCCGTTTCGAACCCGAGGCGATGACATTGTGCAAGTGTCGGGGCGGCTTACACTCGAATGGTCGTTTCGAACCCGGGGCGATGGAATTGTGCAAGTGCCGGGGTGACTTACACTAAGACGGACTATTCGAACTCGGGGTGATGGCAGTGTGCAAGTGCCGAGGTAGTCCTAGGGTCCTGGTTGTTGGAAACCAGTGGCCGATTGTCGAGGCATGAGTACTCGACAGTCGAGCAAACAACATTGCTCCTCTCGCAAGTGGCAGAAATCACTTGCCCAAGAAAGTTAATTGATAACTTCTTTGGATATCGATCCCATAGAATCTAGGAGGGACCAACTACCCTGCCACTAGATCTTGAAAGACGGTGATGAGATACCTCAATCGAGACATCGCATCGGGCCCGGTGACCCTCCCTATTGAGTGTGTTCGACATAAAAGGCATTCACGATTAACAAATCTACTCATGTTTATGCAGGCATACATGACTTAGTCGCACATCATCGGCATAACATAAATAAGAACGGTAACATGAATATTAGTGTCAGATAGTAAGGAAAACAGCCAAATTGGTGACGCAGCACCCCATTAAAAAAGTGTACGAGAAAACAAAGGTGTTCAAGCGGAATACAACCCATGGCAAAGGGTGAAATAGCGGCGCAGCGCTACAAAAAACAAGCTTACTCTTTAGAAGGAACTGGTCCCGGGATCGCCCTCTTAGCAGCAGCATCAGCTCGTTTCTTATCAAGTACCGCCTTTACACCGGCTTTGACTTTCGCAACGAGCTCATCATTAAACTTAGCCTTTTCAGCAACAAGGTCCTGTGTCAGCTGCATCGACGCCGCTTCAGCAGTGGCCACTTGCCCGAGTAATTGATCCTCCCTTTCCTTCAATCGGGCATTTTCCTCCTCTAGCGATGCCACCTTCTTTTGCTCGACTGCCAAAACACGAGGGCGGTCAGTCACATAGTAACAACATTAAGGCAACGACAAGGAAAACACAACATAAGGTACACCACCTTCCAGCAAAGGGGTGACTACTCTAACGGTCTCTTCAGACTCAGACAAGCTACACTCAAGGGAGGATATCTTGGAGGAAAGTTCTAGATATCGTTGTTCGTTAAACTCATTGGAGGGGCAGTATTTCTTATGATCACTCCATTCGGTTCTTTGCCGAGAGTGTGCTAACTGCAAACCTGATAATTGAGCTCGAACCCACTCCAATTCCTCAGAAACTTTCTTGGACTCTCTAAGCTTCTCAAGGGACTCTTGACTACACTTTTCAGCAGCATTCTTCTCCCCCAGAATCTGAAGCCTATCTGCATGCAAATATCGAACTTGAAGTCTTAATCGACTACATTGGCTTTCTAAGTTGTCAGCCAGCAGTGTTTTGTCGGCAGCGATACCCTGGATCCGAGCTAAGCTCGCCCTAACATTATCGTTCTCCTCGGGGACATACTAAAAAGTCTCGTAACGATGCAACTAGGACTGAAGACCTTCAATCTCGGTATCCAAGCGATTGATCTTATTATCCTTATTAACAATCCTCTGTTGTAAATTCGAAACGTGAACCCGTTATATGTTAATTTCCCTCTTCAACAAACGATACCTCGTGGCAGCGTCGGCCTCCGCACTAGAAGTTTCGGCTAGGAAGGTAGTACTAAATTCAGGATATTGGCACTACAGAATCAATCATAAACAGTCGAAAGTTAAGTAAATACCTTGGGTCTCGGCTAATTGCTTCTCCAGCCCCCGGGATCGGTCACGTTCCTGCTGTAATAAGAGACGCAGACCCTCTCTCTCGGCGACTTCCTTGCGCTGAATGGAAGCGTTTAGCAACGAGCGATTGATATCCTACAAACACCAACAGCGTTAGCATTTACCCTATGGAACGAATGCATAACTTGAACAACACAACTCACCAGCAAATCGAAAGTGCTTTTCAAACCAGCATCATACAGCGAGACAGCCTTGATCTTATCGTCATCCGAAAGAGAGGAAAATTCAGGAGAAATGAGAGCCCCAAGAGAGTTGCACACGGGGCCGAAACGATAAAAAAGAAATCTGCTTTGCTGAGTTAGGAACCACAGGAGAAAGAGGCTCCAGCAGCTCGCCCCCAAAAACGATGTTCTCTTCATCCCGAATAACCACATTGTCCCCACCACCACCAGACTTATCCATCGGCTTCAGCTCCTCTCTATCACGATCAATCTCGTCTTCCCCATCAAACAGATCCTCATCATCATCACCATCAGACTCAAGATACACAACACCATCGGAAAGAACAATCCCTTTATCAGCTAGCTGCCGGGGCACAATTTTTTCCGGGGCAGAGAAGTCACCCTAGGTCTCCTTACCCTTCCCTTTGGGTCTCCCACCTACAAGGGTAGACGAAACATCAGAAGTTTTCTGAGGCGACTTTCTCAGGAAATGTGATAAAGGAAACCGATCATCGATATCATCACCATCCCTCGCCGAAGTACCACCAATTTTTTCACCCTTCAGCCTCTGCGCATGAGCTGGTGTCAGAACCATGCAAGGCAACAAATAGGGGCACGTACATGTACGACAATAAGGAAAACAATATATTTATTACCTTCCCTGTCTGCTCCTCGGCTCTTGCGCCAGAACCCCTATCCCTCTTCCGAGGAACGAGGGACTCAGAAGGAACGCTCTGGAACTTAGGCTATACAACACAAAAATTAAAACATCGCCCTATAAGTTGCCGAACCAATCAGCTAAGTAAAAAATCTGGAAACACACTTACTCGATCAATGTTGACCACCCAGAAGGGATAAGGCTCGGCCAGGGGAGGAAACTTGCCACTCAGAAGACGACCAGAAATAACCAAAGGAACTCGGCCCCAGGCCGCGTCGCTAGTATGACGGGCATGTCTATTGGAACTCTTCCTCTCGGGATCTTCGTCCAAAAAAAGTTTCTTGACACCATTAGGAAGAGTCTTATGGCGGTGAGGGCTAGCAGCGAAACCGGCAAGGTCACCATTGGTAGCGATCCCGCTCGATAGTTATCAGCAAAAGCTGGCAGGAGTATAGTCACTCGCCTGGGAAGGATCGTAAGTATACCAAGCAGTAGGAGTACACTCGCCTCGACTGCGCCTCCCCCACTCGGACAAGATACGAAAGGTGTTGCCATTCCATTGAGCCAAGGCGCGGGACGGGCGGATCTTAGAAAGGGCCTCGTACCAAAACGAGCGGTTAGGATCGTACAAAGGAAAACGCAGCCCGAGCTCTAGCTAGCCCCTGGTGACAATGGTTGCCTCGGCCGAGTGAGGAAACTTTAGAACATCATCCTTCTTTAAAACGCCTTTTTGGCCCGACAAGAGCCTGACGTCATAGCCATGGAGGTCGAACTCATCTTTCAACTGTTGTACGAATTGCTCATCCGACAAGTCTTTAGCAGTTATCTTGTTAGCCCTACATGAAAACGAAGAAGGATTATCAGAAAAGATAGAATCCAGAGCACGATAATCATGCTTAGAAGGGCTCTCTATAACAAACAGGGAATCAAGCGGTTCACCGTCTTCATCAGAAAACACATAGCTCACGCACCTTTTTTACGTCATGGAAGGAGTTGAAGACGCCATGAAAGCTAGTAGAGGAAACGGCAGGAGGAGTAAAAATACGACCGGAATCGGAAGTTGCAGCGGCAACGGAAACAAAGAAGACCCAAGACAGTGAAGAAAGAAGGAAGGAAACCTGTGGAGAGGATAACTAATGACAATGAAGAGAAGGTAGATGAGAACAGAGAGAGAAGAGAAAAAATGGCTAAGGAAAGTATAAAAATAAAATAAGGTTTAAGGGTCGGTCTTATAAACCTCACATGTGATAACCGACGAGGAAGGTAAACCGGTCGCAATAACTGAAGAAGGTGGGGAACAGCATGGCGCGAAACCCGGCATGACTGAGGACGTGGGAAGACGAGGAGGTTTCTTCCTTACATGTCGATCACACGAGCAGAAGAAGGGGCATAAATGTAGGTGCAAATAATCTACAGGGAAAGGTGGAGCCATCCTGGCCAAGGGCGCACCAAGAAAAGCAAGTACTAGAAGCAATGAATCACCTCATCAGATCTGGGCGTGAGAAAAGAGGAATGGAGATAGCTCGAGAGGTCGACATAAAGGAGGTGAATAGTTCTGATGTGATGCTCATCGGGTTCGAGGGTAGTTAATGCACTGACAGAGATGGTGGAGAGATAAGAGAAGCTCGGTCGAAGTGTGACTCGGCCAAGAATCTAAAGGGAGACGTCGCTCACCTCCACCAAACAAACGACATCGCCAGATGACTCGGCTCGAGCAAAAGGGAAGATCGGCCGAAGCATCAGCAAGTCGTCCGAGAAGAACATCTAAGAAGCTACACCAGGCCCAACACTGTAATATCGATGTATCACCACCAGTAACTATAAATAGAGATCGTGTAGAGAGGTAAAGGCAAGCAATTCATAAGTAAGTAAGAGGAAATAGAGAGTACAGTGGAGAGCATTTCATCCTTGTAAACTTGTGTGAAATAATAAGATCATCCTTTCACCCCGTGGACGTAGGTAATCATGCCGAACCACGTATACCTTGTGTTCTACCACTTCCCTTGTTATTTTACTTTTTTATGCGTGTTTTGAGATTCTTTGGATGTAGTAGTAGGATTTTCTACATCTACAACTTAAATTAATTTTTTTTTCTCAACCCGTCTGCGTGATACGTTATGCCTGAATTTGATGGGAAATTAATAATAATCAATGGGTTCTCCTTTTTCTTGGTCGGTTTGTTCCTGGTTTCCTGGATTGGACCCGCTACCTGACCAACCCGATCGAGCTGAACCGGGTGAGCCTGTACCCCATATGTATTGTTCCAGCTTCAACCAGGAGGAGCACTGTACTGTTTGTCTTGTTCTAGCTTGTTCGGGCGTGCACGTATGCTTCCGTTATGAATTTATCTATATGGAGTGATTTCGAAGTTTAAGGTATGTAATTGATGCGTACTTTAAGGTTGAATACTTATTGGACTTGTTTAACTTAAATAAGCCAACATCTTTTAAGCGGTTAACTTAAATAATTGTCGATCTTAATCATTAAGAACTTTGGTCTCAATATTATTTTGTTCTATTGCATATGATATTGGCTATATCGAATGATGTCTTTTGTTCAATTGGTTGAACCAACTCGATTCAAATATTTGGGCTCAGAAGTATTTGTGCATCATTATTGTGTGTACTTGATGTGTAAACCATTCATGATATTTTTTTTTATCTAAATTTAAATGTTTAGTGGGATGCAATCCACTTGCTGGACTATTAAAAAGTCAGTAACTTCAATCCCAATTTTTGTAGAAGAACTTACAAAAGATGATATGAGTCAGAAAATTTCCATTTCTCTACTTCATCCATGATACTAACGAACCAGTATAAGTTGAAGTATAACAACAAGAGAACTATCTTTAGTGAGATTCTCTTGGCCTGTCGAGATAATGAATATTCTCAAATTAAGCTAATTAAATGTAGCAAAATTGAAAATGGAAAGAACCCCGAAGTAATGAGGGTTAGACGTACCGACTCATATAAAGCATGTGAAAAATGACATATATATCATGAGACAAAGATGTATTTTTTGTTTTCCCCCAATAGTAATGACACCAAAATACATGTATCAATTGAATATGGGATGAAGCTAAAATATAACTCTAGATCCCATCATAAATGAAAGAGTTGGAAATGCACCTGGTCATAGATGTTGGTATATGCAATGTAATGTGTGTATCATAATAGCAACCAATTTTCACATCAACTTTAATGGCAACAAGAATTTTTCCTGGCCAATTGACTATCTTATTCAGTTGATCTAGACCCAATATCTGCATTTATGGAATGAAAACACGAGACATAAATTCTCTAAAGCACTTGAGATATATTGGGTGAAATGTAATATATATTCAATCTAAAGTACTTGAGTTGAACCCCACTTTTGTTACGTAATGAGGCCACACCACTATTAAAACTCTCAAGACCCAAATGTCTAACTGATAGTTTAAGGAATTTACAAAAGTTGTTGAACTAACTCCTTACAATGTAACCACAATGATTGGATCATCGAGCAAAACACTACTCAAAATTTGTTGCCAAGATGGAACAAAGACTAAAACTCGCATAAGCTCTATATGTACTAAGATCTAATCACACCTCTTGTTAAGTTCAAAGGGTGTTTATGCGTGAACTATTACCTTCCTTTTTGGAAACTTACAGTGAGAATGGAGTTGATTACATCTATAAATTGTTTCTAATGAATGTTGAAGGAAGCATATTCTTAGAAAATCAATATGTCAATCTAGTGGATTGTAAATCACTGGAACTTGAGTTACTGAATCCATCTTAACCCCAACAATGAACTGATTGGGATTGATTTATAAAGACTTTTGACATAACCATAAGGCACATTGGTTGTGACACGATGTTCCGTTTTGAAAGTACTAACATGGGCATCACATCGTTTGAGTGTATAAGACAATGAACTAATAGAATGCGAAGTTACGGCATTTATCACTATCAGTAATTTCTAAAGTTACTAGATTTGCATTGTCTCTCCCCATTATGATTTAAAGTAAGAAAGCATGTCACTCATATTACAAAGTCTTTCTTTAGTAATACATGATTGAGACCATCCTGTTTTACTTAGATGCAAATGGTAAATAACTCATTCTTCAAAGAAATAAAGTGATGTTAGTGAACATATCCATGAAGAATGCTGGCCATTCAAGTGATTTATGGCTCTGGTGGATGATTCGACGCATTGAATTAGTTATTGTTCACAAAAACGATGCGTTTAATTTTTTGAAAAACTCATAGCACATATTACACAATGCAAAGTGCAAAGGCTCACCACCCATGTTAATGCCAGAGAATTTACATCAAAAGGAACCGATGAATATTGCATGTTTAATAGGATCAATGTAGAGCATCTCATACCCAATGGTCTCACAGAGGCTACCATCAAAGATTATAGATGGTGTCTAAGGCATATGTTATGTGTACAAACTTGCCTTTAACTGCTTGGGGAATATGCAATATTACACGCATCTTCACGCGTTTGATAAAAATCCGGAAAGCAGAGAAAGAGGGTAAAAGGTCTTAGAACATTCTTTAATTATTTAAGTAATAGTATGGGTGATCTGTTGGTAGGTTTGATAATTCTCAATACCATGATTCTTGTGTGCAAGATTAGTTTGCATTTTGTGGTGGCTCGATCGAATACCTAACTTATTTTATACTACCGTCTAATGTCGTACCCAATTTATTATGTACGATCATCGTAGCGAGTAACCCAATTAATTTTATATGACCAAAGTGAGCATATAACGATCATGTAATTGTGTTATTTACTAGTTTCGATTTCACTTCATCCATGTCCCGACCAACTGCATCTACATAGAATGGATGTTTAGAAAAAGTTTTAACTAACAGGGATCATATTATGCTTCAACACTATGTAAATGTGATGGATATTTATGCCCAACACCATTCAATTAAAATTTAAATTCATTTTACATTACACTTGATCTACCTTACAGCTGAATTCAATGGACACTTAGGTTCAAAATCACCACAAAACACTAAACAAAACCTAAATTCACACAGGTACATTCATTATAATTACCACAATTCTAAGATATGTTCAAACCATTTCTTCAAGGTCACTGCAACCTCCAACATGCCCTCATGGATATCATTTCTTTAAACACTTAAGACAGATCCCGAGCCAAATCTAAACGTGCAGATGAGGGAGCGACTGCCGGATTTTTTTTAGAAAATTATTTTTTGTGCTGGCAAGCATGAATGATTCTCCCACTTTCTTTTGTTCCTTCAACAGCTTTTGCGGCTGTGATGCAGCTCGTGGATGAAGATCTCTTTGAAACTGCTCATATAAATGCAAAAAAGAAGGATAAGTGTCATTTAAGGGACTATCTTGTCATTTAATACCTATTCTCTACCAGCCATTTCCACTGATTTGACTCAGTCCTTCTATGGAGGAAAATCAAACCTTATTCTTCCTAGCGAGACTAGATGCTGCATTACCTTCTACGTCTCACTCTACACATCCTCTCTAACCATACATCCACTCTAACCTTCCATTTCCAAAGGTTAGCTCTCACTTAATTTGTTTTTCATAACATGATTATATTTGATGTGCAAAGGTAATAGGTTTGATATTTATTTTGCTTCGTTTTGGAGTTCAAAATATCAAACGGAAAATGGGTAATTTGTCCAAAATTTTTAAAACATGGATCAAATGGAAGAGTAAAAATTATTATTGGTGAAATGGACACAAAAAAAATAGCAAGGATGAAACTGGATTCATCCTGACTTAAATTTAAAAATAGCGAGGATGAAACTGGATGCATCCTAATGTAAATTAAAAATAAGAAAAATAATTTGAAAATGGGTAGGATGAAACTGATTACATCCTGACCATTTTTATATTTTTGTCTATTTAAACAGTATCAAAATTTAAATGTTTTTTCACCCAGGAATTATTGATTTTGGTTTTTTAACCAATTTTGTGAATATCAAACTAATAACATTGTTTTGCTACTTTTTTATTTCATTTGGAAGATTGAGATCGATGGGAAACTTTATATCAACGATGGGAAACTTGATTTCAACAGCACCTTCTAAATTTATTTGGAAGATTGAGGATTTTTCTAGCTTGAATGACAAAGAAAGACATTATTCTGATAATTTTGTCGTGGATGGTTGTGCATGGTATGTATATATGTAGCACTACTTTGCCGTTCAGCCCATTTGTTTTGTGTATGTATGTTTATTTGGTTCAATTGCATGCACAGTGTGGTAGTAGAAAATCCTACTACTACCCCTTTAAACAATCTATATAGTAAATTAGGAAACCATTTTGAAGAACACTTATATTAAGTTTAGAAATCAATACAAAGAAGATAAAATCCTAACTTGGGAAGCAAATAAATTTCTCTCTCTCCTAAAGTTCTATCTTAATTCTCAAAAATATTTCTCCTTCACCACAAGGGTGGCTGGTCCTATATATAAGGATTTTACATAGTGGAGGACAACTAATAAAGCCCCCTATTTTCGGATCTACCGTGCGATGTATCCGGGCGTTTACATTGTGTTTTCTCGCGCGTGCTCTTAGTCTTCGCACAACTCTCACACTTTACTGATGATTTTGTGATGTCACTGATTCCGTCATTTGAAATATGCTACGTGCGGCTCTCCTTCGTTCCTTAGTAATTCGGTTGCTTCGCATGATACTTACGTGTGCGGTATTTAACCCCTAGATTTTGCCTCTTCTCTCATCGATCTTTGCTGAAGAAGAGCGATGAGAGAAATTTTTTCTTAGTCACCTTCGCTCCTTTACATGATCTTGTCGCACCCTATCAACTTTTCAGCCGACAAGTTTCCGGTTTTTTGGGCGTAACCGTTCACACGTTCTCTCTTTCTCATTTATTACCGACACGTCATCTTCCCCACCTGGCGTAACCGGTCACATTTTTTCCTATTTAATCTTTTGGAAGTGAGAGGTTTTCTCTTCTTTAGTTCTTCTTCTTCCCAATTTTTTTTCAATTTTCTTCTTAGAACCTTCATCTTCTCTTCTCCTGCTGGTATTTGCACTTCATGGATCCTGCTCAAAGGTTTGCTTTATCTCTTCTATCGTATTTTTTACTGCGTGTAGCTTGTTTTTGGTTGCCTGTAATTAATCACCACCATTGTTATTCCTCTGCTACTATTCTTTCTGTATCGCCATTTTATTGTTCTGCTACTTTTATTTGTAATTCCATACTGTTTTTGTTGCAGCAAAATTTCCTCCTCTGAAACTCGTTTCACTGTCCCAAACCCTAAAAATGACAAGTCCCAAGGTGACAAGCCTCTCAAGAGGAAGCATTCGCATGAAAAGGTATTAAGAAACACCTTACTCTTTAAAACAATATTGTTGCCTCTGTTTCTTATATGCGTTGTCATTCTCAGGTTGATGCGAAGGAGAATGAGAAGAAACCTACAAGGAACAAACAGCCTCCTACCATTGATACTCGCATGGATCTTCCGAGATTCAGGAAGAAGTCTACACAGCATGGGCCTTCCGGTGTGACCGCTCATCTTACTCAGGCGAATGCCTCTGTTACTGATCAAGCGAGTCTTACCACCCCTTCATCATCTATTATTTCTTCCCTAGCGAACACTATCGCATGTTCATCATTCCCTTCTTTTGCTGAAAATCCCTGTAAGGAACTTATGCTTTCAGCTTCTCCACATATTTCTTCCATTCCAACGGTGACTACGTCTTCTACGGATCGACTTCAATGACTCGGGCCATCACTTCTTCTCTCGTGAAGTTGTTGCATCTATGTTAGATATCCCCGTTTCCACCTCTTTGGTTATCCCCACATACGTGGATTACTATGTCTCTTCTCTTTTGGATGCTGCAGCTGCTATTTCCTCCATGAGCACTGTATTGACCACTTCTCCTCTTCGCACAGCTATTCCTTCTCAAGCGAGATTTGTTGCTCATGAGGTATGTGCCTCTGATGCAGAGAACTTGGGAGCAAATCCTCTTCTCAATATCGTATAACTCGCTGCTCATATTCTAACGACTAGTCCTAACATCGTTTGTGCGAGTCTCTTGTTAAGCTTTTGGGTGACTCTGCTCCAGATAAGTCTACTAGGAGCGAGATCTTCGCTCAGATGGATCCCTCGATTGGCGCTGCTTTTGATTGTATGGAATCTCTGCGTCGCTTTATCCAGGCTGAAGGATTTTTAGAGTCTAGTTCCCTCATTCGAGAGCTTACTTAGCAGAATTCCAAATTGAAAGCTGATGTGCATGCTGGTGAACTCTTGGCTGAGAAACTTCGCACCAAGAACCAAGAGCTTAGAGGTATTATCTTATTTCCCTTATTAGTCTTGGGATTTTACTATATCTCGCTTCTCTCTTAAGTCTTACTGCATGTATTTATACGCATGTTCTTTTTCCCTTTTTGCCTCTGCTTGTGTGAATATTTAGATTTAAACCAAAAGCGAGTCATGGAAAGGTACAATTTCCAATATTTAGCTGAGGATGCTTGTGTGGAGAATAAAGAGTTGCGTCATCAGTTGAATCAATTGCTTAGTGATCGCTTATATTTAGTTACACCATATCAGGGATTTTCCAACATTTCGTTTTTTGAGTTTGCAACGCATATTAACGTTGGGGACCATAATCCGTTGCTCATAATCTAAAATACGTTGCACCATATCCGGATATTCCAAAAAAAAAAGAAATAAATAAATGGAATCAAGACACGCTTGCCTTTGTTAGAATTGTTGGGGGCTTAAATGTCTACATATGTTATTATATCTAATTTTTCTTATTTTTCTTCTATTTTCTCGTTCTTTTCTCTATCTCTCTCCATCACCCAAACTAAAACTTATCTTGTTCTCCTCCTCTTTTTTCTTTTCTTCTGAACAGAGATCTTGGAATCAAAATCCTATGTCCCTCTCCCTCAGCCAGAACTCTTGTGAACCAATATTATCCTCAGCTAAACCTAGATCCGTTAAGATCAAACCTATCTTTTGTATACATAAATCAAACTCAATTTGCTATAAATCTAAGATTCAAAACCCATTAGAAATCAAACTTAATTTCAGTTACCCGAATTTCCCTTTAAACCCTAGTTATGTGATTTTTGCTTATATGAAATGAGTTTACTGGCGAAACCCTCGTTTCAAGAACAATTGAAGAGCTAGGGTTTTATAAGAAGTTCAAAGAAGAATTAGAAGATGAAATTGATGTTTAGAAAAGGGGATTTGAGATGGGTATTGACCAATTGAGTGAACTAGGGACGAGGATGAAGAGTAATTCGAGATTGAAGAAGTTAAGGTTTTGAAGATGAGATTGATTGAAGCTCAAAAGGATAATGGAATAGTAAATTAGGGTTCTATGATGAAGATCGTGGAGTGGTGGTCTTATAGTTGCAGTTAGAGGCTTGCAGATGCTGATTACAGGTAATGAGGTAAATATAAATTTGTAATTGAGATTGATGTAGTTTTGAATAAATCAGAAGATAGGTCTGAGCTTGATAAGATTGTGATGACATGAATGGTAATAACTGTTCCAAGAAGAAGATTAGTGTCTTAGATTTGGTAGAAATGGAATTGCATACTTGGTAGTGGTTTATTGAACTACACGATTTCTGGAGATGGTAAATAGAAATGAAAATGGGGTTATTATAGGTGGTGGTAGTACGCGCAAAACTGTATTGAAAAATGGAGTTGGTCTAGTGAACTACAGGATTTCTAATGAGTTTTCCAGATGTTATATTTGTTCAGATAGATTTGATTGATATTGTATTGAAAAATATTACAATTTAATCTCAAGTTTCCAGCTTGTTAATTCTAGAAAAGAAGCACATTGATCAGAGCAAAACTGTTCTCCGTGTGAAGGGTGTGGTACGTGCATGATAGTCATTCACTTTAGTATAAAATAGGTTGGTGACGGAAGGTGTTTGTGAAACGTTCTCATGGATGGAACCTGAACTTCTTGGTGGGAAAAGCAACATGGTACTGAAACGGCACAGCTGTGCGGATATTTATTGTGCTTCTCTGATTGGTAGGCATAGCTCTCGTACTCTTTATTCGTGGTTTTAGCTGAAAAAGAAAGTTTTTGTGCTTGTTTAATAAGTGATTCAACCAAAGTTTTGCCTCAAGATTTGTTGTATATTGGTCAGGTCATATATAGATGTTAACTGGTGCTCGTGTCACTCTCTAGGAAGCTTATTAAACACTGAAGGTTAATTTTTTATTTACTAATTTAGCAATCTTTTTATTATTATTATTACAATTTCCATTCTTATTTTCTCTTCTGAATTTCAGTTGCATGCCACTGTGATGAATGCTCGGCACAAGAAAAAGTAATTTAACAATCTTTTTTCCTATACTGTTGTCTAGTCCCTTGTTGGTGGTGCTCAAAATATGGAAATGCAAATTGATTGTTCAGAAGTATAAGACGACGAGCGTTGATACATTTTATGTTCGGGAAGTCATCAAAAGTACGGCTCGGAGGAATGGGGAGAGTATCCGATTCGTGAAGCACATATTTTTCGAGGTTTTCCTCAAAACAAGTAAGTTGATTGATTCTACATCACTGGGGTTTTCCAAAATTTGCTTTGCTCACAGCTAAAGAATATTTTTTTTACACGCAGGTTTTTGAAGATGAAATTGTTATACAACATCTCATTTCGTGGTGGTTTCTCTCTACAGGTCAGTCATCTTGTTCTTACTTACCATGGAGCTTATCGAAAAGTCTTCGTGGAGCTAAAGGTTTTATTTTTCGAGAAAGAAGATAATGTGTTTCTTTCTTAGCTTCTCCGACTAATCCATAATATTTTATGTCATTAATGTCGGGATGTTGATTCATCACTGGGTTTGTAAATGCTCCCTGAAGAGCAACCAAATATATGAGATTGAAGGACGACCCTTGTTTTGATTTGACCTAGATACTTCTGAAGCACATGAATAAACTGGCTTTGCCGAGGCTAGTGCATGTGCATCTGCATTTCATATGCTTGAACAATTGATTCAGAAATGCATTCAAGATGCAATCAAATTTGGAACAGTGTTGCATTCTTTGTGTCATTTGTACCGATGGTTTTGCAAGTATGAGCTATCCATTTTCTATATGGCTTTTCTTCTTGGGCTCCTTTAATTTTTCTTGTTCAACTTCCCTGTAGTCCACAACAAAAACTCCATGATCCAGCTCTGCACCGGGTATTATACAAGGTAATGAAAAAGTTCCAAATCGTTTCTTGTGCTGTTTTGTGCAAGAAAATAAAATAATCTGTTCAGTTATTGTCATGTTCATATGCATATCCCCATCTTAAATTTTTTACCCATTGAAATAGTTTTTAGTTGTTAATGTCATCCTTCAGTGATTATCCAAATCTTGTTATTCGTGGAAAAGGTGTTTACTTTGTTGCTCCCTGAGTTCCGCAAATTGGGGGAAAATCATATTCACGAACTTCTTAGACATTATTATTGACACCACAAAGATCTATTATTCACGTACTTCTCGAAGAATCCATTTTCTATTATTTAACTTACCGGGATTACTTAAAATGATTACCTACCATTTGTTTTCTGCAGATCATTTGTGGGGTGATGACTGTTCCATTAAGGGATGAGCTTAGTATTCTACTGGGCTGGCATTTCTACTTTATTTCACAAAACAAAACCACAATAGAGGTGTGATAAAACTTCACTTTTTTTTTTAAATATTTTTCTTATTTTCAAGTGTGTCTTCAGTAATTGATTACATCAATCTCAGTACCACGAAAGAGTTATAGCAACCTGGCTTGTGGAAAAGGTTGGAAACATGTACAGGCATCCATATGATCTTGGTCCCTATGAAAATCTAAAGACAATGATAATCTTAATTCATGAATTTTGACTCTTCATTGTACTTTTAGTTTGTCTCTCTGAGAATTTCATTCATTTAATATATTGGTAATTCACTTCCACATTGTCAAACCACTTGCACAATCTCTACTAAGCTTAACTCATATTGCGCCTTCAGCTCCGAAGGTTATGAATTCTCTTTATATTCAGGTGCAGAAGTCTGTCGGAATTATCGGCGGAATTTATTTAATTTTTATTTGGAATTGTCGTCGGAATTATTATTTTTTTTTCACCTGAAAAGGGGTTTGCAACGTATATAAGTGTTGCTCAAATTAGAGTAATACGTTGCCTAAATTATTGTAACCGTTGCACAAATTAGAGAATCCGTTGCTCAAAAAACGTTGGTAAACTTGGTTACCAACGTTTATATGCGTTGCACAAATTAATTTGCCCAACGGATTTTCGCGTTGCACACACATTTGCTACGCCATATTTCCAACAGATATACGCGTTGGTGAAATTCATTGCAACGCGTATATCCGTTCCAAATCGGATGTTTTGGTGTAGTGATTGACCAAATTGATAATTTGAAGAATAAAAATTATGGCCTTAGTACTCAGTTCGACTCCCTGAATTCCCAAATATCCCATATTTCTGGGCTTTTATATGACACTGACTTAAGTAACCAAACTCTATCAGAGAAAAACCGCACCCTTATGGGAGAGAATCAATCCCTTTTGAAGGAGAAAACGAATTACACCCAGCAATACCTCGCTCTTTGGCGAACTTGTACTGAGCAAGAGGAATCTCTTCGCGCTCTAAGGAATCAATATGACAGAGATATGAAGAGAGTGTCCTTGGAAAATGAGAATATTATAAATAGCAAAGTGAAAATGACTGTCTAAATGAATAAGCTTCGCGAACAACACACTCGGTTGGAAATCTCGCATGATATCTTGAAGAAGAAACATGCTCTCTTGCTAAAGATGAGAATAAGATTCGCTCTCGTCTTGAAGGCTTGATATGTGATGATTTTGATAAACACTTGGAGGTTCTTTCATTGTCTCAATATTACATTTCTCAGATGGAAGGTAGTCGCACCAATCTGACTACCTTAACTCATATTTTTAGCTTCTTTCGAACGTTGCTTCTTTCATGCGGTTTTGTGGTTTCTAAGCTAACTCTAGTATTCTTTGTTTTCGCAGTTTCTGAGAAGTCCAATCAACTCCTTGTTCAAAAGCTGAGGTCTGACTTGGATAAAGCTCACAAGAATGTTAGGGATCTTACCTCTACACTTTCATCTTCTCGTGACAGGGCTGAGAGGAGACAGATATATCTTGAACAATTGATGAGGATTTATGTCAAGAATGCTCAAAAGGATGTCGCACACGAAGCTTCTTCAAGCTAAAGCTTTTGCTGATGGGATATGCATCACCAATTCGCTGCCTCTGGAGAAAGTGGAACCTCTTGACATTTCTAACAATGAAGTTATTTGTCAGCCTGATAGCGACTATGATTATGTCATCTGTGACGAGGAGGTCCCTATTCCTGAAGATCAACCCGAGGGGGATGGAGATGGCAACAATTTTTTTGATGTACCGAATACTGAAGCTATTCCTCATGCTGAACCTCAAGCTATTTCCCATGCTGAAGCTCAAGCTATTCCTCATGCTGAAGCTTCTGTGAAGGCCTCTAGTCCAAGCTCCCCTCCTGCTGCTGAGACTGAAGCCATCGATTCGCATGATGAAATTCCTCAGAATGACTCTTAGCTTCCTTATATTTCTACCCTTTTGAACTTGTTTGGATCTCGCTTTTTGTTTTTCGCTGCACATTTTTGGAAAGACAAATTTGTTTCTAAAGATTATTTTTTGAGCATGCGAACAATATTTTCTTCCTAACTCGTTTCTATGCAACGTTATTTTCTAATCATGCAAATAATAATTTCTTTCTGTAATTCCCATACTTCCCTCTATTATTTGCATGTTAGAGAATAACGTTCTCATGAAATACTTGTCAAAAAGATAAATCTCATTTAAGAAGGATGATACTTGTTCCACAGCAAGATATATGTTATGCGAATATAAGATATTACCTGTGCGAATATAAGATATCAATTATCTGGATATAATATATTATTCAAGCGAATGTAAGATATAACTTATGTGAACATGTAAATAGTGTGTATGCGAACATGTAAATAGTGTGTATGTGAGTACAGCCCCTTTTAGAAAACAAATGTTTTTATGACGTGAGCATTTATTTAGGTCTCTTAGTGTTTGTTAGTGAGGTCTTACTGAGTCTCCCTAAGTAGAGGTCTTAGTCAGCCTCTCCTGTTGATAGGGCTTATTTTTGCCTTAAGATATTATTTTGGCCATGCGATAGAGTCGCAAGATGTCTTTAAGTTTTCACGTATTGACCCATTGACCCTATCTTATCACCTTTCGTATTATTACCTCTGCAGGATATGTGAATATGCATTAATACGACAAGCCTAAGTACTCCCATGAGTAAAAGCCTTGTGAAATTAATGTCTTTGACACAATTCAACTCCCTAATGGAGGGTGTCGTCCTTATCTTCCCCCTGATTTCCCCTTCAAGGAGACGTACCCCTACCGGGTTAGAGTGGGCTCCTCCCATCCAGTGATGCAATAACCAGTTGTTTTTTCGGTCTCTTATCCCTTAGCCTATGTGGCTTATGGTTACGAGATCACACCCTAGGTGGGGTTTCTTGAGGACCGAGTGTATCATAGCTAGGACTTGCTAAGAGCGGTGAGGTACGCTCTATACGCCCCCGACACCCTTAGATCAACAGTGTACCGCGACGCCCTGGTCGAGTTTCTATACTCCATAATAGAGAACTTAGTATCTTAGTCTATCGACTAAGGAGTCTCTACCGGATAGGCTTTTATTTCGCCCCCACTTTCCATGGCTTAGGTCCCAGGAATGGTATGGATTTCTCCCAAGCTATGCATTACTAGGTGTTTCCCAATTATGACGCGCGTTAGGGCTTATGTATATTGCCTCTTGCACAAGTGCGAACTAGGGTGCACGCCATAATAGGATACCTAGCCTCCCTAGTTAGAGGTTTTAAGTCTTTCATTTGCCCCCTATTAAGGTCTTATTCATGAGGTTTTATCGGTGCCTCTTTCTCCTGTTTTTATAAATCATTGTTTTTGAGAGTGCGGATACTTTCCTTCTCTTCATAACTTCTCGTGTACATTATGAACTTGCCCCTCTTCTTATTTAGCACATATTATTCTACTAAACATTCTACAGATAATTCTTTTTAAGGTACAATCTATTCCATGGATGATCGAGTCTTCACCCAACATCTTTTCCATCCTTGTCCATCAACTCATACGCTCCATTTCCCACAATTCGCTTGATTATATACTGTCCATCCCACTTCTTCTCCAGCTTTCCATCTCCTCATTTTTGATAAGATGATATTTCCCTTAATACCAGCTCACCTGGTTGGAACTCCCTCGGTTTAGAAGGCTTGTTGTACTCCCTTTCCAATCTTTTGTGATTGTTCTCCATGTGTTGCAAAGAAGCCTCTCTAGTTTCCTCCAATTCATCCAATTTTGCTTGTATCAGGCTTGTGTTTAGGTTCTTCTCCCAAGCTTCTTTATTTGTCGTTAGTATGATGAATTCGGTTGGTAATACAGCTTCCACTCCATACATCAAACAGAATGGTGACATTCCTGTTGCTTCTCTTCGTGTTGTTCGATATGCCCATAAGACATTATGGATCTTCTTGCACCATCCTTTATTATGCCCTTCTAACTTCTTCTTCAGCGTATTCGCAAGCGTCTTGTTAGTTGACTCAGCCTGTCCATTACTTTGTGGGTATAATGGAGTTGATTTTCCGATATGAATTTTTAAGGCATTTAACAGCATTTCTATGTTCTCGCCCTCGAACTGCTTTCCATTATCAGACACCAATTGTACAGGGATCCCAAATCTGCAAATGATATTCTCAAATATGAAGGTGAAGATGTCCTTATCGTGTATATTTTGAACCACCTTTGCCTCTAACCACTTTGTGAAATAATCTGTTGCGACAATCAAATATCTTCTTTTTCCTGACCCTGGTATGAATGGTCCTACGATATCTAAGACCCACTTGCGAATGGCCAAACACTGGTTGATGAGCTTAAATTCGCACATGGTACATGTATTCTGTTTCCATGCCTTTGACATTCTTCACACCGTCTAGATACTTCTTTCGCGTCCTCATGCATGTAAGGCCAATAATACCCTTGTATCTTTGTTTTGTATGACAGTGACCTTCCTCCGCTATGGTTCCCTGCGTCTGCATAATGTATTGCCTTTAGTATTTCCATTCCTTCTTTTTGCATCAAGCATCGGAGTGAAGGCCCAAGGAATGATCTTCGATAGAGTACTTCATCCCTCAATTCATAATTTGTCGCACGGCTCTTTATCTTGTGTGCTTCCAATCTGTTCCTTGGTACTTCTCCCTTCTCCAAGTATGAATGAAGTTTATTTCTCCAATCTGCTATGTTATCATTATTTTCTTCTTCCCCGCCTTTTACTATCATTACATCTACTTCTCATTCCTTTTTGATTGATGGTAGGCAAAGTGTTGTAATATTTATGTATCGTGCGGTTGGATCCACCAGCATTGACGCGAGAAATCCAGAGCGTCTGCAAATCTATTGTCTTTCCAGGCATATTTGTCTCCACTCCATGTTTTTTATTTTTACTGATAATTCCTCCGCGAGCAGCTTGTATTTCTGTATTGAATGTTCATTCGTGTTGTATATCCCCAATATCTGGTTGATCACTAGTTTTGAGTCACTAGTTATTCTGACGTCATCCAACTCCATTTCTACTGCCAATCGCAACACATGTATTACTCCTTCGTACTCTGTTTCGTTGTTTGTTGACGCAAATTCCAGCCTGAATGAATATGCAACTCTTGCCCCAGATGGTGATATAATTACTATCCCTATTCCATTTCCTTCCCCGTTTACGAATCCATCAACTAGTATCTCCCACCTTTTTGAATTTCGTTCTCTTAATAGATTTTGCGGGTTCCCTTGTTCCTCATCTATCTCCATCATGTCTTTTACACTCTCATCTTCCTCCAAGGGGAACTCTGCTAGAAAGTCTGCAATAACTTGTGATTTTGGTGATGATAATATCTCATATTTGATTTCGAACTCTCCCACCTGTGCATTCCATCTTTCTATTCTCCCGCACCGTTTTGAATTCTTCATCACAAATTCAATTGGTACCTTTGTAAGGACTCGATTTTGTGGGCTTGAAAATACGTGTGAAGCTTTTGAGTCGCATATACCAAAGTGCAAGAATGAGTCTCTCAATCTTCGTATAATTCTTTTATGTTGCATTGTATGTTTTACTTATGTAATAAATCGGTTTCTCAATTCCTCCATCTAAGCGAAGTAGTACAACACTTAATGCATGTGGTGTTGAATCCAAGTATAATAATAGCTCATCTCCTGGTTCGGCTTTCTGCAAAATAGACACGTTTATTAAGTAATTCTTTATGCTTTGTAACGCCTTTTTACATTCTGTTGTCCACTCAAATTTGGCTTCTTTCTTTAGAATGCTAAAGAATTGCTTGCATTTATCTGAAGAGCGCGAGATAAACCGTCCCAACAAGGCTAAAAGCCCATTCAATTTTTGCAAATCTTTTAATGTCGCTGGTGTTGGCATGTCGCGAACTGCTTGTACTTTCTCTGGATCTACTTGTATTCCTTTTTATGATACAATATATCCTAGGAATTTCCCTGATGCCACTCCGAAGATACTGTTTGTACCCAAAATTACTTTTGGGCACGAAACACGATGAATGGATAGTTTGGTGTGTATTTTGGGTTAGGAGACGAAATGAAGAACAAAATGAAAGACAGAGGTTTAACGTGGTTCGGCATAGGTTGCCTACATCCACGGGCGAATCCCCTTGGGGAGAAATGTTTTATTGACTTTTGTATTACAAAGTATGTTTTTCTCTCCTCTGGCCTCCTCCTTCCTGATTTCTCCTCTCTCCTATTTATAAAGTTCCATATCTAAATATAAACATAAATTACATTAACTGCTCATTCATGTCTCCATCATAAATTCTGTATGAAACATTTGGAGTTAATTACGCATGGAAGAAATCGTGCATTTAGCATCGCATGGGTCGAAACTCATTGGAATTCAATTCGCATGGTGAAACTACTTTGGAATTCAACTGCATGAAAGCGCACATTTATGCTTCCATGATAAATTCTCGCATAAATGATGGCTGGAAGTATTGGTGGATATTCTTGGCGGAAATGGATGACTGTATGGGTAGGGACTGGCTTGATGGTTGACAGGCATGATGGTTGGCAGTGTGGATGGAGGCTGGCTGGCAGCATGGTTGGAGACTGGTCGGCAGCGCGGAAGAGTTTTTGGCTGGAAATTGGTTAGCAGTATTGCTGGCTACAAGACTGAAAATTGGCTAGGGGTGCGACTGACTCCGATAGTTGACCGACGGTTGACTTTGACCGTTGACCGACCGTTGACCATTGACCTTGACCGGAAGTTGACTTTGATAGTTGACCGACTTTGACCATTGACCTTGACCGGAAGTTAACTTTGATAGTTGACCGACTTTGACCATTGACCGGTCTCAGTGCGCATCGGTGGGTCGCCTTGGTTGGATTGTTTAGTGGGCTTGGATGAGGACCAAAACATGATTCAAGTATCAATTTGGCCCATTAAGTGGTATTTTTACTTATGGTACAAACATCGCCCCCTCTTAACCTCCAACTTGTTGGGGGTTAAAATAAATTTCGTGTTCCTTAGTAAATGATAAAACTCGCCCCCAAGTGTGGACTATTGATATTGAGGTGATTGGCGAACTTCCCTTGTTGTTTGCGGAAATCAAGACGCCCCCAAGAGTAAACTTATGTTGTTGAAGCGTAAACAGAAACGCCTTCGTTGATTGTGGAGATCGTAATCAAGTCGCCCCCAAGTGATTGAGTGAAGCTGGTCTGCAGCCGGATTGTGATCATTTGGATTTGCAGGGAGTGACGAGCAAAACTACACTGCAGCAGAAAATGCGATCACCGACTGCAGAGTGACGAGCAAAATCGCATTCAAAGAACAAATAGCCTGCGATCACCGGATCAGCAGGAGCTGCGATCGTAGCCGACCGCAGCAGTTTCGATAAGCTAGTTCTAAGAAGAAGATTTGAGCTATGCAAAGAAACAAGCATCGACCGCACAGCCGATAAGCAAATCGGGCATCAGCAGAAATGCTATCACCGGATCGCAGGAGTTGCGAACGTAGCCGAATGCAACAGCTTCGATCACCGGGTTCGCGCAAAGATTTGTGTTATCGCAGCGCAGCGATCGCCCGATCACAGGAGTACCAGCAACCGCACTACAGTATGCGAATACCGATCAAGTAGGAGGATTTAGCAAAATCGCGCTTCCAAGAATATGATCACCGGATCGGGCAGAGTTGGCACGTAGCCGGATCAGAGCAAATTTCTTTCTGGACAACCGGTTCTGTATATCGAGCATTGCAAAGCAAAGAATTTAGTCACCGGATCATGCAGAGCGACAAGCAAATCGCACTCAAAGAAATGGGCTATCACTGGATCGCAGGAGTTGCGAACAGTAGCCGATCCGGGCAGCAGCCTTCGATCACCTGGTCTGCAAAGAAGATTCGAGCATTGCGCGACTGCGATCACTGGATCAGGAGTACAAAAGAGACGGATCGCAGAGCTCAATCACCTGGATCGGGCAGCAATGTCAGTGGACCGGATTTAAACAGTTCGATAAACCTAGGTGTAACCGTTACAAATAAAACTAGACATCATCGATTACGTCCAACCGAGTGAAACTGCATCGCATCGTTGCGCCCAATCGAGTACGAATTCATAGGTAAATCGAATCGCACGGTCGCGTCCAACCGAGTGCAGTTGCTTTTGAACCGGAGTACAATAATTCAATCAACATAACTATAGCAGCTTTAACATTACCGATTGTAAAAATTGCGTAAAAATATTAGGGTGTACGCTCGCCACCTCTTAATCCCGCAACTCATTTGGAGGACTAAGAAGTTTGGGTTACTGAAGTTTCGATTTTCGGGAGCTTAATTGCAATTAGGTGCTATGTAACTTGCCCCAAGCGTATGAAGTGTTACACAGCTTGCCCCAAAAGAGTAATTTTAGACCATGAGGTGTTACATATCTTGCCCCCAAGTGATGGTCAGTCGTGTTGAAGTGATATGCAACTCGCCCCGGAAGATAGTAATTGTCATGTTTGCTCAATGCTTGCACAAGGGTGCACTTTGCCTTGCTGCATTTTGCTCGCGCATGGGATTTTGAATATGTCTGCTATCTGGAATTCGCGCGGGGGGGCCAATCCCACTATTCCAGATGCGCGCAGAATTGAAATGTGTGCATCCCCTCGTGAGAAGATGCTTGCCACATTAAAGGTGTCTTACTGAACAAAAGTATGCATGAATATATGAAAAGATGCAAAAATATGTAAATTGTATACTTACGTTATTGAAAATGTTCTTTGCGACTTCGCTTACGAAGTGATTAGGATGCCTACGGCTATGTCGGTGTTTTCAATGACGATGATTAGTATAGCTTCCTTAGCGTCTCGTCTCGACTTAGTAATTGATTTGTATCGTGGGACTGGAATGCACCGATTAAGTCCAAGATGGATCGAAGACAGCTTGCCACGAAACTATATTTCAAGAATTGTGATCAGTGACCGCAATGATTATGCGCAAAAGCGGGATCAATCGGTTGTGAGGAAAAGCAGATTGAAACAATTTTTGGGGAAAATCGGACTACAGCGCATTCATCCCCACTGGACTATAGCAATTAAAAGGATCTGCGGATGTTCGATCAACAGGACAACAATTTTATTCTTTGTGAAACCGGATTACAATAGTTCGATCAATCGATTTGTAATAGTTATGTGGAAAAGGACTGTGACAGTTCGATCAATCGGATCTGAGTATTTTCGGTGGTGATTGAATGTGACCGTTTAAGTCTTTGTCATTTTACATTTCTAAAAATTTTAACCTTCTTCGAAAATTGGAATGTCGCCTTCACGACCTTGGTAATTGACATACGATCTCATCGGGCCGACAATCACTCAGTTTGGATGCACGAAGAAGAAGTTTTCGAGGAAACAAAATTGGTTGGTCAGCGCCTTCCTCTAACATGTTGATGACGTGATTGTACCCAAAAAATATTATTCTCCATTTGCAAAATTTTACCTTCATGTCATAGGATATTGAAATACGATCGCAACGAGCCAAAAATCATCCAATTCGGACGTGAGACGAAGAAGATATCAACGAAACAAATTTTTAGACCAAGCCCTAGTGGAGTGTACATATCCGCAAGGCAAGAGAAACTGGGCGGAATAATCCGAGGGCTACGGGATTAAGTTGCGCCGCGTTCCATTGAAACAGGGCTACGGAATTAAGATGTACCGCGCTGCAGCAAATCATTCCCTACAATTAATCGGCGATTAATCTCTGAACAAGACTAATCGCCATTTAATCGCCGATTACTCGGCGATTGCCGCTCGCTGGAAGCCGCCGGCCTTGTCCGCCGCTCATAATGGCCACCATAGCATTTTTTTTTTTTTTTTTTTTTTGAATTTGATTTTGATGTTTCACAGATCATCGAAAATGGATGTACCAGGGAGCATCAACGGTCTATGTGTCCAGCGCATCGAAGGTTGATGTACCATCATTGCATCGAAGTATTGTGAGAATTAAATTTTGATGTATCGCGGAGCATCGAAGTTTGATGTACCAAAGAAAATCCACGGTGATCATTTGCTGCGCATCGAACTTTGATGTACCAAGAAGCATCGAAGAACTCTGACGTGGGTGATGGACACCTTTGACGTGGGTGAGTGAAAAGAAAAATGGGTAAACGAAACCCCTGAAGAGGGTGAACAGATCTGAGGCCTCTCGCCGCCGCCGCTGCGGTCCGCGCCGCCTCGCCGCCGCTCACAATGGCCGCCTGGTCTGGCCGCCGGCAATTTTTGTTTTGTTTTGTTTTTTTTTATCTTTCGCAACACATTTCTGGAACTGTGATCTTTGCCTTCGGACCTTTGGTGACAGATTTCATTGACTTGTGGTGTTTTCCTTGAAAACTTCTCGTAACATCCTATGGATTTTTAGCAACGGTTGTGTGGACTGTTGTCGTTTCTCCTAGAATTTTCACCATGATTTTCCTTCATTTTTGTGGCCCTTTTCTGGAATTTTCTGAGATGCTTTTCTGGAGGTTTTCCGTTGGGTATTCAAGCACCTTGAGATGTAGACAACTTGACAACTTTGTGATCATGATGATGATCGATTTTGTCATACAACAAACTTGAACAGGTGGATAATGCGTTATTTGAGAAGCAATTTTTTCGGACTTAAGACTTGAATCATGTTGTGGATCGAACATCCTGACAACAACCTTGGTGATTTTCGCAGTGAGTCGGCTTTGGTGGCTTCCGACTGCGATGTTGGGCTATAGTAATTGTGATTAACTGATCTGCAGCAACTGCGATCAGCTAGACGGCAGTGATAGAAATCGAAACTGGATCCAGCCATGTTGTGGATCGAATATCCTACAACAGTTTTGATGGTATTTCACTACATCTTTTGCCGCGAAACGAGCGTCCCAGCAACACTATCATCAGATTTTGTAGTGATGCGATTTTCAGCCAGTATCCATGACTAATAGCTTCAAAGATCCGAACGGCGAATCTTGGTTGCGGCATTGCGATCAACTAGACTGTAGTATGTGCGATTATTCGGTCAGAAATGCCGCGATCACTGGGATCATGGCATCGTTATGATCAAACTGGATCGCAGCGATTGCGATCAATCTGGATCTGCAAAGCAGTGATTTTTCAAAACGCTCGATTTGCTTTTCGCGGACACGATTTTGAAGCATTTTCTACAACTTTTCTCAATGGGAAAACACGATTTCTTTTTCGTGTGTCCCCTTAGTCGGGCCAATATTTGTACCCAAAATTACTTTTGGGCACGAAACACGATGAATGGATAGTTTGGTGTGTATTTTGGGTTAGGAGACGAAATGAAGAACAAAATGAAAGATAGAGGTTTAACGTGGTTCGGCATAGGTTGCCTACATCCACGGGCGAATCCCCTTGGGGAGAAATGTTTTATTGACTTTTGTATTACAAAGTATGTTTTTCTCTCCTCCTGGCCTCCCCTTTCCTGATTTATGCTCTCTCCTATTTATAAAGTTCCATATCTAAATATAAACATAAATTACATTAACTGCTCATTCATGTCTCCATCATAAATTCTGTATGAAACAGCTGGAGTTAATTCTGCATGGAAGAAACTGCTGCATTTAGCACTGCATGGCTGAAACTGCTGGAATTCAATTCGCATGGCTGAAACTACTGGAATTCAATTCTGCATGAAACTGCACATTTATGCTTCCGTGATAAATTTCGCATAAATGATGGTTGGCGATATTGGTGGATATTTACGGCGGAACAGTGATTGTATGGGTAGGGACTGCTTGATGGTTGACAGCATGATGGTTGGCAAGTGTGGATGGAGGCCGGGGCATGGTTGGAGGCCGGTGGCGCGCGGAAGAGTTTTTGGTCGAAATTGGTTAGCGGCATTCCGGCTACAAGACCGAAAATTGGCTAGGGTGCGCCCGACTCAGATAGATGACCGACGGTTGACTTTGAGTGTTGACCGACCGTTGACCATTGACCTTGAATGGGAAGTTGACTTTGATAGTTGACCGACTTTGACCATTGACCTTGACCATGGGAAGTTAACTTTTATAGTTAACCGACTTTGACCATTGACCGGTCTGTGCAGACTGGTGGGATGCCTTGGTTGATTGTTTAGTGGGCTTGGATGAGGACCAAAACATGATTCAAGTATCAATTTGGCCCATTAAGGGGTATTTTTACTTATGGTACAAAAAGATACATTTCGCAGGGTTTATTTTCATTTTGCACTGCCGCATTCGCACAAATATTTCTTCCAAATGAGTTACATGATTTTCGATCTCCTTACTTTTTACAAGCATGTCATCAACATACACCTCTAAATTTTTATGAATCCACTCCGCGAATACTTTTTTCACCATTCTCTGATACGTAGCACCTACATTCTTCAATCCAAAAGGCATTTTAGTGTAGCAGTATAATCCTCTAGGCGCGAAACCCGTGTGTTCCTGATCTTCTTCCGCTAATGGAATTTGATTGTAGCCTTTATACCCATCCATAAGTGACAATCTTTTATATCCTGAGGCAGCCTTTACTATCTGTGGTATATCTGGCAATGGATAGTTGTCTTTTGGACATTCCTTGTTCAAGTCGCTGAAATCGATGCAGATTCTTATCCCTTTGTTCTTTTTCGGCACCACCACCATGTTTTCTATCCACTCCGGGTATTTTGCTGGTCGAATTATTCCTGCGTCTAGCATCTTTTGTAACTCCGCTTCAATTTGCGGATGGTATGTGGTTGTTATTTTCCTTATTCTTTGCTTGAACGGTCGCACGTCCTTCCTGATGTCTAACCTATGGCATGCGATATCAGGGTCTGGCATTTCATCCATGTCCCATGTGAAGACATCATTGTATTTTCGCATAAGGTTTAATGTTCGCTCTTCTTTTTCTTCATCCATACCTGTCACTATCCTTATCATCTTGGGTTCCTCTTGAGTTCCTATGTTTACTTCTTTGGTTGGCTCTGCTGCAACAAAGTTTGCCTTAGGTTCGCTTAACGGGGATGGTTCTTTTATTTCTCTTGTTGGTGCACCTTCCTCGTCTGGGACTTCGCTCGGTATGCCTCTTCCTTCTTTCGCTCGTATCATGTACACCCTGAATTCTTCCTCCTTTCTTGACTGTTTCACCTTTCTCCAATTATCTTTTCTCTTTTTAGCTCTACCTTCATAATTCTTCACATCTAGATGATTGCAGGCCCTGGATCTTTCTGAGTCTTTTACAATCTCTCCTATTCCGCTCGGCATTGGGAAACGTAGACATCGGTGCAAGGTTGATGCCACTCCTTTTATGTCGTGTAGCCATGGTCTTCCCAATATCATATTATACGGTGATTCCACATCCACCACGCATATTGTTATCTTCACCTCTATTTCTCCTAGCAGCATACTTATAATTACCTCCCCTTTCGGTCTTGTTATAGCTTTGTTGAAACCATGTATGTTATATGTAGTTGGTAGTAAATCTGTGTCGTTTTATCCCATCTCCTTGAACGTGTGATTGAACAAGATGTCGGATGAGGTCCCAGTATTTATCAAAGTTTTTTCGATCTCCCATTCCTTTGAATCTTTCGCACCTTCGTTCTTTATCATTCTTCGTGAAGGTACAGTTATTACCAATGGATATGTTCGCCCCCAGCTTTTATGTGGTATGTCATCTGCTTCAAACATGATCTTCTGTTTTTGCCACTCGTGCAACGGTGATATTTTTTCGACCGTTGAGATCTTCCTTCCTTCGTAATCACGCTTGTGGATTTGTCCTGTGAGTCTTGCACTGAAATCCATAATATCTATACTTGACTTTGTTATCATATTGCACTGTAGACGTTTGCTCCTTTTTTCTGCTCCGATATTCTTTACTATTCATGTGGATCTACTCGCTCCGTGTATTGTATGCATGCTTGCTCGCTCTTCTTCTCGCATCAACTGGTTCTTCTTTCGTTTATGTGCAGACAACCTCAACTTGAAATCTATGGGTAACTTCTCCCACTATCTCTATGGAAATCTCTATGGAATTTATAGTCTCAAAGATTATTCTATAAAACTTCTTTCCTAACTGAAAACTGTGGTTTTAATGGGTGATCCCATATGTTTTATTTTCATAAAAACGATTAAAATCTTTCAAAAACAAGAACAATAAGAAACTCCTCTTAAAAGAAATTTTTGAAAAAGAAACTCAACTTAAAATTTTCACAAACATGTGTGATCCCATTCCCGAGCTGTATTCTAGCGCCAAAATGTAGTAGTAGAAAATCCTACTACTACACCCCTTAAACAATAAATTATGAAACCATCGTGAAGAACACTTAAAGAGATTTTATTAAGTTTAGAAATCAATACAAAGAAGATAAAACCCTAACTTGGGAAGCAAATAACTTTCTCTCTCTCCTAAAGTTCTATCTCAACTCTCAAAAAGATCTCTCCTTCACCACAATGGTGGTTGGTCCTATATATAGGGATTTTACATAGTGGAGGACATCTAATAAAGCCCCTATTTTCGGATTTACCGTGCGATGTCTTAGGGAGTTTACATTGTGTTTTATCGCGCGTGCTCTTAGTCTTCGCACAACTCTCACACTTTACTGATGACTTTGTGACGTCACTGATTCCATCATTTGAAATATGCTACGTGCGGTTCTCCTTCGCTCCTTAGTAATTCGGTTGCTTCACATGATACTTACGTGTGCGGTATTTAACCCCTACACACAGACTAATTGGTTTGGTTTTTCTCTTTGTTACTCTGATGATTGAACTATGTTCAGGCCTTTTTGGATGATTTTGTTGCACTCTAAGTGCTTCTTTTCTGGTCTTCTCTTTTTTGTTTTCAATAAGATTATAAACTTCCTAGTCAATTTTTTTTTTTGTTTTTTTGCACGCATAGACTCAGCTATTGATCTGTGGAAAAGAATTTTCTCTCGCAGTGCGAGAGCATTTTAGAACTAGCATATGTACGACCGTTTGATCCAATAAGATATGATGTCATCTAACTAGCAATTAACCCCGTTATCCCCTGTATTTTTTTTTTTTTTTTGAAGATAAATTAAAATTGATAACATGGTGCCAAGGAGGCACAAAGGTACAGAAAATCATAAAGTTTACATACAGAAACAAGAGCTAGAAAAGCTTAGCTGAAAACAAGAATTACAACTTACATCTGGTATATTTTACTCCCCCAATTTACGATGAGATCATCAAAAATTAACCTTTGAAATCTTTGGTCGGTAACCCCCATTGAAATAAGAATGCCTTCACGGCAATGATTGTATCATCTTCAAGTTGAGCTTTGCTATGGAAGCATCTTCTATTTCTCTCTAGCCATGTAGCCCACCAAACCGCATATGGAAGATTATTCCATATGAAATCTTGAGTATCATCGGGCCATTTTCGTCTCCACATATTTAAACAAACTGCGGTAGCATTAGGGAAAGCATTTTTAACCTGACAGTACTTGAGGAAATAGCTCCAGAATTTATAGGTGTAATCACAATGTAGAAGGATATGGTTAGTTGATTCATCCTCCTTTTGACACAAGAGACATTGTTGAGAAGATATTGTTATTCCTCTTCTAGCCAGATTATCCAAGGTTGGAGCAGCATCCCACATAGTAGCCCATAATAAAAAAGAGAATTTTGAAGGTATGCCATCATTCCAAATCAGTTTGGGTTTAGTGAAATCGATACGGTCGGAAGAGACATTCATGTTTTGCATTTCATAGCAGGAGCTAACTGTTGTTGATGGTGGTTTTTAAACAAAGGGTAAAATCGTAAAACCCCAAATAACCTAATGTCACCAGTGACACATTTATTAGAACATTTAATGCATGTAGTCAGTAATTAATAGGGGGTATTTTTTCAAATTAGGGTTACAACGAACAAAACCCTAATTCCCCTCCGTGCCAATGGCAAATCATGCCAGCCACACCTAGCCCAAGCTAGCCGCATCTCTATGCCAATGGAAAATCATGCCAGCCATACCAAACGCGCCGAAGCATGCCAACCATGCTAGCCGCACCTCCGTGCCAATGGCAAATCATGCCAGCCACACCTAACCCAAGCTAGCCGCATCTCTATGCCAATGGCAAATAATGCCAGCCATACCAAACGCGCTGAAGCATGCCAACCATGCTAGCCGCACCTCCGTGCCGATGGAAAATCATGCCAGCCACACCTAGCCCAAGCTAGCCGCGCCTCTATGCCAATGGCAAATCATGCCAGCCATACCAAACGCGCCAAAGCATGCCAGCCATGCTAGCCGCATCTATATGCCAATGGCAAGTCATGCCAGCCATACCAAACGCGCCGAAGCATGCCGACCATGCTAGCCGCACCTCCGTGCCAATGGAAAACCATGCCAGCCACACTTAGCCGAGCTAGCCGCGCCATGCCAAACACACTCTGCCTTGGCCCTAGCTACGCTGGTCACGCCACGCCAAGCCAAACAGCCTTACCTTGGCCCTAGCCGCTCCATGCCAAAGTAGCGCCCGCACCTAGGCTTGCAAACCATGCAACCTAGGCCAAATTGGCCACGCATGCCATTGGCACACGCCAACACGCTCGCTGGTAGCTTTTTCTACCAAGGCGCGACCCAAATTGGCCACGCATGCCATTGGCACATGACAACACGCTCATTTGGTAGCTTTTTCTACCAAGGCGCGACCCAAATTGGTCACGCATGCCATTGGCACATGCCAACACGCTCGTTGGTAGCTTTTCTACCAAGGCGCGACCCAAATTGGCCACGCATGCCATTGGCACATGCCAACACGCTCATTGGTAGCCTTTTCTACCAAGGCGCGACCCAAATTGGCCACGCATGCCATTGGCACATGCCAACACGCTCGCTGGTAGCTTTTTCTACCAATACGCGACCCAAATTGGCCACGCATGCCATTGGCACATGCCAACACGCATCACTGGTAACTTTCTTACCAAACCTTGGCCCTAATGGCCGAGCATGCCATTGGCACATGCCAACATGCTCGCTGGTGGCTTTTCTCACCAGGGCATGGCCCTAATGGCCGATCATGCCATTGGCACATGCCAACACGCATCACTGGTAGCTTTCTTACCAAACCGTGGCCCTGATGGCCGAGCATGCCATTGGCACATGCCAACATGCGTCACTGGTAGCTTTTCTTACCAGGCCGTGACCCTAATGGCCACGCATGCCATTTGCACATGCCAACACGCTCGCCGGTAGCTTTCATTACCTAGCCGTGGCCCTAATACACGCTGGTAGCCTAACTTGCAAGCCGTGCAACCTAGGCCAACTTGGCCGTACGCGCCATTGGCACATGCCAAAACCCAAGCTGGTAGCCACTTACACCCAACGTGCAACCTACTACCAAGGCATTCCGCACATGCCATTAGCACATGCCACACGCGCCACTAGCATCTCTATGGATTGCCACTTACACTCAACGTGCAACCTACCACCAAGGCATTCTGCACATGCCATTGGCACATGCCACACGCGCCACTAGCAGCTCTATGCATTGCCACTTACACTCAACGTACAACCTACCACCAAGGCATTCCACACATGCCAATGGCACATGCCCACATGCCACTAGAAGCTCGGCATTGCCACTTGCGCTCGAGGTGCAACTCGCAACAAAGGCATTCCGCACATGCCATTGGCACATGCCACATGCGCCCTAGCAGCACCACTTGCACTCAAGATGCAACCAACACTCGAGACATCAACACAACCGGGGATGCTTTCCGGGGTCTTGGTTTGGCGGTCACAGCTTGCAGCGTACACTACGCTCACATTAAGAAAGTGTGAAAAGGAATAAAGCGGTCAAATAAATGAGGAAATAATGGTGAAAACGTTTTCACCCATTAACACCATGCGGTTACCACCTCCTACCATTATTTCACCCTTTACTCTCTTCCTTCATGAGGCCAGGGTACGTTTCAATCTCGACTTGTATAAATAGGTCTTACATATTTCCACCAGACAACAGGTCTCGGTCAGGAGAAAAATACAACACTCTCAGAAAAGGCAACTATGCAAGCTCTCCAAAAGCTTTCATCTCTTGCAAGCTTCCTAAGCTTTCACTTTACGATACAAGTCGAGATACTACTCTCCTGCACTATTCTGTTCTCAACACCTTTCTTTGCTTCCCTCCACAAATCAACCCTTCCCCTCCACTTTGTGACCGAAGCAAGTCTGGAACGACCATTTCTTGGTTTAGGCCGGACTTGTACAGATTGATCTCTCGAATCTATAAAGTGCTCACGTGCAGCACATTTGTTTAGGGTTTAAACCTTCTCACTCACCTACGGAATTTACCGAAATCGGCGGAAACGATTTTCACCCATAAACAATTGGCGACCACAGCAGGAGGATTGATCTATCGGCTACAATGTCAGACTGTCGATCTCGTTCTTCGACCCAGATGTCAAGATGGTAGGGGAAGGCGACTCAATCCGACGCAACTACCAGACAACCCGGTTACAAGTTGTAAAAACTACACAAGAAAACTGGGGACTTGCTGAAGATGCTATTACTCAATCCGACTCAACTGCCAGACAACCCGGTTACCAGTTGTAAAAACTACACAAGAAAACCGGGGACTCGCCGAAGATGCTACCAACGATTGGGGACTTGCTGACGATGCTACCAGCAAAGACGCCTTTTACATGGAGAGGGGCGTGTTCACAAAAACCTATGAAGTGAGTAAATTTAGACTGCGCAAGATATACGATCTGTTTTTAGGCTCTTAGTAAAACCGTCATACTCATCGAGTCTTGTGCTTATTGCTAGCACACACTTTCATAAAAGCAATATTCCTTTCCCAAAACATAATCGAGTCATAATATCAAAACCATTCATCCCATAAATAATCCAATATCCTCAAAAGCTACCAGGCTTCTATCAAAACCGGTCGAACTTTGAACCGGACATCCAGTATGTTTCTCAAAAAAAAAAAAAAGAAGAAGAAGAAGAACCTAAATGAAAGTTTAACAGAGAAACATTCAAGGGAAATCATCCAACAGAGGTCTGCTCTTCTTGGATAAAGTGAACTTTGCATCTTCAAGAGCCGCTATCTTCATAGTCAACATCTTGGAAAGCTTTTCGAGTTCTACCTCGTCGTGCAATCTCCTCCGCGAGAAAGGCTTTCGGCCTTTGCATCTTTCGACTTCACGGATCTCGGCAAGGCCTTCGACAAACCACGAAGCGTTGAACTCCTTTTCTACACACACATCCCGATGGTGCTCCCAGTCAGCAATAACGTCTTCAGAAACGGTGTGGCCAGTCACCTCACGCATGTCCTCGATGGAAGACAAAGCCTCTTCCACACGCTTAACCAGCGCAAATCGACTGGTGATCTTTTTGGTTGTGGCCATATGTCCATGCTTCTCCCAAATTCTGGTGTACAATGCCTCATACTTAGCCAGCACGCTGAAACCGCCAACCAGCCCATGACTTGGATAAGGAACCAAGTACGGGGGATCGAAAATGGCGCCTGTAGCTGGCCTCATCGCTCGCAAAGGGTTTTTCTCCATGTCTACGGCAGCAACCATCAGGGAATCATTCACCGTTTGAACCACATCTTTTCCCAGCGATTGGCTAGCTCCCATCTCCGAGTCACTGGCAGTGGTCACCAAAGACAAGTTTTCGTGTGGCTCCACCCCAGAATCGTCCTCCGAACTGGATTCCTCCTGCGAACTTGAGTTAGACATTTTTCAAAAGAAGAAACGGAAGAAGAAAGGTAAAGAAGCGCGAAACTCACCGAACCACTTCCCGAAAAAGAACCAAGTCTTCTTTGGAGGAATCACTCTCACTCGTCGAACTTTCTTCTTTCTCTGACTCATCACCGCTATGAGAAGGCTCAGTGCTGCCGGAATTCTTTGAAGAAATTGTCGTCTCCTGGCAACGTGCAAGGGCAGCGAAAGCATTAACACTACCGAAGCCCTGGAGGAAACAAGATACATGTTTTTTTGAGAAATTCACGTGTTTTGAGACAAACCAACGAAGAGGCGACACATACTGGTTATTGGAAAGACGAGAAAGACACGAGAGCTGCGGGAGGATCTTTTGAAACCGTCCGGAACCCGCCAAAGACGATTCTTCGTTCTACGTTCCTTGGCCGGGGACTTTCCGAGTTGCTAGGAAACTTTCGCTTGAGATCTCTCAACATTGGATACTTCTTCAAAACTGCCGGGAAGGTTTACAACGAACATTCTCCACCACGTTATTTACAAAATATTGGATCATAATAAACTCGTCGCACCGAACTCATTATAGCCGAAGGTCGTCAAGTTACTCTTCCCGTTTGAAAGAAGGGAAGGCGGATACCGGCTCAAGGGCACGGCATTAAGGGCGGCACGCAATGAATCCTTAGGGATCACCACTGGTAAGCAAGAGGCACCCTTGATCGAAACCCATGTGACGAGCAAAGACGGTCAATATTGTAAGCGACTATCCGGAAAGACCCCATGAAGAAAGAAGGCATATAACCTAGGACATGCAACTTTGAATAAACAAGTTTTCACCAACGCTCAAATTGCCATCAGAAGACAAAGACATGATCGGAGCAGAAGCTAAGGTGTCAATTTGAGTCACCGACCTATGGACCGGCTCCCATAGGCGAAAACTGATTTCATACGACTTGTCAAGAAGACTAACCAAGCTCATGCCAACCTTTGGACGCCTGTTCACCCATCGAAGAATTCGGGAACCCCTCCAACTCGCGGGAATCGAAGACAACGGTTTCGGGGCATACTTCTCAAAGTGTTCCCATAACCAAGCTTGCAGGAAAGCAATGTGCACATATGAATCCACTTTCATAAAACCATTTGAAACTCGCATGTTCGCAACTAGGTGATCCAGGTGCACATACAGGGAACCAAGAAATAGCTTGCCAATGGGAAGAACTTCGCCCTTTGCCAACTTCACAAAGAATCGCTAGCAACTCGGGTCTTATCTCCTTCTTACGTAACCGTCATCAAAAATGTCTCTAGACAACCAGAGAGCCAAAAATGCCGCAACGTGAAGATCATGCTTTTTGTTTAGGTTCCAGCTCGTCCGGAAACCATTGAGATATCCACCAGATGTAAAGGCACCTTTCATCCTCTTTCCGGACAGAATCCTTCGACTTCGCAGTGGAGTCTTTCCGAGCGAAATCTCCCAACTTAGCGGCAAGGTCATCCCGCATATTCACCTCACTTTCAGATAATTGGATGTTAAGATTCCCGATTCATCGGAAGATTCAACAAGAGAGCCACACTCTCCAAGGAGAAAGTTATCTCACCCCATCTACATATGATCGTATGGGTGTCTCGAACACCATCTGGAGATGAAAGCAACCAAGCCCGGGATATCCTTCCTAACTGGAGATTTCATCAAGCTCGATAAAGCATCAATAATCTGCGCTCGAGTCGGGTTGGTGTTTATGTGCTCCTTACTCACCATAAACTCAACCCTCTATCAAAAGAACGCAATGGACTTTGACACATCCTGAAATCAATGTTGGAAGAGGAATATACCCTTTATGAAGACAGAACCGTATGGTGTTCTGCGGGCGAACCGAACGTGTCTTGTTTTCATCTTCACCACCGGTTAACAAAATTGGCACGAAACCTGGGTGATTTTTCCGAGCAGAGGCAAGTTTTTTTGGAGAAGAATTCATCATCCGTGTTTGGTTTGGAACTATGAACATCCTTCGAATGAGCCGAAATTTTGTTCAGGTAACATCTTGTCGGATTTCTTCATAACAACTTAGTAACAAGATATCTGCACACGGAGAAAAAACAAAATTATCTCCCTGACACATAACCGCGCCCAACAAAAGGAAAACCCGAAATACAAAAAAAAGAGGGCGTATTCTCTACGGGTTCAAAACTGCACACGCAGTATTTTCTTCGGGTTCAAGACTATATACGCAATATTTTATACGGGTATTGATGGTGGTTTTTAGACAAGGGGTAAAATCGTAAAACCCCATGACCTAGTGTTACCCGCAACACATTAACTAAGAGCATTTAACTCGGGTGTAAATAATTAATAGGGGTATTTTTTCAAAATACCAGATTAGGGTTTTCAAACACGTAACCCTAATTCCAAAACCAAGCCGCACCCTCGCGCATCATGGCAAAGAATGCCAAACCAAGCCGCATATCGCGCACCATGGCAACAATGCCAAACCAAGCCGCACTCCTGCGCACCATGGCAACAATGCCAAACCAAGCCGCACTGCGCACCATGGCAACAATGCCAAACCAAGCCGCATATTTGCGCATCATGGCAGCAATGCCAAACCAAGCCGCATCTCGCGCCCCATGGCAACAATGCCAAACCAAGCCGCACACCTGCGCACCATGGCAACAATGCCAAACCAAGCCGCACCCTGCGCACCATGGCAACAATGCCAAACCAAGCCGCATCTTTGCGCACCATGGCAACAATGCCAAACCAAGCCGCACCCGTGCACCATGGCAACAATGCCAAACCAAGCCGCATACTGTGCGCCATGGCAACAATGCCAAACCAAGTCGCACCCTGCGCACCATGGAAGCAATACCAAGCCGATATGCCTTTGGCCCACGCCAAATATAGCGCCCTAGGCTTGGAAGACTTGCAACTAGGTCAACATGGACGCACGTGCCATTGGCACATGCCAATACGTTCGCAAGCCATATTTCCAAGCCGCTATACCTTTGGCCCACGCCAAATATAGCGCCCTAGGCTTGCAAGACTTTCAACTAGGTCAACATGGCCGCACGTTCCATTGGCACATGCCAACACGTGTCGCAAGCCATATTTCCAAGCCGCTATGGCTTTGGCCCACGCCAAATATAGCGCCCTAGGCTCGCAAGACTTGCAACTAGGTCAACATGGCCGCACGTGCCATTGGCACATGACAATACGTGTCGCAAGCCATATTTCCAAGCCGCTATATCTTTGGCCCACGCCAAATAAAGCGCCCTAGGCTTGCAAGACTCGCAACTAGGTCAACATGGCCGCACGTGCCATTGGCACATGCCAACACGTGTCGCAAGTCATATTTCCAAGCCGATATGCCTTTGGCCCACGCCAAATATAGCGCATTAGGCTTGCAAGACTTGCAACTAGGTCAACATGGCCGCACGTGCCATTGGCACATGCCAATATGTGTCGCAAGCCATATTTCCAAGCCGCTATACCTTTGGCCCACGCCAAATATAGCGCCCTAGGCTTGCAAGACTTGCAACTAGGTCAACATGGCCGCACGTGCCATTGGCACATGCCAACACGTGTCGCAATCCATATTTCCAAGCCGCTATGCCTTTGGCCCACGCCAAATATAGCGCCCTAGGCTTGCAAGATTTGCAACTAGGTCAACATGGTCGTACGTGCCATTGGCACATGCCAACATGCTCATTGGTAGCCTAACTTGCAAACCGTGCAACCTACCACCAAGGTATTCCGCACATGCCATTGGCACATGCCAAACACACACGTTGGTAACCTAACTTGCAAACCGTGCAACCTACCACCAAGGCATTCCGCACATGCCATTGGCACATGCCAAACACACACGCTGGTAGCCTAACTTGCAAACCGTGCAACCTACCACCAAGGCATTCCGCACATGCCATTGGCACATGCCACACGCGCCACTAGCAGCGCCACTTGCACTCAAGATGCAACCAACACTCGAGACATCAACACAAACGGGGATGCTTCTTTAGGGTTTTGGTTTGGCGGTCACAAAGATGCGGCATACACTACGCTCACATTAAGAAAGCGTGAAAAGGAATAAAGCGGTCAAATAAAAGAGGAAATAATGGTGAAAAACGTTTTCACCCATTAAACCGTGCGGTTACCACCTCCTCCCATTATTTCACCCTTTACTCTCTTCCTTCATGAGGCCGTGGTAACGTTTCAATCTCGACTTGTATAAATAGGTCTTACCTATTTCCACCAGACAACAAGTCTCGGTCGGAGAAAAATACTACACTCTCGGAAAGGCAACTTTGCAAGCTCTCCCAAAAAGCTTTCATCTCTTGCAAGCTTCCTAAGCTTTCACTTTACGATACAAGTCGATACGCTACTCTCCCGCACTATTCTGGTCTCAACACCTTTCTTTGCTTTCCTCCCCAAATCAACCCTTCTCCTCCACTTTGTGACCGAAGCAAGTCGGGAACGGCCATTTCTTGGTTTAGGCCGGACTTGTACAGATTGATCTCTCGAATCTATAAAGTGCTCACGTGCAGCACATTTGTTTAGGGTTTGAACCGGTTTCTCACTCACCTACCGAATTTACCGAAATCGGCAGAAACGATTTTTACCCATAAACAACGGGCTCAAGTGCGTCTGCAGTATCCTTATTCGGGTTCAAAATTATATGTGGAGCATTTTTCTACGGGTTCAAAACTGCACGCGCGGTATTTCTTTCAGGGCCGAAATTCATATATGCAATATTTCCTACGGGTTCGAAGTCATATGCAGCATATATGCAGTATTCTTCTTCGGGATTCATATACAGTATTCTCTACGGGTTCAAAACTGCACACGCAGTATTTTCTTCAGGGTTCAAAATTATATACGCAGTATTTTATACGGTCTCAAGTGCGTGTGCAGTATCCTTCTTTGGGTTCAAAATTATATATGGAGCACTTTCATACGGGTTCGAATAATATATGCAGTATTTCCCTTGGTTGCATACATACAATATTTTCTACAAGAGACACGCCAAGAAATTATATGCGCAATATCATTGCAAGGATTATAAAGAAAAACGCCTACTCTTAGGGTTTGCACCTACATGAAAAGGGAAACAAGAGAAGTATTGGAAGACATACCTGGAAGCCGATTTTTCTTTGTGACTCTGTCGCTAATAGGAAAGGATGAAAGGAATAAGGTGCAAGATGAGAGAAAGGGATTTTATATATATATGGGCGTGAAGATTCTGAAATAGGGAAGGATTTCCCTTTACCAAAAATCGTGCGGGCTCACAAGAACGCCCAACTTCCCAATGCCGCCCAAGTTGCGCCGGTCCCTCCAGCAAGAACACTCAGCTTCCCTACCTTACGCCGGTCCCACCAGCTAGCACGCTCAGTTTCCCAACTCACAACAACTTCCCAATGCCGCCCAAGTTGCACCTGGTCCCACCAATTGCGCCAACTCCCCAAGTCGCCCAAGTTGCACCGGTCCCAACTCACGCCAACTTCCCAATGACCGCCCAAGTCACGCCAAAGCAAGCACGCATGACTTCCCAACCTTGCGCCGGTCCCACCATCTAGCACGCTCGGTTTCCTAACTCGCGTCAACTTCTCAATCTTGCCTGACTTCTGTCTCTCAATGATGCTGACTTCCCAATTGCGTGACCTCCGATTTGTGCAAAATCGCGAGAGGCAAGGATTCCAAATCATATTTATAAAAAGGTCGACAAACCTCCTCAATTCTCTTTACGATTTGCTGCTGATAGTTTGTCACCATCTTATGCTTACCTCGCAACAAAGCTCCTGTTCCGAGCTAGCAGGGGACTTAATGTTGATGGTGGTTTTTAAACAAAGGGTAAAATCGTAAAACCCCAAATAACCTAATGTCACCGGTGACACATTTATTAGAACATTTAATGCATGTATTCAGTAATTAATAGGGGGTATTTTTTCAAATTAGGGTTACAACGAACAAAACCCTAATTCCCCTCCGTGCCAATGGCAAATCATGCCAGCCACACCTAGCCCAAGCTAGCCGCATCTCTATGCCAATGGAAAATCATGCCAGCCATACCAAATGCGCCGAAGCATGCCAACCATGCTAGCCGCACCTCCGTGCCAATGGCAAATCATGCCCGCCCACACCTAGCCCAAGCTAGCCGCATCTCTATGCTAATGGCAAATCATGCCAGCCATACCAAACGCGCTAAACATGCCAACCATGCTAGCCGCACCTCCGTGCCAATGGCAAATCATGCCAGCCACACCTAGCCCAAGCTAGCCGCATCTATATGCCAATGGCAAGTCATGCCAGCCATACTAAACGCGCCGAAGTATGCCGACCATGCTAGCCGCACCTCCGTGCCAATGGCAAATCATGCCAGCCACACTTAGCCGAGCTAGCCGCGCCATGCCAAACACACTCTTCCTTGGCCCTAGCTACGCTGGTCACCCCACGCCAAGCCAAACACCCTTACCTTGGCCCTAGCCGCGCCATGCCAAAGTAGCGCCCGCACCTAGGCTTGCAAACCATGCAACCTAGGCCAAATTGGCCACACATGCCATTGGCACACGCCAACACGCTCGCTGGTAGCTTTTTCTACCAAGGCGCGACCCAAATTGGCCACGCATGCCATTGACACATGCCAACATGCTCATTTGGTAGATTTTTTCTACCAAGGTGCGACCCAAATTGGCCATGCATGCCATTGGCACATGCCAACACGCTCGTTGGTAGCTTTTCTACCAAGGCGCGACCCAAATTGGCCACGCATTCCATTGGCACATGCCAACACGCTCGTTGGTAGCCTTTTCTACCAAGGCGCGACCCAAATGGGCCACGCATGCCATTAGCACATGCCAACACACTCTGTTTGGTAGCTTTTTCTACCAAGACGCGACCCAAATTGGCCATGCATGCCATTGGCACATGCCAACACGCATCACTGGTAGCTTTCTTACCAAACCATGGCCCTAATGGCCGAGCATGCCATTGGCACATGCCAACATGCTCGCTGGTGGCTTTTCACACCAGGGCATGGCCCTAATGTCCGAGCATGCCATTGGCACATGCCAACACGCGTCACTGGTAGCTTTCTTACCAAACCGTGGCCCTAATGGCCGAGCATGCCATTGGCACATGCCAACATGCGTCCTTTGGTAGCTTTTCTTACGGTGCCGTGACCCTAATGGACACGCATGCCATTGGCACATGCCAACACGCTCGCTGGTAGCTTTCATTACCTAGACGTGGCCCTAATACACGCTGGTAGCCTAACTTGCAAGCCGTGCAACCTAGGCCAACTTGGCCGTACGCGCCAATGGCACATGCCAAACCCACGCTGGTAGACACTTACACCCAACGTGCAACCAACTACCAAGGCATTCCGCACATGCCATTGGCACATGCCACACGCGCCACTAGCAGCTCTATGGATTGCCACTTACACTCAACGTGCAACCTACCACCAAGGCATTCCGCACATGCCATTGGCACATGCCACACGCGCCACTAGCAGCTCTATGCATTGCCACTTACACTCAACGTACAACCTACCACCAAGGCATTCCACACATGCCATTGGCACATGCCACACATGCCATTAGCAGCTCTGGCATTGCCACTTGCGCTCGAGGTGCAACTCGCAACAAAGGCATTCCGCACATGCCATTGGAACATGCCACATGCGCCCCTAGCAGCACCACTTGCACTCAAGATGCAACCAACACTCGAGACATCAACACAAATCGGGGGATGCTTTCCGGGGTCTTGGTTTGGCGGTCATGACTTGCGGTGTACACTACGCTCACATTAAGAAAGCGTGAAAAGAAATAATGCGGTCAAATAAATGAGGAAATAATGGTGAAAACGTGTTCACCCATTAACACCATGCGGTTACCACCTCCTCCCATTATTTCACCCTTTACTCTCTTCCTTCATGAGGCCATGGTACGTTTCAATCTCGACTTGTATAAATAGATCTTACCTATTTCCACCAGACAACAGGTCTCGGTCAGGAGAAAAATACAACACTCTTAGAAAAGGCAACTATGCAAGCTCTCCAAAAATCTTTCATCTCTTGCAAGCTTCCTAAGCTTTCACTTTCTGATACAAGTCGAGATACTACTCTCCCAGAATTATTATGGTCTCAACTCCTTTCTTTGCTTCCCTCCCCAAATCAACCCTTCTCCTCCACTTTGTGACCGAAGCAAGTCTAGAACGACCATTTCTTGGTTTAGGACGGACTTGTACAGATTGATCTCTTGAATCTATAAAGTGCTCACGTGCAGCACATTTGTTTAGGGTTTAAACCAGTTTCTCACTCACCTACTGAATTTACCGAAATCGGCGGAAACGATTTTCACCCATAAACAACTGTAAACATACCTGTTTGCGATGGAAGACAAGATCTGTTGTCTTCTTGATTTGATAGAATCTCCGGATTACCAATATCTCCCAACAATTGAATTGCTTCATTAATCTCTTCTTGTTTCAAACATCTTTTGAATTGAAGGTTCCACGCCGAATTAGAATTCGCCCAAGAAATGACTTCTCCAATTGATGCTTCCTTTGCTTTACTGAGTTTCCACAAACGTGGATACTTAGTGCGTAAAGGTCATACTACACCAACAATCACTCCAAAACTAGTTTTGAACCCATTGTTGACAGAAGTGCGGGTGTTTTGCTAAATAAGAGGTAGAGTTTCCATAATATCTTTCCACAAACCTGTGCCATGAGCTGTAGAAACCTTTTTCGGGTACCAAACTTCTTTATTACCTCCATGCTTGTGGTGAATAATTTTCCTCCACAAATGGTCCTTTTCAACACCATATCTCCACACCCACTTAGATAGCAGTGCCTTGTTTGAAATTTTAATATTTTTAATCCCTAAACCACATAGCTTCTTCGACTTGCAAACCCTGTCCCAACCCACCCAGTGCAAATTCTTCTTCTCTGCAGTATCCCCCCATAAAAAATTCCTTATTATCCTTTCAATTCTCCCGGCCACTGAAACTGGAATAACAAATAGCGACAGTATATAGATAGGAATACTTGCTAGAGTACTCTTAATAAGTACTAATCTTCCACCTCTTGTTAGGTATTTCTTTTTCCAGTTAGCAAGTCTCTTCTCTATTTTTTCAATAATAGGCTCCCAAATTAAAGTTTGTCTTGCCTTTGCACCAAGAGGAAGACCTAAATAAGAAAACGGAAGTTCACCGATGGCACATCCTAAATAGTTGCTGCCTGCACTACCAATTATTTGTCTTGAGGGTTATTACTAATAACCATAAGGCTACTCTTTGCTAGATTCACTTTTAAGCCTGTTATAACCTCGAAACACAAGAGAATAGTTTTCAAATTCTGCACTTCCTCCACACTTGCGTCCACGAAGAGTAAAGTGTCATCTGCGAATTGCAAATGAGTAACACTTTCACTATTTTCCTTCACTTGAAAACCACTAATGAGCCCCATCTCTTTTTCCTTCTCCAACATCTTAGCTAAAATTTCAGCAACCATGAGAAAGAGAAAGGGAGACAAGGGGTCCCCTTGTCGCAAACCCCTCGAACTCTTGAATTTATCCGTAGATATCCCATTTATTAACACCGAGAAATGAGTACTGTTGAGGCAACCCTTAATCCACCTTCTCCAGATTCCGCCTAACCCAAATCTTCCTATCATATAATCCAAACAGCCCCAATTAATTCGATCGTATGCTTTCTCTATATCTATCTTACATATGAAACCTGTTTTACCTTGTTTTAATCTCGAATCAATGAGTTCATTTGCCACCAAAACACTATCTAAAATTTGTTTATCTTTCACGAATGCTCCCTGACAGTGAGAAATAATCTTTGGAATCACGACCTTGAGTCTATTAGCTAGTACTTTAGCAATAACTCTATAAACTCCCCCAATAAGACTAATAGGCCGAAAATCTTTAAAGGATGAAGCACATGCTTTTTTTGGAATAAGACAGAGAAACGTGCAATTTAAGCGCCAATCTATATTACCTCCGTTTTGGAATTCTTTTACCACCTTCATAAAGTCTTCTTTAATGATGATCCATGTTGCTTTGAAGAATTCGTTTGGCATACCGTCTGGTCCGGGAGACTTACGATTTGGAAGCTTGTTGATTACCTGCAGAACTTCATCTTGAGATATCGGGAGCTCCAACAACGTCTTCTCTGCAGCTGATATTGAAGGAAAAATCAAGTGATCAACTTTGGGTCTCCATTCTTGCTCCTCAGAATATAGGTTAGAGAAAAAAGATTTAGCTTCTTTTTGGATGGAAGCAGGAGAAACAAATTCTTGTCCATTTACTTGAATTTTATGAATCCAATTTGCTTTCCGTCTGCCATTTGCCACCACATGAAAATAAGAAGTATTCTTTTCTCCATTCTCTACCCAATTCACTTTAGCTCTAATTTCGTGTATGCCCTGTATTCGTGTATGCTAAACGAGATATTCGTTTTCTTCTTTTTCCAAATACGTGATAGTGCTTTGTTCTCCTTTTCCAAATACGTGATAGTGCATTGTTCTCCAACATTGTTTTATCCATGAGAATTGAGAAAACTAATCTCTATTTTCTTTTTGGGAGCCTTGAATATTACTTTATCAAATAAGGAAATCTCCAATGAGAGCGAGGACAGAAAGCTTGATGGTGTTGTTAATGGTGATGATTTTGTAGCTAATGGTTTTGATGTTCTGTTAATGGTGATCATAATAACCATGGATGTCTATGATGTCGACGAAGAAGATGTCAGATGAGATGATCGTCACCGCATGTTTTGACTGAGACCTTTACAAATCAAGGCTGAGATGAGATGATCAATATGAGATGATGATGAATAATTGAATGTTGTTCTTGTTTGGTATATCCCTATATCTTCATTGAAGAGCTAGAGTTGAGAAAAAAAATAATTTAAGGTGAATATGTATATGGTCTTCTAGAAATGGAAGGTACTGATTCAAACTACAAACCTAGATTAACATATAATCTTCAGAAAATTAATCATAATTATTATTGATCACGGGCTTTGATTGATTAATCTTGAAAATGAAAATCAAACCCCGTATTGCATATAATAAGCAAGAACGTAGGTAAAGGATCAACATGCTTAAGCTTTCCACTACACGAATGAAGTGATGAAAGCAAAAGAAGTATTCGGTGAATTAACAGGGTTAACTCTCAGTTAGATGACATCGCATCTCATTGAATCCAGCGGCTATACATCTGCTAGTTCAACCATGGATGTCTATGATGTCGACGAAGAAGATGCCACTGATATTCACAAATTTTCATCAGGTATGTAGGGCTTGATCTCAAGGGTGTACATAATGATGGACACCTTTCAATGTACCTTTATCCCAGAGCACTGGGCGTTAAATCTTCTCATGCAGAATTCAGTTTAGCAATTTTTAATCAAAAAGATCACAAGAAAACAGTGAGACACGGTATAACTTTTATTAGTTTTAGACTATACTCGCATAGCTTAAGTTGAATATTATTCTTAATTTGTTCACTGATATATGGTAATAGATTCAGCTTTTTCCTTTTTTGCAGAACCACAACATATAGACTCGGCAATGGCATTTCTTGGTCAAGTGAACCTAAGTAAAATAATTTTCACGAGACTAAAAATTTCTAATGTAACATCCACGTTAGAAAAATTTCACATCATTCAATATGTTTGATTTTTTTTCTTGTGGTTCGAATCATTTGGATGAAATATCTTTCTTTTCCAATGAAAATAAAACAATGTTAACGTGTACATATTGAACAAAAAATTCTTCTTAGTAACCCGAGTCAAGACTATAATTCAAAATTTGCCTGGACTCTTAAAACCCGCGTCACAACTAAACTCTGTCATTTTTATCTAAAAATTTTACTAATCATTCATGACTCACATTAATTTTCTTAGACGCCCAAAATGGTATGGATGACTTAAGATTAGTCATGTCCTCATATAAGTATGTATTTTGGCCTGGCGATTCGAAATCTAAAATGATAATGATGTCCGTGACTGAGAATCATTTATATTTTGAAACTTTGAACGCAAGACTAAATACTTTATTTCATGCATCAAGTTACAGGTAGCCTCGGCTAACATAGATTTTAGCATCTTAGCTACTTTATTTTCTTCTATGAAAGCTCAAATAGATTAAGAAAACTAGCAAACAGCAAAATCACCAGAACAGAAAAATAAAAAGGCAAAAACAGAAAAACGAAATTTTTTAAAATGACAACGATGTCCTTGCATTCGTAGTCCTTGATGCCATCACAGTAGATTAGTACCTAATGATGATATCTAGTCCTTGGAACAACAACACCCGCAGCTCCACTTAGTAGAAGTCATTTGCCTGCAAGCTAGACCAGTCTTTGATTTGCTTTTTCCACATTTCTTAAAACAGGACTTCATGCAGCCATCACATGATAGACCATCAACTATTCTACTAGTCCCTTTTGAATTAGCGGCATCCCTCATGGGACATTCACTACCATCTGGTGCATTACCAGAAGGAGGAGTAGACTTGCCTGCAATCATGATCAGTTAGCAACAATATGTCAGATTGAAACTAAAGTTATTTTTGGAATTCCTAAATAAGATAACAGGATTTGTATTTTATTTTATTTTTGCATATATGTGATCTACTAACTAATTTACTAGTAAAATTAAAATGAAACACAAAGAAAATGCTGAAATGTGTGCTTACCAGTGGCTGAGGATACAGTTATCACCAACAAGAGAAAACCAACAAAGAAAAGGATGGAAGAAGAAGAAATCTTTGCCATGACAGTTATGGTAGGATAGGAAAGAAAAGCTTTTAGTTGTGCTGTCTAAGTTTAGTGCTCTGAAATCTAAATGCTCTTGGAGTGGTTGTAGTGAGATGATCTTGCTATCTTATATAGAAGAAAATAGAAGATCACTTGGCAGTCAGCAAAATTACTGGTTTTTTGTTTTTTTATAACGTGTTTATAAGCAAATGAATTCCAAGTACATAAACGTGTTACAAAGAAACGCGTAGCCACTGAACATGACTAGGAAGTCCATGATAGCATCAGCACCCACCGATTAATTATTGTCTGGATGCAAAAGACAATGATAGCATTAGCACCCACCGATTAATTTTTGAAAGAATAAAGATTTTGAGCGTGGGGAAGATAAATGTGGATATTATGGGTTAATTAAATAAGAAAAAGAACTAAATAAATAAAAATGTAGCAGCTTGGTGTGCAAAATTTTCTCCATGGAAGAAATGAGGAAACTGTGTTGAAAAAATTAAAACACGTAAAATATTACTGTGCTAAAACTGCAGGATGAAGTTAAATTATAGTATTTACAATGGTAAAAAAAAAACCTATTTAAGACGGACCCAAAATCTTCCTTGGGCGACTAGAACATTATTGATTGACAGCCGTGATTAAACTTTTTTGGAACAAATTGCTCAATTAGTGGATAACTAGAAATTATCTATGAAATACCAGACAACTAAAAAGATAAATAATAAAAGATGAAAAATGAACAAAATCTACAACAAAATAGGGTTGGATAAAGGAATTTATGGTTTATGGAAGGAAAATGGGAAACAATTGTGTTGAGAAGAAAAATGATTCATGCCAGCTTTATACAAGATATTAGTTTGCATTGTCTCATAGTTTGGGCTAAAAACTATTTGAGCTAGAGAAATATGTTGAGACTTGTCTGTAATTACCATCAACTCATCAGTAAATTTCATCGCCAGCTAGACCTTGTCAGATTGAGTGTTTGAAATCATGTGTATGATATGACCAATCGGGTATAATTAGCCTTCACAAAATTACCCGGGCAAAAGCAGAAATTAAAAATTAATGACATGATTCTAATGTCCTTGTTTGGAATATGTCAGAGAGAACTCATGTTGATGGTTGCTTAAGTTGAAGCCTCGTTTAGAATGTAAAACAGTAGTAAAGAAGGAACATGGTCACAAACCTCTTGGGTTTTGCTGACGACAGCCAAGCCATGATCCTACGGCTGGGTTTTCAGGTGCATGACAAAAAATAGTGTTTTGGCAGTGAAGGTTGGCTGTTTGAGAAGGAAAAATCAGAAAAGAAATGGGATATAAGGTCAGGGAACATCATGCGGATTGAAAGAAGCAGACAACAATATTGTTCCAGTGAAAGATCTCTAACATTCGGAAACATTCATTTTCAGCACTTATGTGCTATTGAAAGATCTACAAGATGGTGGTACCGCAGAGCATGTAGAGGTCAGTCAAGAATGCTCATTCCTACAATGCCACATACGATCTTTTTATACTGTATACAAAACCAAGGATCTGATATTTGTGGGAGAAATTTCTTTAGAATCATCTTTTGGTCTCTTCTTTTCTGTGTAAATTTTACTGGTACATTAATTTTTTTTTAGAGAAGCATATATAGACTACTGGACAAAGAGCTGGATTGGATTTGGGACAGGTTAACTGGGACTTTTCATTCTGAGTAAAAGTGCTAGTTTAGGGCTTTAAGCTATTTTCATCCCATCCAACGCTGAGTCCTGCTATCACATTAGCCACTGAGTTATTGTGAATCAATTTTGGCGATTCACTTTTCTAGGCGACAGAGAAATACGAAGTGCCAAACATCCGATATCTAAAGGTGGTAATACCGGTTTGGATGTATCTCGATCTATGTTGTAAAAGGAGCTAGGCAAGGCGGCGCCAAGCCCATCGCCTAGCGCCTTTGGCGCCTAGGCGCCCTAGGTGAGTGCCTTTTTTTTAGAAAAAACCAGATTTAGGTATAATTTGGCGCCAGGCGCCTTTTTTTCCTCAGGCGCCGACCTGCGCTTAGTGCGCCTTCGCTCGCCTTTTACAACATAGATCTCGATAGAGGTGTAAAACATGCGCCCTCAACACGGCCCTGCAGACACACGTGCAGTCGCGTCTTTGGTAATACCGATTTAGATTTTAGCGTGTTAGAATGTGGGCATCCAACTCAAAACCAAGCGGCAATGAGTGGACAGCCCTAAGAGATTATAGCTGCGAGGATCTTAGATTTCCCATACAATGTGGGACTAATAGTCTCAACACGCCCCCTCACGTGTAGCCTCGTTGGGTCTAACACGTGGACAATAAATCGGGTGACGCGGAGTAAAGGCGCGGTCAATGACTCGTTGCAAATAGCTTTGCTCTGATACCATGTTAGAATGTGGGCATCCAACTCAAAACCAATTGGCAATGAGTGGAGAGGCCCTAATTAAGAGATTATAACCGCAGGATCTTAGATTGCCCATACAGTGTGGGACTAATAGTCTCAACATAGCATGATGTCTTTGAAATTTGTGCTCGTTTACATTTTGTTTGTCGTCTTTGTCTTGTGCCAACGAAGTTGCGTATTCACGTGCCAGTTTCCTCAAAAAACCATGAATGCAAGCAATTATACCAGCAAAATTCGAGGACGGATTTTTTCTGAGAAGGGGAGATGGTGGAGTATTCATGGAAACAAAATATGCTTGCATATTTCTACTATTCTTTAATTTATTTTAAATTTTAATAAATGTAGCAGAATATATTATAATTAATTATGTTATTTCATTTATTAAGTATATTCTAGAAATATGATAATTTAGTTAAGGATTTTATATTAGTTAGAAATATCTCTTAGTTTTGGTAATAAGCATTTTGATAATTTATTTAGGAAATATTTGATTATTTGAAAATGAGTTATTTATATAAAGAGCTCCATGTTTTCATATTAGAAGAGAAGATTTTGATTAATGAAAAATAGTGATTTTCCTTGAGAGTGGTATCTCGGAAACATGAGTTTTAGATATTAGTTATGTTTCGCGCTTCCGCCCTGCATCACATTGTTATTTGAATAAAAAAGGAAAATGGAGAGGTAGATTAAACCATTTCGATAGATGTTACATTCTTCGCTGGAAATAGACATTAAACAAAGGTAACAGTATAGATTTGATATTTATTTTTCATTTGTTTACATTTGTTTTTCATAACATAATTTTATTTGATGTGCAAAGGTAACAGTATAGATTTGATATTTATTTTGTTTCGTTTTGGAGTTCAAAATATCAAACTAATAACATTGTTTTGCTACTTCTTTTAAGATTTGATAACGATGGGAAAGTCGATTTCAACAGCACCTTCTAAATTTATTTGGAAGATTGAGAATTTTCTAGCTTGAATGACAAAGAAAGACATTATTCTGATAATTTTGTTGTGGATGGTTGAGCATGGTATGTATATACGTAGTGCTACTTTGTCCTTCAGCCAATTTGTTTTGTGTATATATGTTTATTTGGTTCAATTGCATGCACAGACTGATTGGTTTAGTTTTTCTCTTTGTTGATCTTATGATTGAGCTATGTTCAGGCCTTTTTGGCTGATTTTGTTGCACTCTAGGTGCTTCTTTTCTTGTTCTTCTCTTTTTTGTTTTCAATAAGATTATAAACTTCCTAGTCATTTTTTTTTTCTTTTTTTTTTGCACGCATAGACTCAGCTATTGATCAGTGCCACTGATATTCACAAATTTTCATCAGGTATGTAGGGCTTGACCCCAAGGGTGTACATAATGATGGACACCTTTCAATGTACCTTTATACCAGTGTACTGGCCGTTAAATCTTCTCATGCTGAATTCAGTTTAGCAATTTTCAATCAAAAAGATCACAAGAAAACTGTGAATATTATTCTTAATTTGTTCACTGAAGTACAGTAATAAATTCAGCTTTTTCCTTTTTGCAGAAGCGCAACATATATTTCCTACTAATAATGGATGGGGCTTTCCAAAATTACTCCCCCTTTCTGATCTTCATGACCCTGATAAAGGATTTATTGTAGACGATACTTGTATATTTCAAGTTGAGATTTCGGCTTGTGGTATGGTGATTTCCTTAAATCCAGAGGTAATAATTTGGATATATCGTTTCTCTTCAGATGAAATCCTCTTTTTTTTTTATCGTGAAAGAAAGATTGTATTAGAGAAATAAGAATTTGAGTACACCAAGACCTGAAACACAAATTACAGAGATGCAACTTTCAATGGAAAGAGCAAGGCCTGAGGGGCTAAAATTTCTTTACAAACTGTAAGAAAACTAAAGCCCATTACAAAGCCTAAGAGACACAACCTCAACCAAGCTTGGAAACCCAATACAACCTAAACAACATTAACGAACAACCCATTACAACGTGTTTGAGATACCCGATTACCCGGTGGAGTTTGCCCGTTCAATGTAGAGAGCCCAGAACAAATGAAAACCCTAGCAGCATTGCTAGTTTGCTACCAAAAATCGCCGCCGACCACCATATGGACTATCACTACCATCACGAATTACATCACTGCAAATCTACACCCAGATTATCAACAGAAAACCAGCACCATTGCTGCCTAATAACTGAGATGGGAAGCCTTTTCATCATCAAATCTACATCCAGAGGTAATAATTTGGATATATGGTTTCTCTTCAGATGAAATCCTCATTTCAGTCAGTAATCTTCTTATGCGTCAGCTAGTTTAGTATTAATGTTTACGAACTCTTTAGGTGCCATTGAGCAATCAATTGTATCCAAATGCTGGGAAACCTTTTCAAGAAGACGAAGATGTTGTTTCTTATGCGGAAAATTCTGAAAACATTAGGGGCTTTAGTGTTTTGAAAAGGCATGTCTGTTTACATAAAAAGATTTGGTTGAAATATATGGGCATATAGCTTCAACACTAGTTATGCCAGCCTCGTCATATCAAAGCTTAGTCACTCTGGTCACTGACATAATGAATTCCATTGCTGATATGTATCGCTGTCCGCTTATTGAGGTGTCTGATGAAATGATCAATGCATGGGAGACTAAGATAGGCTTGGCTGAGAAACTAGAATTTAATGTCAGTTGGCTTAGGAGTCGTTTCGATGATGTTGAAAAGGATTTCAATGACGGGCGGATTCAGAAACTTAAGATGGAAGCTGAACAAGATGATACAAATTCAGAGTCTCCAAAGGTGAAGGTGAAGAATGAACCAGATGAATCCAGACAGAGCTTGCCGGCTTTATGTTTGAAGGGATGCTATAATGTGATCAACTCAGTGGCCTAAATACTGACCCTTCAGTTTATCAAACAAACTTTGCAATTTTCTAGATAGTTAATTTCTAATTCTAATATAGTAAGTGTGCCTGAAACATGAATATGTGTTTGTTTTGGCCCTATATGGTGATGAATTTTTGGTACTTGGAGATTGTTTAGTTAGGATTGATTTAATCTTCAGAATAGGGAAGTCCTTTATGCATCACTGACTGAGTGCTTATTTGTCACTCTTTATTAATGGTTATCCAATTCATCTTTAAGTTGTTATTTCTCCAATTAGCTGACAGTCGATGAAAACCTGACACATATATGAACTTTACTCTGCCATGTTTTAGTCCATGGAATGGTTTTCTAGTTATATAGCTAGGTTACAATATGAAATCTACTAATTACCTAAACATGCAAACAAACGAACAAGAAAAAGTTGTAGACCTTTCATGCACAGCATTGCTGAAAATAAATGTTTTTCGAATGTTGGAGATACTTAACCTGGCTTGATTGGGGTATACCTAATGAGACAAAAAAAATTTAGTTTGAAAATATGAATGGTCGGCAAGGTCCAGGTTTGAATAAGGTGCCGACTAAGATCCGCCGGCTTGGTCGACGTTTGAATAGGATGCCGACTAAGGTTAGCCGGCATGGTCCGCGGATGAATAACACGCCGACCCTTTTTAGGCCGGAATGGTCTTTGAATGAAGATTACCCCGACTATCTTGGGCCAACAATTTTACGGTCGGCATATAAATATTTCCTACAATGCCGGCTATCATATGGTCGGCATGTACATAATTTTTAACACTGCCGGCTGACTGTGTAGTCGGCATGCTAAGGATTTGTAACCTTGCTTGGGTATGTACTTATACCAAACGAGAAAACGAGAAAATGGGAGGATGTAATTCACTTTATTCATGCAATTTTGGTTACTACATTGATTGAAACATAAAACCTAAATCCTTGTCAACAGAAAAACGAATGCACTTAGCATGTGCATCAAGCCTTTGAACCCCTAGGCGACCCTAGTAGACGAGTTATAGGCTCGTGATGGTTTACATATAGGTCTACCCACAAAACCTATACAAAAACTTTTAAAGCCATCAATTTTCGTCCGAGGACGATACACCCTCCATCATCTCCCGGGCATAATCCGGGATTTTGGATTCCATGAATTGATAGCTTGCATCGAATGCGAATGCTTCCCCCTTTTCCTTCAAAAGTAGCGCTTTGGCAACTTCATGCTACAAAAACATAACACAAACTTACTTTGTTAGTGGTGTTTAGTAGGAAGATCAAACAACATTGATCACGTAAAATAAACCACAAAAAAACCTACAAATTGTTCAATGGACAAGTTAAAGTGGGGAGCGTTGAAAATTGGTTTTTGGATAGCTAAATAGGCAAGTGTTGCATTTTCGATGACTAGGTGCCTATCATGGACTTGTTGTACACTTCTTCCATTAGGATTTCCAAATTCTTGGCTAAATTTGTTGTGTACCCTAGCCCAAAAGGTTACGGAATCCACCCATACGGAGGATTGACATCTAACTCGAGTTTCCACGTACCATGCTTTGGTGATTTCCAAATCTTCGTTTGAATCAAATGATGCCATTTCTTGTATGTAGAGAGCTATTGGGTGATTTAGATGGAGTGTATGATGATATGAGCTTTGGAGAGTATATGCAAATAGTTGTGTGTTGTTTTATAGAGATAAGTAGCATTGATTCGCACCGGGTTCACCCTTCCTTCCTTATCAAAGATTTTCTTGGTCCCAGAAAATGTGTCCCTCAACTTCTTCAGATTAAACTTCTTGGTTAGACGACCATCTTTCTTCTCAAGCATAGACTTCTTTTCATTCTAATTCCAACCGAACAATTTTTGTCTCAATTTGTAAATATCCTTGAAAGAAAAATCATTATCGAAACCCTCACTGAATGCTTTTCCCTCAACCTCTAGGATTAGAATTTGATGAGCATCATCAGGAGTTATCGTCATCTCACCGAATGGGAATAACATTGTATTAGTCTCTCCTTAGAACCTCTCACAGAATGCAAATGCAGTAACTCTATCAAGCTCAATATTCGAACTCTCCACCGCAGGCCATAATCTGGAGTTCTTGACAATAACTTTCACCTCCTCACATTCATCCTTAAGATCCCAAGTGTTAGTCACTGAACATGAAGCTTGGCGCCTCATGAGACGGACGACATGCTTGTGATCCTAAATAACAAAAAAACAAAATGAAAAGAAATACAAACACTTGACGCAAATTTAAGATAGATACACACTTGAATAAAAAACAAAGACGGATTGAGATTACTTACTATAGTATTATGGATCGTACATGCCCATGAGTCTTTGTATCCGAAAAGAACATTTCTACCATCTCTTGAGGCCCCCCTTGGACGCTCACCTTTTTTCAGTGTAACCATCAAGTGAGGAGAGGCATGTGGAATTCGTGGTTTAGTGATCACCCTCTTCTTCTTTAGGTTTCAGTTGAAGTTGAAGCTTCGGTATGTTGAACAATAGCTAGAGTTTGTTCTCCATCTCCTTCTTCTTCTTCTTCTTCTTCTTCTTCTTCTTCTTGTTCCATTGCCTCTTCAACAATTTCATCTTCGATATCCTTATCGTTATCTCCATTACCATCATCATCATCATCACCTCCTCTAACATTAGGCATGTCTTGATCACCATCATCATCATCATCATTGTTACCTCCTCCAGCAGCAGGAGTGCTTTCATCAACATCATCATCATCACCTCTTCTACCAGATGAAATTGATTGGTCTTCATCTAGAGTCTCGTCTGAATCACTGGGTTCCGATGGTGGTTCAGAATCATTAGGTACACGGATCAAAAGCGTTCCCGGCACAACATATGCCCCTCGATGTGTTGAAGTCAAGATTTTTTCACCAACACGAGGAGGTATTGAAGGAGGACTAAGAGCTTTCAGAGCTGCTTTTTTCTTTGCCTTTTGCAACATGAACAAGAACGATTGAGGAAAAAAAAAAGTCGGCAGGGTCAACAAATACAACCTTGTCGGCTGAACAGCGTCCGACAGGGTATTATTCACATAACCTGCCGGTTTATAACAAATATGAACACAGTAGATACAAGGATTTTCCACAAAACCAGTTGGCAAGGTCCATTACCAACACATTTCCGGCTAATAAACAGCCAGCATGGTTTTATCAAAATACCATTCCGACTTTGAAATTCAAGGCATACACAAAAAACTTGAAATACAGCCGGCAAGGTAAAAATTTATAACCAACCCGGCTAACAAAAAAACTGATGCCGGCAGGGTCTTAGTTTGGATAACATTCCGAACCTGCAAGTACCAGTTACAGGTAGTCAACATCCGACAAGATCTTCAACCTAAGAGCCTACCGGCCAAACCCTAAATATGAAAAGTCGGCAAGGTCGATAACATAATACCTTGCCGGCGTCGCAACTACCAATTCACAATTTAGATTTTTATGACCTAATTTGACATGCAAACATGAAATTGAAGTACTAGAGTGAGTTTAAGTATGCCCTTACTTTCTTAATCGCACAATTTGTCGTGTTTCAGCGGCTACAAATTCTTCCTCTTCAACCGTTTTTTTCCTCACTTTCTTTTGAACCAAACTTGCAATTCCAGGGTTATACTTATTGGGTTTTCGATTAGCTTCTTTCATACGACTTGCCCTAGGTCGTGGCGGATCCATTTTTGAAGATTAATCGGAACTTTTGAATCGACGATTACAACGAATTAATCGATGAGTTTCGGTGGTGGGGGGTGGAGGAGCCGGTAATGTGTTTGAGGAGAAGAAGAAGAGAAGAAGATAAAATGAAGAGAATGAAAACTGATTTAGGGTAATTAGAATTATAATGGGAAAGGGTAGTTTTGTAACTTTACCCATTAGGCCTCCCCTTGCCCTTAAAAAAGAGTCCACTTAAAATTAGGTGTACCCCAATTAATTTGGGTATACCCAATCTCGCCAGGACACTTAAACAGAAACAAAATAACTCCTTGTTTGGTGACTGGAAATATTCGTCATCCTAAACTTGGCATATATGGTCGACGCTCAATTTGCGAATGGAATACAGCCTATTAGATGATTTAAAGTTTGATCTTTCACTTTATTTGCCGAGTCTACATTTTCTTTTATACATTATAATATAATACAAAAAAATATAGACTCGTTAATGGCATTTCTTGGTCAAGTGAACCCAAGTAAAATAATGGTCACGAGACTAAAAATTTCTAATGTAACATCCACGTTAGAAAAATTTCACATCATTCAATATGTTTGATTTTTTTTCTTTCATGTGGTTCGAATCATTTCGATGCAATATCTTTCTTTTCCAATGAAAATAAAACAATGTTAATGTGTACATATTGAACAAAATATTCTTCCTAGTAACTAGGGGTGTACATCGGGCCGGGAAGGACAGCCAAAGCCCGATTATAGCACAGGCCGGGCTGGACGGGCTTATAGTCCTTACTACCCATTAAGTTTAACAAGCCAGGCCGGGCCGGACAATAACAAAAATTTAATGTCCATGGCCCGTCCATACCCGTGAAACAATACAGGCCAGGCTAGGTAGGGCCGGGCAGGCCTCGGTCTCAAGAGATAATTCAAAGTATATATGTTTGTGTTTTTGGCTTGAAGAATGATGATATATCTGCAACTCGTTCAAATGATAGTTCAAACAATTCATATTCATTACTGTGAAATGTAATTCAGAATTTTCTCTAAACCCAATAAATTGTCCACATATGAAATTTAAGTCCAAGAGAAATCCATCACACTAGTAGAAAACTTTATTCGAGACTATTGGCAGTCAGGAAGGCCGGGTAACTAAACAGGCTACCGGGCAGGCTAACAGGCTGGACTCCAATATTTGAACAAAAACCCGGGTCCTCCCACTTATAATTATCGGGCTAGCCCATGACAGGCTGTCGGGCGCCCATGGACTCCTACGGACCCGGGCAGTACATGGCCGACCGCAGGCTTCCGGGCATTCTGTACACCCCTACTAGTAACCCAAGTCAAGACTATAATTCAAAATTTGCCCCGACTCTTAAAACCCGCGTCACAACTGAACTCTGTCATTTTGATCTAAAAATTTTACTAATCAGTCATGACTTACATTAATTTACTTAGACGCCCAAAATGGTATGGATGGCTTAAGATTAGTCATGTCCTCCATAAATTTTATCATATAACCCATCACTAGTGGAAAAGGGGGCTTTAATGACCCATACCCCCGACCCTCAATGGCGGTCAACGGACCGTGGACTGGTCAAGACGGTCCTACATTTAATAAAAATCCGGAGCACAACCCAGAGTGTTAAAAACGGTCGTTGTATAAATTTTTTAATTACGCTTGTATCCCCGAGTCATTAACCCACACCGCGACTGCGTTACCTAGTTGAATCAGTACTACTTTTTTAGGTGGGACCTTCCTTTTCTCACCAGCGTTATCGATGCTATCTCCTCCACATCCTTTCTATCTCATTAGTTCACTCGTTCAGAAAAAAAAAAAATCATTCGTAGAGAAAAAAGCAGACCACCCAAAATTTCTCCTCCTCTCTTAGAGGTCCACCATAGAAACCTAATTAAGCCCTTATATCAGAAAACCTCACTAAGATTAAACTTTTACATCTCTCAATCGTACAACAGTTAGGTTTAATTTTCAAAATCATCATGTACAGGTATAGTTAGGGTTTTTGATTGAAGTTTTCTTTTCCTTATTTTTTTCTTTTAATGGTCGATTTTCTTCATGGGGTATAACAATAATTGTTTTGTTGGTTGATTTCAGGCAAATCTCAACAGCTCTAGCTGTAGTTCTTCATCAGGTATAGTTAGGTTTTGGATTTGAGTTTTCTTTTTCTTTTTCTTTTACTGGTCGATTTGGTCACGAGGGTTTAACAATTATTGTTTTGTTGGTTGATTTGAGGTGGATTTTAACAACTTAAGTTGCAGTTCTGATTTTCATCATGTACAGGTACAATTAGGATTTTATTCGATTTGGTTTCTTTTACTGTTAAAAAGTTTATAGGAAAGTGATTCTCTTATTTTGTCACCCAAAATTTCATGTTTTTTTTTTTGAAATAATTGATTTCTAGGGTTTCGATTTAAATATTGGGAATAAGTTTTTATATTTGAGAGTATAATATTATAGATAAACAATTCGATTGATGATAATAGTGGTGAGAAGGGAAATCCTGATGATTGTTCGAATCCATAATCCAATGTATCTGATGATAATAGTGGTGAAAAAGGAAATCCTAATGACAAAGAAGATGAAGAAGAAGAGAACAAGGATAATCCAATCAGTAAGAAACACAAAAGGTACTATTGAATTTCTTATTATTAAATCTTTATTTTGGTGAAAAACAGTGTAATTAAATTATTCTTAAAAAGTTAATTAAGACGTTACTTGAATTTTGATTTTTGGTTTTTTAATTGTTGTGGTAAGGGGAATGTTGATTTTGGTGATGGTGGTGTTATATATGTACATACAGATTAGGAACAGAGATGCTGCATTGAGATCAAGGGAGAGGAAAAAGATGTATGTGAAAGAATTAGAGGTGAAAAGTAGATATCTCGAAAACGAATGTAGAAGATTGCAACATTTACTTCATTGATGTTACGCGTAGAATCATAATCTCCACCTACAAATCGGTGCTTCCATGGCCGCCAAGCAGGAGTCTGCCGTACTCTTCTTGGGTATGCTACCAAACTTTCCTATGTCTTGTTCATTCTATTATTTGCTGCTTTGATAAACAAGAAAGGAAGTCTACACTTGGGCAATCACAATTGGTTGGAATTTTTTTTGAGGGATACATATGCTATAGAGTAGGATTTGGTTGCTACTATTCGTCTTTACTCATGTTATGAGACTTCAAAACTATTGTTGTGGTTTTATAGTTTTTTACACCAGTTGCTTGCTCTACGTCGATGTACCTGGATAAGTTTGGTAATCATGAAGGCTTAAAGCCTATTAATATTCACCGTAGATGGTACTCTCTTTACCATGATCTAACTGGTGACCATTAGTTCAAGGCTTAGAATTTAGTGGTGCAGACTTTAGTACCTTGAGATTTGAAAATGAGTTTAATTTGTTTATTGTAAGGATAAAAGTGGAGTGTGCTCTGAGCAATGTATTTTTATTTTTATGTGTTTGTTTTAGGGTCCGGAACTGTTTACTTAGAAATATTCAGGGAGTTGTTTCTTCATTTTAGTGATTTTCTCTTGTAAGTTCTTAATCTGTTCTTGATCTATAATTTTTCATAATTTTTCTTTTTGTTTTCAATTTTATATATTTTGACTTGATTTATTGGTTTAATCTTTTGGTTTTGGTTTTGATTTTATCCTATTTTTATAAATGGCAGAAGGGTCTTCTTCAGTTTTCAGAAATGGAGATGGAATAATAGTTCCTTCTGCAATGAAGAGGTAGAAGATGCTAGAAGGTGATTTGAAATTTTAATGAATTCTTATTCTCTGTTAAATCAGCGGGGTATTTGAAAGTGCAATTCTCTTTATGAAGGAATCTGATGTTAATATTTGTTTTCACTTGTATTATTATCTCAACATGGCTCCCTAGATGCTGGGGATACAAATGGTCAGATTCAGTCACAAGAAAGGGCCACACCTCCTATTATTCAGGACTTCAGATACTTCTATGTACTATGTTCCTAGTGCATATCCACCAACAACTTATTATTATTCAGGTAAACTTTGTTTCTTCTATTGTTATTCTAAGGATATGAAAATAAAAAGACATCAGTTTGTGTCAGTAAATATAAGGAGGGAAACTTGTTGAGCTGGTGAAGTAAACCTCTCGCATGCTCCAACAGTGTTCCATTGAGTTTTACACCTCTTTGCGGGTGAATTTATCGATTTCCACTTGAAGGATTATGGTCTTCTCTGCTTGTACAACACTTGCAGATAGTTTATTGTCTGGGGTCTCACTCTTTTCTTATGTGTTTTCCAGGTGGTTATAAGAATGGTGTGACTGGAGATTGGGCAAAGGATTACTCTATATATATATGTCTCAAGATGGAGTGGAGATGACACATGTATGTCATTCGGGTTGATATTTTTGCTCCATAGTATTTATTAAGAATTAGTTGTCATGTCTCGATTTGATTTCACCTAATGTGTATTCGTTCTTCCTTTCCTTAGATGCTTTACCACCATGGATATGGATATGTCACTAGTCCAAAATACGAAATTTAGGACAGGCAAAATGTGTCGAAAATAGTCTCATAGGACAAATATTATCCGTCCTATAGTCTATCATATTTTTGATGTACTATTTCTTGAAGGACAGACTCTTTTTGTTAAATATTTACATCGGATTTCGTTTGTCCTAAAATAACAACTAGCTCCATTTGTCGAAATATAGGTTTTAAGATTAATAGAATATAATTCAATTTGAGTCACTTCATCCTAATCATATTTTAGGGTATTATTCAGCTAAGTCTTTTTTTTAGTAATATTTTCAGAATATTAGTAAGCAAGCCAAGATATGGAATTTTATAAACAAATTCAAACCATTTTATTTACGTTTAACTTGAATTCAGTAACAACCGATGCTTCAAAAGAAAAATTACAACTTTGAGAAACCAAACATCTCAAATTCAACAATGGAAGCTACTTACGGTTCAAAACAACAAACAAGAAGAAAAAAATCAAAACATATTTAACTTCCAGTCTTGGAGCTCCTTTTGTTCGTCACAGGATATACCTTCAGTAGTAAGATGTAAACCTTTTGAAGGATTGATCGTAACATCTATATCTTCCGGTAAATGATATCGGACTTCCAAAAAGCCAAGATCTGTCATTGTAATCCACCGCATAGATTAACATACATGGGTCGGGAAACATATAAATATAACTAACATCAAATAGTAAGGTACCTCTTGAAGAGAATCGGTGGATATATCCAAACATGCGTGAAAAATAGACTGTTACCAAGGCACACAACCACCGAGATACCAAAACAAGTTGAGTATACTCTAGTATCGAGGATGTTGCAATTCCCGAGCATGATACAATTCTAAAAACCAAACATGATTTACTATTTGACATTCTTGTTAAGAACTGAAGGACATCTACGTCAAAATCCTGGGTAAGAAATGATTTCATTATCATTTCAACAATGTAACCATTCAATATAATACTAAATATGATAAAGTGGATTGTGCTTAGTAGACTTACGTCTTAGATGTTGATGCACTTCTATATCCCTGTCCCATTGAGGACAAAATTGGTCGATGAAAATTTGAAACTCTTCATTCTTTGCCAACATATTAAATGCATCTACGACTATGCACAAAACACAAACCCAACAAAAGAAGAAGAAACATCTCCAATGTACGTTAATAAATGACAAGAAAAGAGCAAAAAAAATATATCTTTTTGAAGGCATGGCTAAAAAGATTTCTCAACCACTATAAGACTTAATTGGTTTCTGACAAACTTAATTTATAGCTTATTAAGATTTAAATACCTTGAACATGATATCCTATTACCAAGAACAGAGTAGCGAGGCTTGTAATAGATTTTTGCATATTGCACTTACGGGAATAGAAAGATTGGCGGGGTTGTCCTGTAAACCAACAATACCCAAGTAAGCAAGTAGTAATACACCTAGTTAATGTGCCTACCATTGTTAGCAACACTAAACAACCTACACGAGATGAAATGTTCATGGAACTTTGGTTTGTAAATACCAATTTCAATATCAAAATTGCGAGATAACAAATACACCTAGTTCGTGTGCCTATAGCACAGTACTAGTAGGATGTCAACAACTGCTATTTACCTTGATTCTTACAACAACCATTTTCGCATCATTAGTAACTCTTATGAATGAGATACCCAACTCTCCCAATATTTCTTCCACACCTTGCCGAGCTTCCTTAAGCCCTTCGTCTGTACAAGAAAAGTAGATTTTAAATATGAATAAGCCGAAAAAAAAATCCACGAGTAAGTACTACGAGTACTCATTACACAGTTAGATACATTTCTCACCTAGAACTCTCCATACTCTTCATCAGCTCCAGCATCAGATTTATGTTTAGTATGCAACAATTGTATAACCAATGGTCTTCTTGTATAAATAACAAAACCTCATCGAATCTCTCTACCAACATGAGCATCTAGAACACTTGACTTACCACTATTTTGACTTCCAACAATAGCAACTTGTGGTAATTCAATCATTGGTGAACTTCCTCACTGTGCAAATATGTAATATAGTTATTCATAATTTGTATTACTGAATGACCCAACGATGATGATGATGTCATTGGTTGTTGTTCTACATTTACTGAAAATTAATTTTGGAAATACAAAAGAACAAAAACATCTACTAAGTACAATTGCAATAAAAAACCTAACCCCTTTATAAAAAAGGACCAGAATGACTCTTAATCATAATAAACACTTTAATTGATAAATGAGTATGGAGCCGAGCATAATGAATAATCAAAATATTATACCAAAATCCCAAGAATCTTTACCGATTTCGCATCTGTAGCTCTCCTCCACCCTGGGTTTCTTGACCTTTTTTACTATGATTTTCTACAATCGATTTTGCCATCAACCCACCACCGCTTTCACTATGCCAAGCTAAATCTATGTATCTCTTTCTTCAAGGTAGTAGAAGATGGAGATGTACAAAGAGATTTTACTCTTGACAAAAAAAAAAAAAAAAAAATCTCCACTCGCTCTCTCTCTCTAGGATTTGTAAATTGGAACTGGATTCAATTACAGTTTCTTCAAAAATCAGGAGTTTTGAAGAATTGAAGTGATGAAATTTATGGAGTTAAACATCTAAATCTCAGAAGAACAAAGTTGGGGAAGTTAAAGGAGATGGTTTCAGTTTAATAAACACGGAGGAGGAGAATACGAAGTGACTTTATCATCTCTGTATGTATTCAGTTTTAGGTAGTTTCTGGATCTAATTAGGAGCCATAAGATTAATGTAATCTAATGGTTTATGTTGTTTCCCGATCTGGGTGGAACTTTAAGGGAGTGGGGGATGAATAGAACCGATAAACTAGACGGATTCCTACTGATATTTAGCATATACAAATATTTTGACAAATCCTAACCGTAAAATATATACCCACGTGTGAGATCTGTCATTTTCCTCCCGCCCCAAGTGTCCTAAAAACCAGATTTTGGACTAGTGTGTACACTATGGAGCTTATAGTCCAGTAGGTTCTCCTGTTCCTACCATGGGACATGATGGACTGTACGGGCCTCAGCACTACCAGTATCATATTCCTTACTATCAATCACCAACACTACCTCCCAGAGACTGTATTCATCTAACCAAACTTCTGTTGCTGCATACCAGGCCCCTGCATCAGTAGAAGCCGTTAATGGAAATGCTAATGGTGTCTCGAAAGCAAGTGCTGGTGGAGACAACAATAATGGGGCTGCACCTGTAAAATCTTCCAATTCCAAACTCTTATGGTAGTAATAGACAAACTCTGGTGATGAGGTTGTTTGTCTATTCAGAGAAACAACTTGTGGTGGTGGTGTTGTATAGTGATAATGACCGAGTTTTACCTTTCACTATTACAGAGTCAAGACTTCTCAAGAATTATTAGAGAAAATGGATTTTGAAAAGATTCCAAAATTCAAAGCTGGGTCATTGAATAAAAAGGTAAGTTTACTTTCCTTTTAGTTTTTGAAAACATTTGGGGCTGAGATAACATTTATACCTAGTATTAACGAGTTTAAGTATTTTCTACCAGATTTTTTGAGAACAAAGGAGGCTTGGGATGTAACTCAACATCAGGTGACAAAGCCTTGGAAGTTCCACTTTGCAATTGATGAAAGGATTCATCCTGCAAGAACAGTTTTTGAGTTGTTTGACAAGGTGCAGACAACATTATCACTTTTCTCCTCTTCTTATCTGAAATTATTATCTATATATATAAAATCAGATATTCATTATCAAAATGTTCTCTTACATCTTTCATTGCCATCACACTTTAGCGACCACTTCCAAGACTCACAACACAAAACCCATTTCATCTCCACAAATAGGTAACTTCTCAAACCACATTTTGCTTATGTTATATTATTTGTAACCACGAAGGTAATGATGGTTTATATGCTCATGACATATTCACTAATGATGTGGTTGTGTATATATACATACCGCTTTACATCTTGACACGTGATCGATAGACCACTTTGAATCCTAAAGGTATGTCTGTAGTACCATCATCGTAGTGGCCACATATGCTTGGAAGTAACAAATATCATATGTTGTATGCTTGGTAGTTCTTATGCCATAGTTGGCTACACGAGGCTCATAGAGTTGCTTTCATTTATGTTGTTGAAACTCTTAAGGAGGTCGAGTTCATATAGACTACTCAAAGATTGTTAAGGTTTGGTGACAATGGGAAAGACAAGGTTTCCATCTAATGGATCCTATTTTAAGTCTTCCTATTATTATATGTTAAAACATATTTACGTTATTAGGTTACATTTATCTTTTCTTTTGATTATTCTCGTTAGTTGTACTATGACATCATTTAACCTTAAAAAACTTATCATTTGAATAATACATCATGTGGCGAGTGCTTGCTCCTTATAGACCGGAGTACCAATACCAAGCGCAAAAGCTTTGACTTATTTCAAAAGCGAAGCTAAGTATCACTTGTCCCCCTACGATTTTGTATTCTATCTGAATTAGGCATCGAGTTGAGCATTACTGAGATCGACTTGTTTGTAGGTGTTGATGGAAAGAAAGGAGGTGTTGGGCGTCAAGTATAGACTTCTTATTATTACCCCCCGGAAAGCTAGTCCAGGATCTAAGCAATGAAAACCTCGATTTTCATTTCATGTGCAAGTCATACATATTTCTGGATAGCATTCACACCCTTGTTGTAAGCTTTCAAACCCTCAACTGCACATTTTATGTTAACTACTCTATACACATATAAGTCTAGTTATACTTATATCCACCTTATCTTGTTTTTTCATAACTTCACAAATATGTTCCTTGTTTCGATCTTGCTGTCAACATCATATCAATAGCTAATAACAACTATGAAACTTTAACTTTGGTGATCATCACTCCGAGGTTACGATGCTACTTTATATGCGTGAATTTTTGTTCATTCTATTTGATTAAGCATATTCTTTTGGTTTTATCCTTTCTTTGGTGGTGTTGTGTTCGATGTGGGTTTGAATTTTTTGTTGTTGTTCTTGAATGGTGAATACGAGTGATATATTCGAATTGCTAAGGACTCTACCTTGCTTCAATTATGACGGGAGGGCTTATTGTTTCTAGTTGGCATTTTCCGTACTAGAAAGGGTTTACATTTAGTTGTGCAAGTCGATCACAATTGTTTATTATTCAATTGCTCTCAGTTTTTATTTAAGATATTAAATTGGGACATTTTTTATGTACATAGGGAGGGGATAATTGCTAGTGGAGATCGTATTTCAAATCCTTCTATGGATTTCGACTTCTAGTTATGGTTTTACTTGTTTTTTTGCTTAGTGATACATTTGATTTATGTTGTTAGTCGTCTGAATTTCCCAACCAATGCCTTCAGTACATCGATGAAGGTGATGCAGATCCTAATTTGTTTTATATGCAATGCATTACAGGTTGATAAACTAGGAAGGATAAGACTCACAAAATGGATGTAAATGCAGTACACTAGAGTTCTCGAGTCATTTTATTTTTCTGAATTAAACACACTTCATGATGTTAAAGAGACCTGTCCCTGGCCTTATAACGATTACTTGCATAAACTTATCATGCACTGTAAATTTCTGAATTAAACAAGTCCCATATATTTAGGTTCAGGTACATGTGGTTCTAGCTAATTCCATATGCATTCTTTTCACTGTCTCTTATTGTATCCTCTTTCGCATTTTGTCATTAAACCAATCAAATATTATTTGCTCATGCTTGCACATTCTATCAAAATTCTAGTCATTTCATTTTTCACCGCATATTTGAATATCGAGATAGTTTTTCCATGAGAATGCAAAGCTCTAGAAGTGTATCTCTTGATAACAGGTTTTCAGATACGTTATATCATAGCATACAAATAAATTCACAACTATGAACAACAAGGAACTGAAAATTGTTCTCTTGAAAACTTTTTGAAGAAAGTTGTTCTCCTATGAATGCAAAAATTTTCAAGGTGTGCTCACCATCAGACTCAAGCAGTTTGGAAACAAGGTTGTACTTAGTGTTCACGAAACAAGAGTTGATGATGCGAGAATTCCGGAGAATGATGTTTATGCAATTGCTATGGAGTAAATCATTTCTTTGGTTAAGCACTTGTCTTCCAACTTTATTGTCAGATTAGGACTTAAACTTATATTGGTATATGAACTTAATTTAAACCCTTTTTTGTGTAATTTGAACCTAATGATTCAATGAATGTTAAATGGAAAAATTATTTGAGTTTACAAGTGCAAGTTTGATTTCACTAGTGGAAAACAGAAGTTCCGCGACCGTCAGGACAAGTCATATATACGAGTTATACGACTAGTTTTAACCGTCTCTGTTGGGGTCTCTGATAAAGTGTAGCTGTTTTGTACGACCCTTAGCCGTGTGTCTCAAAATAACGACTGATTTTATACGTAACGAGGTACAGACCCCCAGCCGTGGGTCTCTGATTTAAATTATAATATAAAAAAATATATTGATTCAGATTTGCTGAAATATCTGAATGGCTAAATCTGAAATAATCTGACTGCATCAAGGTCAGGTCAAGTCAAATGGAACTCAAGTCAAGTCAAATGGAACTCAAATGGAACTCAAGTCAAAGTCAACTCAAATGAAACCCAAACTGAAATTCAAATTTAAAATCAAACTTGAGAATTACACATTGATTCATTCATTTTATCCATTGGGTTTAGAATTACACAAAAAAAAAAAAAAAAATGAAACTCTAGTTCAAGACAATACATGTCCAAGCTAGCTAGTTAGTAAGTTCTAACAACAAGATGCTAAACAAATAGAAAATAAGCTAAAAACAACATGTTAAACAACAAAACGATAAGCTCCTCCGATGACGATGAACTTAGCTAATACTTCATGAATGATATCAAGTAGAGCATATCCATGTGTTGCATGTGTCCCTGGTTCACATACGACAAACAACGTTGTTCCTGCAAATCAAATCAACAACAACACAATGACTTCGCTCAGTTCATTACTTAAGCTGGTGTCAGTTCACCACTTTTAGATATCATGGTATAATGTAGAAGATAAGTCTCATTGTTTATGTTCACACAACATGGGATGACCAACTAATCCTCATATATTCAATTCAATGAATTATACAAGAAACCACGGAAAATATAGAACTGCCCAGTAGAATGCATTATAGTCAAAGTGAGTAATCCATAGACTTACTTGTTATGATTCCTTCCTAAAGAGGTTCATACAAATAAGAATATCCACTACTTCCTGCAAACGACAATCAATGTAATTAGTTTATGGGATAACTTATACAAGTAAGAGTAATAATGAATATAAAAAAATGTCTAGCTAACCCAACAAAGATCGATACATTCACTAATTTTAAGCAACCAACTACGCAATCCATGAAATGTTTACCTTCTCAACAGGAGGAGGATCCAAGTAACTAGGGCCTCCTATACATCTTACTCAAGATCAGCACATCCATCTTGGTCAAAATGACATGCTTGAAGGTGCCTGTAAAATTCCTGCAATAGGCAGAATACATACTTTTCAGGTCTCACAATCTTTCACAATCATAATATCTGAAAGCAACAATCTAGGAAACCTACTATCATATTAACTTTATCCATCTATTTTCTTTTGAGCGAAAAGGAGACTATTCTACCATACCTACAGGTTAGATAAGAAAGCGGTAGCATCATTCACTAGAGCCATTAGCCATCAACTGCACTACCATTACTAAACTACACCAAACATCACTATGAGAAACATAAGAACATATTTAGTGTCTCCAATGAACAATGTATATAGACCTCAAGCATGTTTCGTGACTGACAGATCCAATACCTCAAAAAATAAAGGATGCAGAATGGAAAATTACTTCAGTAAAAGAAAACTATAGATCAGAAGAAAGAATGACAGCTAACTGCAGATTCATGTTAAGCTCTACTCCTCTTACATACCCTATTAAAAACACTCGAACATCACTTTGCCATTGCAATGAGTGCCCTATTTGATAAAACAACTAGCATCATATTAAGCCATGTGAGAGGACAAATAATAGGTAGCTTAAGTAATTTAATGGACCACTTTGCAAACACATATAAGCTACAAACAACTCCATAAATTTGTAAGACGCCAGTCAAGTGATTTGACTCGAGTCATCCAAAGCATAAACAGTTCCCCAAAGAATATCATTAAGCATAACCAGCACCAGTGCATCCATTTAATTCTACTTGTGACACAAGACTTGAAAGAAAAAAATAATGATAACGTGTTCCAGATTATTGAGCACCTTACAATGACCAGAACTTTGAGCACCATATATAGTACACAAAGAATGCAACTTCTTTCTTAAAACAAATAACCTAAGCAAATTAAAACCAACAAGTCCCAATATTAAACCACAACCTGCAAGATTATCATGCAACACCAACCTCGCAGCCCTACCATTACTGAAGTAAATGAGACTGCAATAAGAATTTTACCCTTTTTTGTGCACTTTCAGGCTTTTTATCTAACACCTAATGTGCAGTTCTGTTGGTCTTTTGTTCAAGATTGTCTTTTGTTTCCACACCTCAATTTCCTTAAAGAACGAGGCCAAACTGCAGAAAAGAAACCAACACACAATTAGACCAATAACCATCCTGGAGTCAACAAAAAAAACCAAATTTTCAATTGAAAACTAAAACTAAAACCCAGAAAAAATAAAACCCACTTATTAAACTAACCATTCTGGTAAGGAAAGACAATTAAGTTGTACTTCCAATAAAAATGAGATAAATAATTCAGATGTACTTCAATTGTGCTAATAATGACGCACCCTCTGATTTCAACAAGATCGCCTGTCATCTCATAGCAGTATGAGTAAAAGTGATACAATCTCGATGCTAGAACATCAATGGTTGTCTTGTTCATATTCCTTGAGCGAGCATACATGATTTCCCGCAAGCTTTAGCCTAAAGACAGTAAACACCAAAGACAACCAACCAATAGAACATTAAACCTAGAGTAAAATACATAAAAATTCTCAAACTTATATACTTATAATCTATCAACATCACCTGAGGGTATTTCTTCTGATCAATCAGAAATTTCAGAACAAGCAGGTATGCATAAATTTCAAGCTCTGAAGAGTGTTTAACAGGGTGTGTGTTGTAAAGATGTTGCGGTATCAACTTCAATGTCATGGTCATCTTCCTGCCAAAAAATAAGCAAGTATTTAAAACCAATGAATATGTCTCATGGATGTGATAGCAGCATCGAAAGATACATATCAGACCAGTAATTGAACCATTGCACAAGAGTATTAAAACAACAACTGGACTTGACGCTAACTACACAATTCAAGTCCAAAGTTCTGATAAGTAGACAAAATGGAAAGCAACTTGTGCTTAGTTTAAAAATGTGGCAGTGTTAAAGAAAAATAAATATGGTGAAATAGAAATCCAAATGCCACGGCAAAACTAAATGAGAAAAAACTGGGTTTAATTAACAACAAATGCTACAACTTCATCAAATGCTTGTTAATTTAGCAAGGAATTGTGCCCTGCATACAAAAGAAGTAAACCACTTATAAAGCTAACCAACAAAGAATATAACAGAATGGTGCAATAAATGAAATTTTTGACTGCAAAGATCCTGGTTTTGAAGGAGAGACCATAGTTAAACAACAAAAATTAGTAATTTAACAAATGAAGAAAGCTCGTGGTGCTACACCGTCACAAAACCCCTAGGCATGTCCTGATGAGTCTATACTCTAGACTCCAAATCTAGATACTCTTGCTACACCAAATAAAAATAAAGAGCAAAAGGTACATGTTCTCAAAGAGCCCTAGTAAGCACTAAAAATTTCCTTTTAAGAAAAATGCACTTATAGCTTGTGTGAGGCAAGAATACTGACTTAAGGTCAACAGTTTATAATTCAAGATAAAGGCATAAAATGACTTAAGGTCAACAATTTATAATGCACTTGTAGGTTGTGTGAGGCTAGCGGAAGTAGCGGCATAAAATGACACTCGGCATACTAACATAAGTGTCAATTCATTAGTTCAGTTAATTGTGTCAATTCATTAGTTCACTCGGCATCAAATCAATTAATTGTGTTGTTTCAAGTTAATTTGCCAATAAATGAGACTAAGATTATGTGTAGACCAAACCTAACAACCCGAACTGAATATTCTTACCTACAACTCACATGCAAGGCTTCATTGAATTCCTCAAGCTCTTGATCTTTGTAAAATGCAACTCAATAGTAAAATGAAATAGCATAAATATGAGCAAACTGATCAAGACTAATACATAAAGCAAGTATCTACAATAAAAGGGAGATAGTTTAAAAGTTTTAACCTCTCCGAGTAGAGACTCTCCATGAGACTGATCATCTGCATTTCCTCCAGTTAGACCGACGGGCTGCGAAGCATGCTTGGAAAGTCCGGCAATTCCAGCAACACGAGGAAAGTGGACTCCCCATTGTAGATATTTTAACATCATATTAATATTCCAGAAACCAATTAACAGATCCAGAAATTGATTCAACAACAGCTCCTCTAAAAAATCTAGTTTCAATTTCTTTCCATGGCACAACGGCTTACCAATTGCAATCAAGGGAAAACAAAAATGCACATTAAAATTCAAATAATCCAAAAGTCAATGAGAAACAACTAAACATGGGACATCCAATCAGTGAGCTAAAAACAATTTGGAATAAAACCTCCTTGTTAGGAATCACATATCAAACCCATAACTCCAAACACTAAATGGATACTAAAGGTAAAGAAAATAGATAAAAAAATCTTTTACCAATTTTTTGTGTATAAAATTGAGGGATAAGGAATACTTCAACTAGATCTTGAATCCAACAAAGATTCTAACAAATTTAGGACTAAAATCTTACGAGATTATAGCAAAATCACAAACCCTAAATTAGCAAAACAATTAGAGTTGATAATCGAACCTTGATTCATCAAACCAAAAAAAACTCGAAAATTGTTGAGACTAATTAAGAAAAATGCCTAAATGGCTATCAATAAAAAGAAGAGATTTTGGATTAAATCACGAATATACTCTGCATGAAAGGAACAAGAAAAAATAACCTTATGAACAAATAAATGGAACAGGAACAAAAAAAAATTAAAGAAAAATCAAACTGTAAACCCTAATTACCAGAAGAAAATTATAGAAACAAACCCAATGATTTAATCAAACTGGAAAATGGGTGTTTCTTCTAATTTATAGAAACAAACGCTGGGTTTAAGAGCAGTGATTTAATTGATTTCTTTTGGATTTTTTTTTCCAGTTTCGATTTGGTGGATGATAAAGATGGATAAGAGACCGAGAGTAGATGATTTAATTGATTTCTTATGGGTTTTTTTTTTCCAGTTTCGATTTGGTGGATGAAGAAGATGGATAAGATACCGAGAGAGCAGATGATCTAATTGATTTTTCTGGGTTTTCTTTCAGTTTGGATTTGGCGGATGAAGAAGATGGATGAAAGACCGAGAGAGCAGAAGAAGAAAGAGAAAGTGAGATTAGAGATGGGGAGAGAGAAAGTGGTATTTATATGCTTGGTCAAATAATAAAATATTATCATATCTAAATCGGTATCCATGGGTCGCGGGATCGGTAGCAGATTTAGGGAAAAATAGTAATTATTCAGAGATCGCTATTAATAATCTCTAATTTTTCCTTGTTTTTATCGTATCAGAGACCGCTATGTTCGGTCAACGGTCCAACTACGGTCATTGAGGGTCTCTGACGTGGGTCATACATACCCCATTTTCCACTAGTGTTTGATTCTCATTTGTGTTTCAATTGATTCTCATTTGAGTTTCATTTGTGTTTGATTTCAGATTTAGTCGATTGATCTAGGCTAGATGACCAATCTGAATCTATTTTTTATATTCAGATTTATATCTATAACTGATTGAAGTCGGTCATAAATTATTAACAGTTGACACCGGTCGTTGATATAAGATTTTCAACGACCCCCAAGCACACGTCATAGTTGAAAAAGACGCTCAAACAGCGACCCTTTCTTCGACCGACAAAGCAAGTCATAGATACGAGTTAAATGACTTGCTTTGTCCGTCGCGAAACTGCTTATTTCCACTAGTGCATAATGTATGTATTTTGGCCTGGCGATTCGAAATCTAAAATGATAATGATGTCCGTGACTGAGAATCATTTATATTTTGAAACTTTGAACGCAACACTAAATACTTTATTTCATACATCAAGTTACAGGTAGCCTCGGCTAACACAATGGTCGACTACAACCAAATTTTTAGTCGAAAATGCAGACACTACGGAGTGGAGTATAGACCAAATACCAGACTAAAACTAAAAATCAAACTATATTTGGTCTTTGGTTTAGTTTTGGTCTGGCGTAATTTGACACTATGCCTGATTGGGGCGGAACTGTAATTTGCGTTTGGTAGTGAGACGTAACTTTAATGTACGCCTGATTGAAACGCAACTTTAGACTCCGCTCGATGGGACGTAGTTTACATTTGCGCCTGATACAAAGCGGCATGTTTATATTGCGCCTCATCCAGGCGTAGTTACAAGTTACGTCTGACCGGGCGTGATTTTAAAGTCCGCCTGACTACGGGCGCAATTATTAGTACCGCTTGTTACTACATGAGGCGCAATTATTAGTACCGCATGTTACTACATGGGGAGCAATTTGTATCTACGCCCCATGTTACTACATGGGGCGCAATTATTAGTACCGCCTGTGATATTTGCGTATAGTACATAATTGAAAACCCATAAACAAAACTCAGATTTTATAGCTATATCATCAAAAAAAAAAAAATTGGTGGTTTCTCTTCACCATTGATAAAGGTCCTTCCTTTTCTTGATACACCTGAAATTGCTTACCTTAAATTCAAAGATGTTGCTGAAAAGGCCTCAGCTTTTGCAATTTGTTGTTTTCCCTTTTTAACCTAACTCATTCTACTGGTAGTTCTAATAACGTAAGTTTGTGCCTAACTTTTTTTTATTTTATTTTTCAATTTCTTGATTGAATACTTGGTTTGAATTTTCGGTAGAAACCCTTTGTTGATAATGATGATGATGATGGTACTGATCCAGTACTATTAGTAACTGGAATGGGAGGTTCAATTATAAACTCAAAAGATAAAAGAACTGGATGTGAAATAAGAATCTGGGTTAGAGTTTAGTTGGATAATTGGGAGTTACGAAAGAAAGCTTGGTCTATTTATAACCCCAAAACAGGTACTACTACTACTACTTTATGTTCTTCTTGATTGATTTTTTACTTATATGTATTGGAGGTGAATGTTGATTGGATTTTGCATTGTTATGTTGCAGGTTATACGGAGTCATTGGACAAGAATTGTGAAATTGTAGTACCAGATAATGATTATGGACTATATGCGATTGACATTTTGGATCCCTCACCGGTAAGCTCGTGTTTTAACTATTTTTCTATAACCGTAGCTTGTTAACAGTGTTTCATTGAGTAATCGCGCAGCTCCAAGTTACGCCCCATCAGGCGCAGCTCCAAGTTACGACCATCAGGCGTAATATAATATTTGGGTCCCATCAGGCGTATTTTGTATTTGCGCCCCGTCAGGCGTAGTTTTGAATTACGTCTCTCCATGGGGCGGTTTTACAAATTACGTTCCACACCAAGCGCAACTTTAGACTCCGCCCAACATCAGGCGTAAATTAAAGTTACGTCCAACCCAAATGCATTTAACATCTACGTCTCATGTCAGACGAACCACTGTAACTCCGCTCCACCAAATTTACTCCTCCAACGTAGGTCTCACCACGGACTAAACCTATTTCTTTTATTTTTTTTTGGTTTTTAGTCTTTAGTTTTACTCGTCTCACTGCAGTTGCTCAGCTACTTTATTTTCTTCTACGAAAGCTCAAATAGATTAAGAAAACTAGCAAACAGCAAAATCACCAGAACCGAAAAATAAAAAGGCAAAAACAGAAAAACGAAAATTTTTAAAATGACAACGATGTCCTTGCATTCGTAGTTCTTGATACCATCACAGTAGATTAGTACCTAATGATGATATCTAGTCCTTGGAACAACAACACCCGCAGCTCCACTTAGTTGCAGTCATTTGGCTGCAAGCTAGACCAGTCTTTGATTTGCTTTTTCCACATTTCTTAAAACAGGATTTCATACAACCCTGGCATGATAGACCATCAACTATTCTACTAGTCCCATTTGAATTAGCGTCATCCCTCATGGGACATTCACTACCATCTGGTGCATTACCAGAAGGAGGAGTAGACTTGTCTGCAATCATGATCAATTAGCAAAAAGATGTCAGACTGAAACTAAAGTTATTTTTGGAATTCCTAAATAAGATAACATGATTTGTAATTGTTTTTTGCAAAATTAAATTTAAAATGAAACACAAAGAAAATGCTGAAATGTGTGCTTACCAGTGGCTGAGGATACAGTTATCACCAACAAGAGAAAACCAACAAAGAAAAGGATGGAAGAAGAAGAAATCTTTGCCATGACAGTTATGGTAGGATAGGAAAGAAAAGCTTTTAGTTGTGCTGTCTAGTTTAGTGCTCTGAAATCTAAATGCTCTTGGAGTGGTTGTGGTGAGATGGTCTTGCTTGCTATCTTATATAGAAGAAAATAGAAGATCAATTAGCAGTCGGCTAAATTATTGGTTTTTTGTATTTTTTGCTACGTGTAACATTGTATGAATTCCAAATACATAAACGTGTTACAAAGAATCGTCTAATAACGCGTAGCCACTGAAGATGACTATGAAGTCCATGATAGCATTAGCAACCACCGATTAATTTTTGTCTGGATGCAAAAGAATAAAGATCTTGAGCATTGGGAAGATAAGTGTTTCTTTTTTTTGTTTTTTTTTTTAAGCAAGAAGATAAGTGTTGATATTATGGGTTAATTAACTAAGAAAAAGTACTAAATAAAGTAAAAATGGAGGAGGTCGTCGGTGTGTAAAGTTTTTCCATTAAAAAAGTGAGGAAATTCGGTCGATGAAATTAAAACACGTGAAATATTACGGTGCTAAAAATCCCGTATGAAGAATTAGATTCTGGGTGAAATTAGTTAAAAAGATAAAAATTAATAAATTCTGGGTAAAAAAAACATCTAGATTTTGATACTGTTTAAATGGACAAAAATACAAAAATAGTCAGGATGTAAACAGTTTCATCCTACCAATTTTCAAATATTTTTTCTTTTTTTAATTTACATCAGGATGCATCCAGTTTCATCCTTGCTATTTTTTAAATTTAAGTCAAGATGAATCCAGTTTCATCCTTGCTATTTTTTTTTGTCCATTTCAACCATACTAATTTTTACTCGTCCATTTGAACCAGGTTTTAAAAATATTTGGATAAATGACCCATTTTCCGCATTTATAACAGTGTTGTAGGGCTTGTAGCCCATGGATGTGCGGCCCAATACAGTATCTAGGTTTTCTTCCTACATGTATATATAGGAATTAGGATATTATTCCATGTAACCTGATGATGCTGATAATAGAAACTTCTCTCTGCCTCTGTATCCTCTCGACTACATTACGTTATCAAGCACGAAGCTCGGCCGCCGAAAAAAAAATTTATCTTTTTTCCAGAAGCAAGCTCTATGATAGTTTGGATTTGGTACTTCCGTTGGTCTTTTTCTTTTTTTTTTCCTGTCAATCAGACGAGGAGAAGTTCAATCTCGGAAGCCTACCTTACTGCCTTGGGTTCTTCAATTTTTTTTTCTTCATTTAATCTATCGCACCGACATCAAAATATCAGAAGGTATATTTCTTTTATATTTTTTGTTTTCCCTGTTTTTTTGATCGTCACACGCAATCTACAAATTGACGATTGATATACATCTTTATGTGTGCTTTGTATGCTGTGTTTGATATCATAAAGTTTTTTTTAAGTGAAGATTCGTTTTTCAAATTTGTGTTTCATATTCACATTTGTCTGCCATGTCTTGAATCAATTTTTATTTTATTTTTATTATTTTTTGGATCATGATGTGGATGATATATGCTTTAATAATAATTCATTATATGTTTGTACTATATGGTATTTTGTCCTATTTATGCATAATACTATGTCATGTATGCTTTGGTTGTCATCTACCATCTGCCATTTTTTTTAAAATCTGTTTCCCATGGATTCTACATGCCCTCTTTTGTTTCATACACATGTTGAAAAGATGCCATATTTTGATCTGTTTAATGCCTTACTGATACATGCGTCCAAAATGTTGATATTCTTTTCTTTTGCAATCACATGACGTTGATGTTGTTCTATGAACACAAAATTGGTTAAAAAGACCAAAATCAATAATTCCTGGGTGAAAAAGACATTTAGATTTTGATCTTGTTTAAATGGACAATAATATAAAAATAGTCAGGATGTAACCAGTTTCATCCTACCCATTTTCAATTTTTTTTTCTTATTTTTAATTTACATCAGGGTGCATCCAGTTTCATCCTCGCTATTTTTTTAGTTTAAACCAGGATGAATCCAGTTTCATCCTTGCTATTTTTTTTTGTCCATTTCACCCATAATAATTTTTACTCATCCACTTGAACCATGTTTTAAAAAAATTTGGACAAATGACCCATTTTTCGTTCTATGAACCGTTCTAATTGTAACATGCCCCATTGTTGGACTGACTTCATTTGCAAACTTTATTTGAGCATGTATTTTTATGTCATGAAATATTCTAATTGATTTGTTCAAAATTGTAACATCAAAGTCTTGGATTAGATTACATTTAATTTTGTATACGTTATGTTCTCTGTGATACTTTACTTAAATTAATTTTTTTCTCAACCCGTCTACGTGATACGTTATGCCTGCATTTGATGGGAAATTAATAATAATCAATGTGTTCTCTTTTTTTCTGGTCGGTCTGTTCCTGGTTTTATGGATTGGACCCGTAACCGGACCAACCCGATCGAGCTGAACCGGGTGAGCCTGTACCCCATCTGTACTGTTCCAGCTTCTGAACCAGGGGAGCTTGTACCCTGTTTGTACTGTAACAGCTTGTTCTGGGCGTGCACATATGCTTCCGTTCTGAATTTATCTATATGGAGTGATTTCGAAGTTTAAGGTATGTAATTGATGCGTACTTTAAGGTTGAATACTTATTGGACTTGTTTAACTTAAATAAGCCAGCATCTTTTAAGCGGTTAACTTAAATAATTGTCGATCTTAATCATTAAGAACTTTGGTCTCAATATTATTTTATTCTATTGCATATGATATTGGCTATATCGAATGATGTCTTTTGTTCAATTGGTTGAACCAACTCGATTCAAATATTTGGGCTCAGAAGTATTTGTGCATCATTATTGTGTGTACTTGATGTGTAAACCATTCATGATATTTTTTTTTCCAAATTTAAATGTTTAGTGGGATGCAATCCACTTGCTGGACTATTAAAAAGTCAGTAACTTCAATCCCAATTTTTGTAAAAGATCTTACAAAAGATGATATGAGTCAGAAAATTTCCATTTCTCTACTTCATCCATGATACTAACGAACCAGTATAAGTTGAAGTATAACAACAAGAGAACTATCTTTAGTGAGATTCTCTTGGCCTGTCGAGATAATGAATATTCTCAAATTAAGCTAATTAAATGTAGCAAAATTGAAAATGGAAAGAACCCCGAAGTAACGAGGGTTAGACGTACCGACTCATATAAAGCATGTGAAAAAGGACATATATATCATGAGACAAAGATGTTTTTTTTGTTTTCCCCCAGTAGTAATGACACCAAAGTACATGTATCAACTGAATATGGGATGAAGCTAAAATATAACTCTAGCTCCCATCATAAATGAAAGAGTTGAAATGCACCTGGTCATAGATGTTGGTATATACAATGTAATGTGTGTATCATAATAGCAACCAATTTTCACATCAACTTTAATGGCAACAAGAATTTTGCCTGGCCAATTGACTATCTTATTCAGTTGATCTAGACCCAATATCTGCATTTATGGAATGAAAACACGAGACATAAATTCTCTAAAGAACTTGAGATATATTGGGTGAAATGTAATATATATTCACTCTAAAGTACTTGAGTTGAACCCCACTTTTGTTACGTAATAAGGCCACACCACTTATTAAAACTCTCAAGACCCAAATTTCTAACTGATAGTTTAAGGAATTTACAAAAGTTGTTGAACTAACTCCTTCCAATGTAACCACAATGATTGGATCATCGATCAAAACACTGCTCAAAATTTGTTGCCAAGATGGAACAAAGACTAAAAGTCGCATAAGCTCTATATGTACTAAGAGCTAATCACACCTCTTGTTAAGTTCAAAGGGTGTTTCTGCGTGAACTATTACCTTCCTTTTTGGAAACTTACAGTGAGAATGGAGTTGATTACATCTATAAATTGTTTGTAATGAATGTTGAAGGAAGCATATTCTTAGAAAATCAATGTGTCAATCTAGTGAATTGTAAATCACTGGAACTTGAGTTATGAATCCATCTTAACCCCAACAATGAACTGATTGGGATTGATTTATAAAGACTTTTGATATAACCATAAGGCACATTGGTTGTGACACGATGTTCCGTTTTGAAAGTACTAACACGAACATCACATCGTTTGAGTGTACATACAATGAACTAATAGAATGCGAAGTTACGGCATTTATCACTGTCAGTAATTTCTAAAGTTACTAGATTTGCATTGTCTCTCCCCATTATGATTTAAAGTAAGAAAGCATGTCACTCATATTACAAAGTCTTTCTTTAGTAATACATGATTGAGACCATCATGTTTTACTTAGATGCAAATGGTAAATAACTCATTCTTCAAAGAAATAAAGTGATGTTAGTGAACATATCCATGAAGAATGCGGGCCATTCAAGTGATTTATGGCTCTGGTGGATGATTCGACGCATTGAATTAGTTATTGTTCACAAAAAACGATGCGTTTAATTTTTTGAAAAACTCATAGCACATATTACACAATGCAAAGTGCAAAGGCTCACCACCCATGTTAATGCCATAGAATTTACATCAAAAGGAACCGATGAATATTACATGTTTAATAGGATCAATATAGAGCATCTCATACCCAATGGTCTCACAGAGGCTACCATCAAAGATTATAGATGGTGTCTAAGGCATAGGTTATGTGTACCAACCTGCCTTTAAATGCTTGGGGAATATGCAATATTAGACCCATCTTCACTTATTCGTTTTACACCCACAATTGGTCAACCATTCTTTGCGTACCAGTTGGTAACTGGATATAAGCCTGACATTTTGTGTTCTTACGCATTTTTGTTTGCACTATATATGTGCCCTTACGACTCCACATCGTACTATGATGGGTCATCAAAATGATTAAGTGACTATGTTGGACAAGAATTTCCAACAATTATCCGCATTTTAAAACCTTTGGCATGAGATCTCTTATCGCTAGATTTGCGGGTGATCACTTTAATGAGACAGTCTTCCCATCGTTAGGGGGAGATAAGAAAAGTATTTTATAAGGGAACGACAGGAATTGTCGTGGTGTGTTCCCAGTGTGTCTCATATTGATTACAAATTCTTTATGAAAGAATAATCGATCTTTAGAATGTACATTAATGTCGCTAAAGTGATGAGATCACACATACTAGCTGCAAACACTACACCATTTCCAGGATTTTGTCACATGCTATACCTGTTACTTATTGATTTTGTAACGGTTATCACTGTACTAACACTACACCAAATTCTGGGATTAGAAACAGAACCAGGCCGTTGCTAAAACGGGTTGTAACGGCCCTCGTCTGTTGCAAAAGTGGGTGTTACATTTTTTTTAACGGCTTTGTGGCCGCATTACTTAATTATTTTTGTATCGGCCCTCGTAATGTGCTTGAGCCGTTTTTAATTTGCCACGTGGTAACAGCTCAGGGCCGTTACGAATTTGTTTTGCAACAGAGCTGTTGTAACAGCTAAGAGCCGTTACGAACTTTTTTGTAACGGCAAAAAAATTACTGCCGGTCAACCTTGACCTGGTCAAAATTGGTCAATATTGACCAATTTTGACCAGGTCAAGGCTGACCGGTAGTAATTTTTCTGCCGTAAATAAGCCGGAATTCTAAATTCAATACATTCATGATCACACTCAACAACAATTTCTTCAATCTATGCAAAAGAACATTCATTCAATTCATAATCACATTCATTCAATTCATCTCAGGTTCATATAACAAAGAAACTGAACATATAACAAAGAAACTGAAATTTATGTAAGTACCAAATTTCTCTAAGTACCAAATTTCTCAAAGAAAATTTCTAAAGGAATACATAGAAATACAAACTTACTGCCTACAAAACTTGAATACATGAAACTTACAAAGCGTGAAGCTCCTTTGTTCTACATCATTCAAATAACAACAATGACTAGTTCATTATATCCTTTGCGGGCTTGCTTTGTTGAAAGCTTGGGCATCGAGAAAACTCATGTAGGCAATCCTGCCAAAATACAACAGCGGGATTATTATGACAAGTCCTAAAGCAAGTCAAAGATAGACAATTGCAACACGATTTACAAATCACGCTTACCTCGGATCAAGTGATTCTTAGTGTTAGGACTGCCAAAGCCTTGACAGGTTGGAGGCTATAATATTTTTATGGTAACAAAATACTGAGAAAACTGATAAAAGTAAAGCAAAAACATATGCAAAGTTGAAAGGCAAGAAAACACTATTGACAAAAAGAACCTGCAGCACGATAATAGTTTGGCAAAAGACCACTAAACTAGTTCGACTTATAGGACTTTTTTCCATTCCACATCCAACTCATTATGCGTAGTAAGCATCTAGTTTACTTCACCAATATACAGGAACTCAACAGATGGTATTCAACAGCAAAGACCAGCAGCAAAGTTGATATCAAAGTTCATACAGAATATATTCTTACGAAATTCCGAAGAAAAAAAAACATGGTGTGGCACTTTCGAATGTCTAAGGTTTTTTTAATGTTTTACACAGATACATAAGAGAAAAAGTTCAACCACGGACAGTGAAATCCACTTATGCAGAAATGAAAAACAACTGTAAATACCAACATATGCATGTACATACCACTTCATCTTTGAATCGGGGAAACTAGCTGTCAATGGTACCATAAAAACAGCAAAACCTCTGGACACTTTTTTCATAGTTTGCGCAGCGGGATTTCCTTGCAAACCATCTTGCATATTAAACTATTGAAACACAAAAAATAGTTTAGTTGCATTTAACAAAGTAGATGCTCGATCGTAGAGAGTATAATCAAGGGTACCAGGTACTTAATAATCTTACCTCCACTGATATCAAAAAAGTCAGTGCTGTCACAATAGGTAAAATGTATAAAGGATCTGGAGTTGTGAGATCAGTAAACCAGAAAGCTCCACCCTCTTTGAAAGATGGAATTTTCTCCACCATGTTTGTAATCTGCAAGAGAAGTTGCAAGAAGAGAAGAGTAAAAATATGTTAACATGAAAACAGTAAACCATGACGTAGAAGAATCTATAGAAATAGAAACAAACAACCAAGTAAATGAGAGAGAGAAAGAGAGACATGGATATCTTACAGCCAGGTAAAAACTGATGAAAATAGGACCTTGAATAAGTATTCCCTTTAATGGTGTAAATGGAGTGACTCCGTACCTTGAAAAATCAGTCACCGAAGAAAAGAAACAAAGGTGAGCACAAAAGCAAAGAGATGCAGAAGAAACGGCACAGGATTTCTATGATTCCTAGCTAAAATGTAAGATACGGATACCTAAAGAGCTTAAAAATCAAGATGTTAATTGGCGTTTTTGGCGAGGATGACTAACAAACAAGGTCAGCAAGAAGATCATCCTCTTGAAATATTAACTTCAAGTCATCCTCCTTCAAATAAGGGGATGCCAAAGTTCAGGCACCTAATCCATAGATGACATGAAAAGACTTGCTTACTCATTGAATAACGCTTTCAAACGTTGTTGACCCTCAGCCATTGATATAGGTTCTTCGCTTTGGAAAAGGAAAAAGTATTTGATAGATCATATACCAAAGGTAAATCAATGCAGTAATTTTTGATGGTCTTATATAGGTATGTTCTTTCTGTTGACAAAATGTTTAAAGTACGGAGTTACATACTGAATCACTCATCTGCGCTTTAATCTCCTCCAAGCGTGGTCTCAGCAACTGCGTCATACAAACATAGATTCGGCGACAATTAAGTAACAAAGCTCAAAAGGAAATGAGAAAAGTATCGCTTAGTCAGTGATTGAAATCTTAAAGTTCCATGTAGTCATCAATTTGACTAACATATAACCTGAAGACCACTAAGAAAGCACAGTACATTCTCAATGCACACACAGGATATCTAAGAGTACAAAGAGAGACGAGCAACAACGCCAGCTTACAGTAAGTTTTGAGGTGGATTTAAGTTGCTCTATCAGAAGAGGAACCGTGGCAGTTCGAATCAAGAGAGTAGATAAAACTATTGCAAGCCACCTGCAATGAAGATTAAACCATGAAACAAAATTTGGAAAGCAAACACTGGTATGCATTGGGAGACTATCTTACATATAATGAGAAGTCATTTTACCAATTAGGATTATGAAAGCCATCAATCAAATACTGCAAGGCTGCCACAGGAGGAAATGATTCAGCAGCTGCAATAGACACTTCACTTACAACAGGAGCGTTGCAAAAATTTTGGGAAGGTCTGATGATAAAAATATAAACCTAAACCCTAAGTGCCTCTGCAACAACAACAACAAACATAAAACACGAATTTTTTCAATCAAAACCGTTTCCATTCATTAATCAAATCAAAACCATTTCCATCCATAAATACCTTCAGGTCAGCTCATTACCTTCTCAAATTATTCTCCATGTCTGCACAGCTCCACTGAACCCATCTACAACGTCAAGACACCATCAAAACTACCCCAAAACTGCAATCACCAGTATTAGCCACCACATCCATCATTCAACTTTGTAATATCAAGATTAAGCCTATTCGAACCCCATCTTCTTGACAGACACAGATTCAATTTCACAAAGACACCCATCTTCTCATTCTTTTCTTAATCATTCTCTGTCACAGCAAACCCAGATTTCAATTCCAATCAACAACAGATCTCGATTTCAACCCATTTAATCTCTTCCATTCAACCACAATCACCAACAGAATCTTATTCATCTGAATAATGACATACCCCTACTCTGAACCATTTACCGCAAACCCATACCACCATCATCTGCATCAGAAGCTCAACCTCTTTTCTGCTTATTTCTTCATCTCACATCTTCTTTATCTTCTTATTTTAATCTCTGCATCACTCACAGATTCGATTAATAATTAACACAATCACATACATTGATTTCCTACTTCTCAGCAAGATCATCTTCTCGATCTTGTTTCTCTGAATGATTAACAGAGCCGCCATGCTTTCTCTCTGAAAACGAATCTAGGGTTTTCATAACAAATCTGATTAAAAAAAAACAAAACGAGTATCTATAGAGAAAATCAATAATCAGATCTTTGAACTTGAAAATGAAATCGAAATCAAAACCGAAAATGATGACGAATCTAAGTATCTTCAGTGAAGAAAAAAAAAAGGGAAGAGAGGCGGAGGAGAAAAGAGAAAAGAGAGAGAGCGAGAATGAAAAATCCATTCTCTAAGGTAGGAGGAGAAAACCCTTATGCAGGGGAGGAAATATCATCTAGTACTTCCTATGTTGGGTGGAAAAAAAATAGCAAGCGTGTGAATGGCACACGCATATACTCTAGGTGTTACGATCCAGGTGTGACGAAGCATGTGGCTGGCACGCCTATAAAAAAAATTCGTAACGGCTGGCCACTTGTTACTAATTTTTTAAAAATTATGAATGTCGTTACTATTACGAAATTTTCGTAACGGCCATTTGTAACGGGAATTTCGTAACGGCCAGTAAGCCGTTACGAATTGCTGTTACTAATCTGGGAATTTGGTGTAGTGTAAATAGGCCGTTATTAATAATTGTGATGGTATTTTGTAACGGTTTTATCTGTGACAAAAGGCAGAAATAGTCACATATAAAAAGCGTTACAATAATTAATAGCCACAATTGACCAAATTTTATGATAGCGACACGTGTCATTTTTGTCACATTTATCTTAACGGTTTTAACTGTTACTCTCTATTAACCACAATTCAGAGTATGACACGTGTCATAAAGAGTCACATTTACAGCAACGCTTATAACTGTTACCGAATCCTTGCAACGAATTCTTCGGCGACATGTGTCCTTTTTTGTCACGGTTAAAGTAACCCATATTAGTGTTGCCATGAATTTGTAACAGTTAATCATAGGACACGTGTAGTCCTTTTGTCATGGCCTATGATGACGCGTGTTATTTTTTCTTCACAATTTGTGTCACAGTTATAACCGTGACAATTTTTTCTGTTACAATTAAAAATAATGGGTAGCCCAGATCATTTTCATGGACCTGGCCTTCCGGTTCACTGAGGCACGTAATACAATTAAAACTGAACTTGGAACCCAGGCCTGCAATTTCTTATTTTTCAATCTGCAGTTCATGCATTCTCAAAGAATATTCATACATTCATTACGAACACAAGTAGAATAGGCTCGTTCCATTCGTTATGAAATTTAACCCAAAACAATTCAAAGCTAACAGTCTGAGCTGCCATAAAGCTTCTCAAAGTAATGCAGCCCTTTAATGACGCGTAATATGTCCAGCATGTGCCTCGCCATCAAGCCTTTAGTATGTAAACCCAAGCTGAATAAAAAATGGTATTCAACAATCAATGTGACGGGATGACCGATTCAATCATTCAAGAAAGTGAAAACAAATTGTTAGTAAAATTTTATTAAGAGCAGAATTGTACACTTGTCCTAGTGTTGGCTTGATCCTTGGGAGCAAGCAGTTTTTGGCAACTGAAATGACTTGGTACAGAGGTTTGGCCACTCGTCATTACTGGAGAACAAGAGCAATGCTAGTCACGCTAGCACCTAATCTAGGCTCCGCGTAATTTTCATCTAAATGTCAATTTACATCATATCAAAGTCTTTTTGTTCGGGAAGGCTTACTACTCTTCTCAAAGACTCCCAACAATAGATGGTTCACATCAGATTAGTATCACACCGCACTGAAGTTATCTATCAGTGAAGTAATCTATTACCTACATTATGAAAAAACAGAAACTGACCATCTTGTACCATCTAAAGCAGTGATCAAAGTTATGATACAAAGATTCTTACTTGAGCCAAGTAGTTCACAGATTGCTCGCTGGCGGTGGAGGGCATCCATATTTCCAAATGATCTACCTTATAACTGTTTAAAAGAATGCATTCTATTAGTGAGAAATCATAACCATGCCCTGAGTCACTTATCATCCATGATATATATTTGTAAAATGCTCATCCCATTGAAATTCCAAATAAATTAGATAAAGTGCACATACACCATATGGCATTGCTCGAGAATGATGAAGAATAAAATAAACAGGATGCTCAGAATCAATTATATAAACAAATAATTATATTGGTGAATCAAAAATAAATCTACACTAGTTTTTAAACTTCTTTACGAAGATGGCTGCGAAATAGCTAGCCAAGAAAAATTATTAACATACTCGATCTCTTCCTTGTTATTATATTATGCAGCCATACACCTGACTAATACTGTCGTTGTGAAGGTTATAATTAAGAACAAGTTCATCAGGAAATGGTGGAAGTTCATAACCATACTCAGACCTATCAAAGCCTCCTCCAACATCACCACCTTGTAATCCAAAGTAGAATAGAAAACTGGACTAACAAACATAATCTTGTAATGCAAAAGTATGAATGAGTAGCAGATAAAACTTACATCGTGCCAGCCTTATCCTCTATTATCTTGATAAACGCCTTAACCAAGTCTGCAGACGGACAATTCGTCTCAGTTATCTTGCAATGCTTTTGATTATTATTTCTTTGAATAACTACAGTGCCTACAAAAATAAAGTTGGGGTAAAATTAAGCCTACAATGGTGGATCAGCGAAAACCAAATGGTGTTGTTTCTCAGTTCAAATATAATCGGTAAGTTTAATCAATTACTTGATATATTACAATTTTGACTTTTTTTTTGTGCTTTCTTCAGTTTTGGAGTTTAAGAGCTGGAGTTAGTGCTTTTCAGATGTTATACTGAGGAACTTCAGGATTAAAAACAACCAATTTATGTTCCTTTATTGCATGCTACCGTTGAAACTTTTTATGGAACAGGTTCTAAAGCAGACATGGATAAATCTATTGTGCAGAAGTTAAATACATACCAACACAGACCACACTAATTGGAAATAACAACAACAATTAAACAGGTACAAAATCTTAGTTAAAGTACATAGCTGTGTTATCCTGTTGAAATGCTAACCACATAAATCAGAGTTCAAGAGAAGGCCAACCGTATTTAGGGGCACTGCACTAATCCGACAGACACTTGGTAACAAACGATTGACTTTACTTTCTGAAACCCTTCTTTGTTAGATTATGCCTTCAACTTGTTAAAATATACAGGTTTTAGTATAATACCAGTACGTTAGTTTAATGAAGCTAACAACAGACGAACGAAAACAACCGGGCAGTTGTAAATCCTCCCTATGCCAGCTCGAGCAAGGGAAGGCAAATACGTCAATTATAGACGGGGGAGTTGTAAATCCTCCCTGCCAAGCTAACCAGGGTCATTCAAATTAAATATTTGAAATATAGACAGATTCCAATTAAATATTTCAAGCTAACCTGGTAAGCAAGAATGTGGTCATTCAAGGTTCCTCTAGCTTTCAGCTCTTGCATGATCAATCTGATGCAATCCTCCATCTGATCGCTATAAGATCTCCTACATCCTCGACATAAACTGTTACTCCATAAGCGTTGAAGAATATCATCACCTAAAATGCTATCACAAAGGTAAGTAACTAATGGAAGCCGCCAAAACAAAAGAACAACATTGATTGTGAAAATGTAGAAATGTTCTCGTTTAGAACAGGAAACTAACAAGGAAACTACCTCCTCAGGATTAGAGAATTTTCATAGCTCTGCTCTATCAAGTTATCCATGGACTCAATATAACCTCTACATTGATACCACGACTTTATAATGGAGACAGGTAGCCTTCACAGATACGAGTCTTCGCTAAAAATCAAAAAACTTGGTTAATTAGTCATGGTGACATAAAATTTAAATTTTATTCAAAAAAATTATTAAGAACTATCGGCGAAGAACCACCTGAACATGTCTTGAAGAACACGGATGCTTGACCCACTTGTAAATATGGAGTACTGAGGGTAAAGTGGTGGCACAACAAGTCTCATATGAATACTTTCAAGTAAATTCCATAAACACATTCATCGGTTTTCCCACTGCGCATACAGAAAAATACATATTAAAATGACAAAATATTATAATGTTTAAAAACCACCAATTTCGAAATATTTACCTCCTTTAGGGCACAAGGCTTGGATTTCTAAGGTTAATTTCACCGCCTCGTCAAACAATGATGTCACCTCAGCAAAACTTTTCGTGTTTTTAACGATCTAATTTTGACATATTCCATATGCAGGTGTCTTTGCCTAGATAAAAAAGATAAAATTAATCAATTACTAAAAGGATGAAGAAAAGATGAGCAGAAATAACCACAAACTATATATAAACATACATACTTGGTTTAATGCAATGTGACTAAGGCCATCATTGTTTGGTTGCAAGGACCCCCTTGAAAAACTTACCTGCAATACAAAGATACTTATTTGGTTAAGACGTATTACTGAAATTTTTAGACTATCAATATAATGAATTCATTGAACTATATTTACTGACCTCTGAGCCATTTTTTTTAAACTTCTCCTGCTTTCTATAAAAGATCAGGGTACCAGGTGGACCACAAAGAGATCTTTGAGTCGAAGTGGTCACTACATGTGCATGTTCGAAAGGAGAAGGAAAAATTTGACGTGCAATAATCAAGCCACTAATGTCTGAGATATCAGCCAACAGAATAGCATTCTCCCTGTCGCAGATCTATAAGCCCATGGAGAGAATTTGCATTAAATTTAAATCAGAACAAAAGAAATAACTACAACAATGACCACTGAACCCGGACATTGAAAGCACTCATTCCAGAGTGGTATGGAAAACATTAAAAGCAGAGCTATAACGTTTGCAGTTGATTCTAATTTTCTTTCTAATATTTACAACAACCAACATGTTGTTCAGTTATGTAAACAATGGACCTCTAAGAGTAGTCATGACCACGAAGCCGATCGGCTTTACGCATCTTAGTCACAACAAGGTGGCACATCAGGAAGAGCACCAACTATGTATTTCAAAACAAGACACTTATCCTAATTATACTGTTACACAAACCTTACAAAGTATCAATTATGAGATTTGACCTCCGTTAGAATTCAGTTATAGCTTCAGAGCCTCTTAATCTTAGTGGAATAATGGTAGGAGCTTAAAGATGTTTTCCTACGTGTATAACTGCAAGTGCACAGGCGCTGTTGGAGGCGTGGCAAGCACGAATCGATCCTCGGGAAATGGGGTTCTTTGTGGTGTTTATCCTAGTGATTTACTAACTGATTTCCAGAGAGATGTTACACAAATGTTGTTGCTTTGGTTGTCGATACGACAAATTGGGATTGTGACAGTGAACTAAGGTATCAAACAAGCAAGGAATGTTGTAAACAAATGGTTGAGTGGCACTAGAGTGATTGAATCCACTCTCTAAACCTATGCTAAGGTAATATAAATTATCACTTTGTTCTTATGCCTTCCCTTGGAGGTCTTAAATGGACAATTATATAACTAATTTCCCTTGCTTACTCCTAGTATCAATGGTCTTCTTACAATACCATTGATCACAAGCAAACTCAGTTCTTCTAGCTAACTATTTTCCTAAGCATGATAAACAATAAGAACAATCTGAGAATTTGATTACTTTCACATGGAATAAGAGAGTTTCATCTTCACCCTAGCAGGGTGAATTAGAACATCATGCAGAGAATAATTACACTTGAAATTAAATTCTAAAACTAAACCCTAAAAACATACTGTCTTTCTCTCACATCAAGAACAACAATTTATACCTAGAATTTCTTCTCTAACACTCAAAACTTACAATTAATGCGAACCCAAACCTCTTTCCTCCTCTGAGTCGACCATGCATGGGTTGTTGGTGAAACCCTAGCTCCAACTATCTCTAATTTAGCTTTTAGGGTTATGGGAGAAGCTAAGAAAGAGATAGCTAGACCTAGAGAGGTGGAGCAGGCGGCTGTGGCTGCAGGCGACAGGGTAAGGAGATGATGGAGGTGGAGAGGTGGTGGCTCTGCCATGCTATGGGTGAAGGAGGGGAAGGTAAGGTTTTCTCTGCTGGTGTCGGAGAAGAAAGAGAAAAGAAATGAGAAATGGTTTTGGTCGATGGGGTGTAGGTATAGGAGATTTCGCTGTGGAGCGGGGACAGCGAAGATCGATGGGAAGGTTGGAGCGATCGTAGGATCTAGGGTATTGGAAAATCTCACGGCTCAGGATATAGGCGGTTTTGGTGTTGAGCGGGACCAGCGAGAAATGAAGTGAGGAAGGCAGCGAACGTTGGATGCGGATGGGCGAAATCTTCACGGCTCAGAGGGGACGGGCTCGGATCCGGGTGATGGGTCGTGTCTTGGAATGCTCAAGCCCATGTCTTGTGGATGGGTTGTTCCTTGTTGGGTTGCAACTGATGCGCGCGTGGGCTTTGGCTTTCAGCTCCATAGACGCTCGTCTCCAATTCTCTGCTCTTTGGCTCCTCAATTTCTCCGAGCTTTATTTATTGCCTAAAAACACAAAATTAATTAGTACAAATATTTATTCTTGAAAACAAGGAAAATACATAATATGGGATAATATCTGATTTTGAGCTCAAAAGATGAGTTAAATGCCAATAAATAGATGTAGAAATATGCAATATTTGGCACTCATCAAATACCCCCAAACCTGAATTTTACTTGTCCTCAAGTGAAACAGAAATTAGGAAATCCTAACTATAACACTGTCGCGGGTCTCTCGAATGCATTTAGCGTATGCACTAAGCCTTTAAACCCCTAGGTGTACCTAGTGGACGAGTTGTAGTCTCGTGAGGGTTTACCAAAGGTGTACCCACAAAACCTTCTCCAACTTCAGAGTGTAAAAGAGTCTCAAGCATCCAAGGAGCTATGAGGACATAGAGTTTCTGCATGCTAGTAACACGAAGTTAGAACTACCAAAGAATGCATTCTCATCCTTAAGTGTTGAGCAAGAAATAACCATACCATATGAAAGAATTGATTCGATTGTGATCATAAGCCTCGACTTCGCCTCACCAATAGGGTTTTATGATAATTGCACTCAAAAAGATCGCTTTTTTAGTCTCTCATGTGTGCAGGCAGGAATAAAGAGAGAAATCTGCACACGTTGAAGGTAAGAAGGATAACCTTCCGAAATAATTTTGGAGACTCCTGAGAGTAGTGGACAAAAAGAATCTTTTCGATGATCTCTAATAAAGGAAATCAACCATTAGCAAGGATGGGAGTACTCACTTACCTTCTCACCCGATTGGCAATTAACATTACTCTCTCTCAGCATTCATAGAAACGTCTTCAATCTTCGGTCTTCAATAGTTGATGATGAACTTCTGAACTTCACAAAAACTTGACAATTTTTTTTTTTTTTTTTTTTTTTTTAACATGAAATGAAAATAACAATAAAAACAATAAAACTTGTATTGCCTTGATTTCATAAACTTCACTAATTCTCATCTTATTTTCTTTTCTTTTCTTTGTTGCACGTAAACCTTGGACTATTTCAACTTTTCTTCAAATATTCTGATGGTGCTCCGCTTGCTGATGATGATGTGTTTCTATGAATCTGTTGATGTTGTTGAGAGGGAGAGAGTGATGCTAGCGCAAATCGATATTTAGAAGGAGTTTTCATCTTTAAACGTCACCCTCATGATTGACAAAATTAGCACTCAAGAGATCAAAAATAGTCTTTGAAAGTGGTGCGAAGTTGGGTAGCTCACCATTCCTACCCGGAATTGACGACGGTGACACACACTCTAACTTGACTTTTCTAGAAAGTTGCAAAAAATGAAGGTTGGTGCCTCGCTTGATGTAAAATGGGTAGTCTCCACTATGGGTGATCACAATTCTACTATCGAATATCTAAACAACACCTAATTCGCCCCCCCGGTATGGTTAAATCCAACTTTAACGCTCTAATCAACTAAGAAACCCGATTGTGTTCTCCAGTACTTCTAAGTTCTGTTATTTCGGTCAGACTCTCTATGTAAACATAGCTAGAAGCATGCTAGTGACTCTAAGATCTCTAAAAGTTTGAGGTTTTTATGTACATATTTACAAAGAGTTTTTTTTTTTTTTTTTTTTTTTTTAAATAAAAGACTAAAAACTCTAAATGCAAATGCAAATGTACCCCCAAACCTAAATCAAACATTGTCCTCAATGTGTCAACAGATAATAAGAATTTAAACAGTCACATACCAAGAGAACTATGTTGAGTAGAGAAAAGGGAAGAGATTACCGGATGTACAATGATGTTGCTAAACCAAAGGGGGATGAATGCTTTGAAAGCAAACAACCAGAGCGCAAGACAAAAAGGTTGGTTAGCACAAATAAGAACTATGCAAAAAGAAAAAGAAAAGGGAAAGAAAATGGATTTTTAGTCCATATGTATGTACACAAGTGAACTAGTCTAGTCCACATAGATGGGGTCTTCTAGGTCGACGGTCTCAACTTCCTCGTGGAAGATGCTCCGAAATGGTTTCAATCTCGACCATTGACTTTGAAGATGTTCTTGGTTCCGGGTTTTCAATTTCAATAGCTCCATGGGGGAAAACGGTGCGTACCAAGAATGGTCGACCATCGAGAACGTAGCTTTTCCGGAAACAAGTGCAAACGAGTGTTGTACAATAAAACTTTCGACTGGTGTGAAGGACTTGCGCAGAATGCGCTTGTCGTGAAACACTTTCATTATTTGTTTGTACATTTTGGCACTATCATATGCATCATTTCTCAATTCTTCTAACTCATTGAGTTGAAGTTTTCTTTGGTTACCAGCTTTATCAAGATCAAAATTCAACTTCTTCACAGCCCAGTATGCACGGTGTTCTAACTCTACAGGGAGATGACATGCTTTACCGTACACAAGTCTGTAAGGAGACATCCCAATGGGAGTCTTGTATGCAGTTCTATAGGCCCACAAAGCATCATTTAAACGCAAAGACCAATCTTTCCTAGAAGGATTGACAGTGTTCTCAAGGATATGCTTAATTTCCATATTAAAAACTTCCACTTGGCCACTGGTTTGAGGATGGTAAGGTGTTGCGACCTTATGAGTGATTCCATACTTGCGCACTAGTGATTCAAAGGGTCTATTGCAGAAATGACTACCTCCATCACTGATTATTGCTCTAGGTGTTCCAAAACGGGAGAAAATGTTTTCCTTAAGAAAAGAAAGAACTACTTTATGATCATTTGTCTTGGATGCAATGGCCTCTACCCACTTAGAGACATAATCAACATCAACAAGAATGTATAACTTACCTTCAGAGTTAGGAAATGGACCCATGAAATCAATACCCCATACATCAAACAGCTCAACAATCAAAATGGGTTGTAAGGGCATCATGTTTCTCTTAGAGATACTTCCTAATTTCTGGCATCGGTCACAAGCAACACAAAAGCATGGCTATCCTTAAACAGTGTTGGCCAATAGAAACCGCTTTGCAAGATCTTTGCAGCAGTTTTCTTGGCACTAAAGTGGCCTCCACATGCATGGTCATGAGAAAGAGATGACGTCCCTTTGTTCAGAATTGGGGACACATCTCCTAATGATTTGGTCTTGGCAGTACTTAAACAGATATGGGTCATCCCAAAGGAAATGTTTAACTTCAGCCAAGAATTTAGAACGGTCTTGTTTAGACCAATGCAAGGGCATTCTACCTGTAGCAAGGTAGTTCACGATATCAGCAAACCAAGGCATTTCAGACACAAGCATCAATTGCTCATCAGGGAATGATTCCCTAATTAGCATAGATTCATCAGCAGATTCAACATTCAACCTAGACAAGTGATCAGCAACAACATTTTCTGACCCTTTCTTATCTCGCATTTCGAGGTCAAACTTTTGTAACAAGAGTATCCATCGAATTAGACGAGCCTTAGCATCTTTTTTAGACAAAAGATATCTCAATACAGCATGGTCAGAATATATGATGACCTTAGACCCTATCAAATAAGATCTAAACTTATCTAATGCAAACACAACAGCTAGCAACTCTTTCTCAGTTGTGGAATAATTCAGTTGAGCATCATTAAGTGTTTTACTAGCATAGTAGATCACATAAGGAAGTTTGTCTACTCGCTGGCCCAGAACAGCTCCTACAGCATAGTCAGACGCATCACACATAATCTCAAATGGTAATGTCCAGTCAGGTGGTCTGACTATAGGGGCAGATGTAAGGAGAGCCTTCAGTTGCTCCCATGCTTCTTTACAAGCATCATCAAAGACAAATGCAACATCTTTTGCAAGAAGATTACACAAAGGTCTTGAAATTTTACTAAAGTCTTTGATGAATCGGCGGTAAAAACTCGCATGGCCTAAGAATGATCTTATGTCCCTCACAGAATGAGGTTAAGGCAAGTGTTGAATGAGATCAACCTTGGCTTTGTCTACTTCTATGCCTTTTTCCGAGATGATATGCCCTAGAACAATGCCGGAGTGAACCATGAAATGACATTTTTCCCAATTCAAAACCAAATTCTTTTCCTTACACCTAATCGGCACACAAGTGAGGTGATGCAAACACTCATCAAAAGAAGACCCAAACACAGAAAAATCATCCATGAAAATTTCAAGAAACTTATCTACCATGTCAGAAAATATGCTCATCATGCAACGTTGAAAAGTAGTGGGTGCATTACACAACCCAAAAGGCATACGACGGTAAGCAAATGTTCCATAAGGACAGGTAAATGTGGTCTTTTGTTGGTCTTCGGGTGCTATGTGAATTTGGTTGTAGCCAGAATAGCCATCTAAGAAACAATAGTGACTATGTTTTGCTAACCTTTCTAACATTTGGTCAATGAAGGGAAGGGGAAAATGGTCTTTTTTTGTTACTGTGTTCAGTTTTCTATAGTCAATACAAACTCGCCACCCTGTGGTCACACGGGTGGGGACAAGTTCATTCATCTCATTTTGAACTAAAGTAATGCCAGACTTTTTGGGTACTACCTGAATAGGATTGACCTACTGGCTATCTGGAACCGGGTAAATGATACCCGCATCAAGCAGTTTCAAGATCTCACCTTTGAAAACATCTCTCATATTGGGGTTAAGTCTCCTTTGCATTTCCCTAGATGGTTTAGTGTTCTCTTCAAGATTTATATGATGCATGCAAATTGTGGGACTTATACCCTTAAGATCTGAGATGGTCCAACCTAAGGCTCCTTTATGTTCTTTAAGTACTTCTAAAAGTTGACTTTCCTGTTCTGTGTCTAAACATGATGCAATAATCACAGGTAAAGTATCAAAAGGACCTAAGAAAGCATACTTCAAGGTATCAGGTAATAGTTTCAAATCAAGCTTAGGTGGTACTTCGAGAGGTGGGGCAGATTTGGAATCAGAGAGTGGAAGTGGTTCCACTGCATTCTGCCATTTAGCAATATCCATGGGTGGAACAGATTCAAGCAAAGAGTGAATATCACCAATGTACTTAGACTCGAAGAGATCTAAGTCAAAGTTATCTAAACATGCTTGTAAAGGGTCCACTGACAAAATGTCGGGCAAAGAGTCTTGGATCAGACTCTCAATCATGTTAAACTCATGCAAATCAAGTATCATCACAATCAATGGGTTGTTGACTAGTGTTAAAAACATTCAGCTCTACGGTCATGTTACCAAAAGACAATTTCAACACTTCATTACGACAGTTGATGATGGCATTGGACGTCGCCAGGAAAGGACGTCCTAAAATCACAGGAGTGTGATTACTTGGGTTTTGCACGGGTTGAGTATCTAAGACGATGAAGTACACGAAAGAAAAATTTATCAACCTCCGATTAACACATCTTCGACAATACCACGGGGATTTTCACAGATCTGTCCGCTAATCGTAGCGTAACAGTGTGGGCTTCACTCCCCAAGGCCCGGCTTGCACATACACAGTATGGCAATAGATTCACACCTGGCTCCTAAGTCTAGTAACGCCTTTTCGACCACATGGTCACCTATGGTGCATGTAATTGTTGGACTACCTGGGTCTCTAAACTTAGTGGGAATCTTGTTTTGGATTATGGAGCTCACTTGCTCAGTGAGAAAGGCACGCTTATGCACATGAAGCTTTCGCTTTTGTGTGCACATGTGTCCTTCAAAACTTAGCATAGGTGGGTATTTGTCTGATTGCTTCGAGAAATGGAATGTTTATGTTAAATCTTTTGAACATTTCCAAAATTTCATTGTATTGGTTACCCCCCTTCTGTTGCACCAGCCGTTGTGGAAATGGAGCAACAGGTACATGACTTGGCAAAGGAACATCTATATTGGTAGAATTCTTGGGTTTATCAACATGCTCAGATTCTTTCTCTACAATAGATGTTTTCTGCGGTGTTGTGTGTACTAGTGAGTCTGATTTAGACTCGCTTGACGGTGGTACACCTACATTGTTCTCAACAACTCTACCACTACGGAGAGTGGTGACAGCATTCACATGACTATATGGAGTTTCATTGCAGGTAGAGGAGCATGCTTGAAACACATTCTTTGGATTTTGTTGGGGTTGACTAGGGAATTTGCCTTTCTCTCTCTCATTCAATGCATCACAGATTTGACCCATCTTAAGTTCTAGACTTGTGAAACGTTGGTCGGTAGTTTTCTGAAGTTGTGAAAGATTTTGGGTTAACATACCGACACAGTCTTCAAAGCTAGGCTTTATTCTCTGAGTGCGAGGGTGTGGTTGTACTTGGGGGTTTCTAGGATATGAGTATCCTTGGTTGTTATTTTTGGTCCCCCTTGTACAGGCCCTTTGGACCATGAGAAATTAGGGTGATTCCTCCACCCCGGGTTGTAGGTTTGAGAATACGGGTTGTTCTCTTGCCTATGGTATAATGCATTGGCTTGCTCGGTTTTGGACTCTTGAAATGCATGTAAGTCTCGGATAGTTATCCACTAAGTGGTCGAGCTATGGCATGCGGCACAAGTGGCCATTTCAATTTGGTCACGGAGAGTAGGGGCATTAGATTTCATATTCTTTTGCAACTCAAGCATTTCTATTCTCAGGGCCAAAGATGCCATTTTTGCATTTCCATCAAAGTCGCACTCGATTCTATGAACATTACCTACATGGGTAGTCCTTTTTGGTTCACGGATGGACTCCCATTGTTGAGTCTTTCGGCGACTTCGATTAAGAAAGTCCAAGCCTCATCAGCACTTTTGTCAATAAATGCTCCATTGCACATTGACTCGACTGTGGTTCGGGTTCTAACATCTAGACCCTCATACAATATTTGCACGAGTCTCCATTTTTCAAAACCATGGTGGGGACATTGGAGTAGTAATTCATTGAATCTCTCCAAGTACTTTGCTAGAGTTTCGTCTTCTAATTGCACAAAACCATTTAGACTCTGGCGAATTGTCGCCGTCTTGTGGTTTGGGAAAAACTTTTTGAAAAACTATTTTGTGAGGTCATCCCACGTTCTAATGGACTGTGGTTGTAGGGCATGAAGCCATGACTTGGCTTTGTCTTTCATAGAAAAAGGAAACAATCTCAGTTTGAGGGACTCCTCTAGCATTTGGTTAAAACGCAGAGTCCCACAAATATCCTCAAAATCTCTCACGTGATGGTAGGGGTTTTCAGCATCAACCCCTCTAAACACGGGTAGCATGTGAATTGTGCTTGCTTTCGGTTCAAGCCCGGCCCCAAAGATCGGGTGGCGAGAATGATGCAAGAGGCCTCGGCTTGCCCTAGTTGGGTACATGTAGTCCTTGAGACTACGGGGTTGGTTAAGTTCCTCACCCATGGTTTTTGTTTCCGATGGGCTTTCTGATGGATTTGAGCTTTTGTGGAAGAGCTGGGTATGCTGACGATTTCGTCCGGGCGGATTCTAACTAGTCGATTTGTTTGGTCTCTAAAAGACACAATCATAGCCTAGCTGGCGCATCTAGCATGTTAACATACAATCAAGTTCGACACAGATAAGAAAAAACTACAAAAATGACACACCAATAAAAACACACAGTGCTTTAGTTTGTGCAGAGCCCAGTTTATATGGGCTTCAGTTTGTTTTGCAGCCCAGGTCATGTGCAAATGCACATCCTAGTAGTTGTGCCAAGCCCAGTGGCTGGCTGGAGCAGAGCCCAGTTTTGGGTTCAGTTTATGTGCAGCCCAGCAGTTGCACATCCCAGTTATGTGGGAAGCCTAGTGGTTATGTGCAAATGCAGTGGTTGCACATCATAGTTATGTGGGCTTCAGCCCAGTTTAGGTGGAGGGTTTATGCACAAGTTGTTCCTGTGCAGGTTAGGTTATGCACAGCACAAGAAAAACAACAATTGGGTAGGTTGGCAACTCAATCTTATGCACCGGTTATGTGCACAGAGCAACACAGAAAAGCAAAAACCACAAAGATTGACACCCAATTTCTAGCACACAGGGAGACACAAAGATTTGGTAAGTGCAGTGCGGCTTATGCGCAAGACACGGCAGCAGGTGAACAAAGAGAGTAAAGCGTGTATGGTGCACTGAGTTAAGGGATGTGCTCACTCAAGGTGAAGCATGTGTTGGGTTGTGTGTTTGAAAGACAAGCTAATTGCTAATGCAAACTTTGCTATTTAACAACTCATTCAAGTGTCACAAGATCATGCATAAGTTCCAGATATTGCAGGGCATGTGGTTCACAAGATTAACGAGATAATGGATCGGCCTAAATGTAGATATGCAACTTTACGGATGTAGCAGATTAGCTATGAACTACTCAGGCAAGTAATTTTCAAAGACTCTACAAACATTCTTGACATGAAGCGGATGCACAGTTGGTATCAACATGTTTAGTTGATGTCAACAAGGTCGGTTGACCTCAATTTTCACAAGATTTATGCACCAAAAATTCCAGGGCAGATGACAGCTCAAATCTCAATCTTTACAGGCTATGACTCACAGCTCAACAAGGTCACAGGATTACGGGTTTACAATATTACACACAAGTTGCAGCAGATGCAGGGGTCTGGCAACACTTGGCTCACCAGGTCTCACACAAGCACAGGTTCAGATGGCAACAATTTTATTCAAATGTCACAGAATCAAGCAAAAATCCCAGAGATTGAGCAATACTCAGCAAGGTATCTAGCTTATCAGAGGGTGATGGTTACAGGTAAGCTCAGGGTTGACAGAGTAAGGCTTGCTGAAGTACAAGAATACCAGCTAACCAATCTTAACCAAAGTTACTACTCAAGCTCAACATCTCTGGTGGAGCCGAGCACAAAGTATGTTGAAGCCTAGGGTTTAAAGTGAGAGGGCAACTGGTTGATTGACTCCACTTTACACAGGCTATGCTCAAGTTACACACATCACAGGTTATATCATTCATTCATCAACAAGCATGCTATATCCACATTCATGTAAGCAAGGTTGTAGTTGTAGGAAATCCTACACTACACCCCTCAATAGATTTTACTTAACTAATCCATTTGAATATGAATTGCTAAAGATTTTATTGATTATTCTCTTGAAATGTTTACAAAGAAAGATAGATCAGAGCTAAAGAAATTACAATCACTCTAAATTTTCTCTCTCCTAATGACTTGCTTAACAATTCAAAAGAACTCTCTTTATAACGAGACTTACTCGACCCTTTATATAGGGTATTACATAGTGGATGATGACTAAGTCGTCCTTTATTTTAAAGGAATCCTTCGCGAAGTATCGCGAGTGTATAAGTGTTTTTCCTCGCGACACTCCTAAATCTCGCCAAGTCTTCACACTTTTCTCATGTCCCGGGCTGTCGTCATCTCGATACGTCATTGATTTTTCTACCTTGCGACGCCTTCGCAAAGATCTTGTCATTTATTATTCTCGCGAAATATTGATGTCGCGATATTCTGATCCTACATCTTGCCTCTTCTCATGTCTTCTCTGCGAAGAAGAGAATGTCATAAGAACTTAACATTATGAAATGCCGCAATCGTTCATCTTCTATGTCGCGATCATTCATCTTTGTGCCGCTTCAATTTTGTACTTTTACACGGAATTCATTACGTATATTTCTTCTTCCATTCTATTCTTGACACGTCTCTTTCAACCGTTTATTTTTGACCATTCACGTCCCATCTCTCATTAAATGTATTTATTTTCCCGAAGACTCTTTTTCTCTATAAATAGTTTCCTCATCCCTCTCTTCTTCTCTTTTACCTTCCTTCTGCAAATCTTCTTTAACTCTCTCTCTCCCTCCGCAATTTGCGCTCCTGCTACCATAATCCTTCTACACTTTTCTCATTCTTTTGATCTTCAATTCTCTATTTATTCCCATACTTCTAACAATGGCTTCACTTGGTCGTACATACACTCCTCTTTTTACTGATGTTCAAAAGAAGCTACAGGAAAAGGGTTTCACTTTATCAACCATTCCTGATCAAGGATCTTCATCTATACTTTCTGCAAAGTTGTTTTCTGATCATCAATGTGATGATCATAAAATCATAGTCTCGCTAGGTCAACTCCTCGCAGGACTCCCTATTCCTCTATATGATCCCGAGATACCATTATTCTATGAAATCCTTGCTCATGAAAAATTCTCGCGAGCGGTTTATCAATTGAGTGGCGACTGCATCCGTTTAATGCTTGAATTCGCCAATCGTGGCGCTGGTAAAGGATCTTTATATCCTAATAATGTCAAAGATCCTAAATTCGTAGATTTAGAGATAACCGCTGAGAAGTATACTGTAGAAAACTTCTTTGCAAATTATGCGGTAATAAATATGAGAAATGACAAATCTCGCTGGGGTGCTCGACTGAAGAAAAAAGATAATGTTGATGCTGATAAACTGCTTATGCAAGATATCGACTGACATTCGGGCAATAGTACTCCTCGTCATTCCAAAGATGAGAAATGGTGGGTTGTTTCCTTATTTTTGAACGGACCCTATATCGCAGGTTCACATACACTCCCTGCGAATCTCGCAAACTATCATCCTTGGGAATTTAAATGGCCCGAGAAGGCAAAAGAGGTATATTTCTTATTTCAGGCTTTGCTTTTGCAATATTCCCTTCTTCTTACATTTACTGAATTTGCAAAGTTTATAGGTTGACAAACTGAAGAAGAGTTATGAAAGAAATCCAAAGGCGAGCACCTTGGCGATACTCCGATCGATCACGGATGAAGTAAGAAACATTTTCTTTTGTTATTTTAAACAATATTGTTGCCTCTGTTTCTTATCTTTATTCGTGTTCGAAGGTTGAAGTTGAAGAGATTGAAACTGCGAATGTTAAAGGCAAGAACAAAATCATTGCTCGCAAGAATAAATCTTCGGGCCCATCCTTTAAAAAACGGAAACTCCAATCTCCTTCACATTCTAAATCCCAAGCCAGCGAGAACTCTGACGAAGATGAAAATGAGATTGGTACTTCTTCTGCTAAGGAGAATCATTCGGATACTTCTGCTATGGCGCTATTATCTAGTGTCTTCTCTGACTCTATGCAAGGATTGGGAGATGACAATTTATCTGCTACTTGCGAAGCTCTCGCTAAAATCTACGATGCCCCGCTGTTAGAGGATAATGAGTCTTTTCGCGGAGTTTCCCGAACAATGACTCCTAGCCTTTTAAATGCTCTCAACGCTTTGGTATGTTCATATTCCTTTGTTTCTTTGTGACTTCGATTTTAAGCTTTATCTTAACTATTTCTTTACTTTCTTTTATAGTCTAGGAGAGCTTCTTTTGTTGTTGCCTCGGACCTTGAGAAAATACGCAACAACCTTGAAAAGAAGAATCTACAACTTAAAGAGAAGATCCAAGAACTAGAAACTGAAGTTGTGTCATCTCGCAAGAAGGATGAGAGAATTCAAAAATTGGAAGCTGAGTCTACTTCTCAGAAGAATAAAATATCTACTCTTCAAAGAGCAAATCAACAGCTATATGGTAAAAAAAAATTGCTCTTCAAATCATCTTCATTTTGTCATTTGCTTTTCTTTGCCTAATTTATTATTTTCGCAGACATATATAATCTCTCTGAAGAAGCCATTCTTCTCCATTCATTTCCCGAGCCTATGGACAATGATGTTCTTCTTACTCACCTCAACGAATCCTTAAGTAGTTCATCGAACAAAGTTGATTCCCTTCCATTAAATGAACTTCAAACCAAATATAGTCTTTTAGAGATTGAACATAGATCTAGTTTAGGTTTAGCCAACCGATTTAAACAAATGTATCGTGATTCCCATAAGAAAACCAAAACCTTAAGGAAGAAAATTAGTAGTCTCATAGATGACAAAGACCGCATTGCTAATAAAGGTGCACAGGCATTAGCAAAATTTCAAAAATCTCTTCTCGAAGTACAAATTGAACGAGATGAATCCCTTCGCCAGAATGCCATACTTACTGAGCGATAATAGCAAGTTCGTTCGCTTCTTGTTATAAATAATGAGGATGAATTCGCTTGGGCTGCAAAGGTTCTAGATAATGCCAGGAATAACTTAGGTGTTGATGTTAGTCTTCATGCCGAGCATACTGCCTTGGTTGAGGATATGATATCTGACATAGAAGGTTGTTTGTTATACTTTATTGTTTCTTATTTCCGTAGCATTGCTATTAAATTGTTAACTTATTGTCATATGTCTTGAGAATCCGAGAAGAGATTTCGGACGAGGATTGAAGAACTTGAGTCTCGAAAAAGAAAAACTCGCACAAGATTTTCTCTTCGCAACAACAAGTATTCTAAGTTGAAGAAACAACGCAAGCTACGAGAGCGAACTTTAACAACGATCTTGTTCGCTTTCGCAATCAAACTATTGAGACAGTTTGCAATGATCACAAGATTCCTCTTAGTTCATATCCTTGTCTTCTTAATAACATTCCTGAAGATATACCTTTCTCTGACATTTCTGATAGCGAAGCTAGTGAAGAAGAAGAGTCTGGTGAGAAGAATGATGAGATCGAAGAATCTGATAAGGAGGAAGAATCTTCCAAGAAATAACTTCCTTTTCTTCTTTTGTTTCTTGTAATATATGTATATATATCCTTTCCATTTCTGTAAACCTTCATTGTAAATTTCTTGGATTACTAAATATGAATTCAACCTTTGTTTTCAACTTTTGTAAATTTATCCTTTATTTTCTCATTTCCTTTATGCATAAATCTATCATATGAAGATAAATAACAAAATTTCATCACATGCATTCCCATACTTGCCTCTGTTATTTATTTGCAAATGAGAGATTTATTTTGAAGTTTATCATCGCGACAAGATCGCAAGATATCTTCGCGAATGAAAAAATCCTTTGATCTTGCCTTAACATTTCTTGTGTGGTCTTATTTTGCCTTCCTAGTTAAAGGTCTTATTTCGCCACTCCTCACTGCGACAAAGTCGCAGGACGTCTTTACATTTTCATGCAATGACCCATTGACCTTGTATTATCATTTCGTAAGTATTTTTGCCTCTGCAGGATGCTTTACTTGCGACAATATGACAGGCTTAAATATTCTTGCGAATATAAATTCCCATGACATTGTCGTCTTTGCGACGAAATTGCAGGACGTTTTTACATGTTTATGTAAAAACCCATTGATCTCGCCTTATCTTCATGTCAGTATTTTTGCCTCGTCAGGATCATTGCGCAAATATGACAAGTCTAAATTTCCTTTCGAAAATAAAGCCTCATGACATTTGCGTCTTTTGACACTTATCAGCTCCCTAATGGAGGGTGCCGCCCTTATCTTCTCCCTGGTTTCCCCTTCAAGGAGGCGTACATCGGCCATACAAGACTAGCTCCTCCCATCCGGTCTTAACAACAACCAGTTGTTTTCGCAGCCTCTTATCCCTTATACCTATATGGTTTATGGTTACGAGACTGCACCCTAAGTGGAGTTTTCTTCGGGCCGAGTGCAGCGTATACCAAGACTTGCCAAGAATGGCCGAGACACTTCAAATGCCCCAGGCACTCTTGGCTCAACCGTGTACCTCGGCTCCTTGAGCATACACTGACTCCTTGGAAGAGACCCTCGGGCGTCCAACCAGGGTATAACCTTATATATATAGTTGGAAATCCAAGGCATCTCTCCCGAATAGGCTTTCATGGGCCCCAAATTTCCATGACTCAGGCTTCAGGAGCGGTGTAACCTTCCCCCTGAGCCATGTCAAGAGATACCCCCTTATATGACGTACTTTAGGTCTTACATTTGCCTCTTACGAAGTATCATTCGCGAACTAGAGTGTACGCCATAAAGGTTCGTCCCATTCACTCACTCATTCAATTTTGTTAATTCAATCAATCATTCATTTTTTGATAATATCTTGTTATTTTGTTTGCGAAGTTATCGCACAATTGGTTTGTTTGTAATAATCTCATTTCAATTCTCCAATCAGATTGCCATACATTCTCGACAGCGAGATTCTCGCGTAATTCTTCTTCAACTACTATGCCTTCGTCACTAAATCTTTGTCACTTCTCGTAACTTTTCACTTCTTACACCTTTTACTCTTGCTTCCCTCTGTCTCTGCATCATTAAAATCTCTTAATAGTTCTTGTCTATCATAACCTTCAACTGCCTTCATGCCTTCATCTCGCAATGTATCTTCTCTCCTTACATTTATGTTATCTACCATCAATCTTTCTTTTCTTTGTTCCTCTTTTATATTCTTCTTCCATCCCTTCTTTTTTGCAGCTCTCTCTTCGCAGCTCTCTACATCAACCTCGTAACATCTTTGTCCTTCCATCCAATCTCCCTTTATAATCCCAACACCACTTGTAGTTGCAGGAAATCCCACACTACACCCCTTACTCAGTTTTACTTAATTAATTCATTGAAAGATGTGTGATCAAGAATATTTATTGATTGATTCCATGAAATGTCTGCACAGGAAAATAGAATTACACTTGGAAATTAAAACGCTCTTAAACTTTCTCTCTCCTAATGACTTGCTTAACAACTCAAAAAGCTCCCCCCTTTCAACAGATTCTCTTAGCCCTTTATATAGGGTAATACATAGTGGATGACAGCTAAGCTATCCTTTATTTTCGGGAATATCTCGCGAAGTGTCGTAAATGCACAGATATTCATTCTCGCGACACTTCTTAGCCCTCGCCAGGTTTCATGTCTTCCAATTGTTTTGTTTGTCGTTATTCATCGCGTCGTTTATTTTAGCTCCCTGCGACTCCCTCGCGACACCGTCGTTTATTAATCCCGCAAACCTTGTACGTTGCGATATTATGATCCTACATCTTGCCTCTTTTTCCTTGAATATTGCTTGAAGAGTGATTTTAAGGAAAAATTCATTGTTGTACTAATCCTTGGTTTTAATTGGTGAAGGAACGAGCGAAAGAATACTTTTCTTGAAAAGTACGTACTTGCCTCTATTCTTTTGGCGAAGTTCTGGAGCTTCTTTGTAATATATATATGAAGTGTCATTTCTTGCCTCATGAGTTACGGAAAATAATCAATCTCGCAAGCTCTTCTCGTTTGTTAGGAAATATGTTGTGCGATGTTTGAATCCTACTGAAATTCCTTTTGCCTGGTTTTCTTGGATTTAGCAGTGACCGTTTACACGTGTCTATATTTACCCCTTTTACCGGTGCATTTAATGTTATCCGGTCGTAATATTTTTTTTCTCGTCTATTTATAGGAGTGTCCCCTGTGAAGAATTTCCTTTTCTTTTTCGTCTTCCTTATCGTCTGCAAGTGTTCTTCTTCTTCATCGTTCTGCAAGTGTTTGCCTGCTATTTTCTCTCACCATCTTCTTTACCATTTTTGCTATTTCTTACCAGTTGTCGTTCTCATGGCATCTAGGTTTGTTAATCTTGCCATATCTGACTGATTTTGTGGTTGATTAATTTTGAGATTATCTTTCCTTGTTAAAATCACACTGGTATGATTAATTTTGTAGTTTTCTTTCTGCCATTGTTATTTAGCAAGAACCAGCCCAGAACTAAATTTACCGTGAAGGACCCTCTTCTTTCTTTGGGCTCGCCGTCGAAATCTACTTCGCAACAAGAATCCCTTGCGCAACCAAAGCCCTCTTCGCGAGTAAAATCTATGGCTTCAAAGAGAAAGTCTGCGAGTGACAAGGTATTTAAGAAACATTTGTTTTTTTATTAACAATATATTGTTGCCTCTGTTTCTTATTTAACTTGTTATTCGCAGGATGATGGAAGTATTGACAAAACTCCTAAAAGACTTCGCCAACCCAAGCCTGTTACTCCCAGTGTTTCCTTTCCCTCCTTTACACCTTCTTCTCCGGTTGCAAGATCATCGCAAGATGATTTCTTGGCCGATTCTCGCGAGAACATTATTAATGACATGACATTCCTATACTCCGAACTCTTCGCAGATCAAGCTCCTCATAATAATCCTACTATTCATGCCTGACATTTCTCCAGTCATCATCCTTCCCGAGACTTCCTTTCCTCGTGACGTTGCCTTGATGAAAGATGCCCCGTCTCCTCCTTCCACTGCTATTATTACTTCTTCATCCGAGCAAATCCCTCTTACCAAAGAAAACTTGGAAGGGATAGAAGTGGCTCTCAAAGTCCTTTCGGATCTTGTGAATGATGCCAAGAAAACTTCCGTCGACCTGTCCAAGTCCGATGTTTGCGAGATTCTAAGTAAACATCTTGGTCCGATAGGATTTCGCAAGCATCTTTGGTTCAAGAAATCACTAGATTGAGGAATGATCTCCAAGCTATGACTGAGAAATGTAACAGCTTTCCACCTTGAAAATCAAAAATTTCACAACATCTCGCTAGACCGTGATAATCTTCGCGGGAAGAATGAGGAGTTAAAAGGTATACTCTCGCCACCCCATCTTTTTTTTTTTTTTTTTTTTTTTTTTTTTTTTTATCTCAAACCCTTGTCCGCTTCTTCAAGCCCAAAACCGAGAAACGAATAATGGAGATATATCAATTGGAATCCATTGGTGAAGAAGTTCGTGTTGAGAGAGACGCTTGGATGGAGCAATATAACTACTTAAATAATCTTCATACATATCTCGCCGACCAAATAAATAATTTGTCTAAAGAAAACATCGCGTTAGCTCAGATTCAAGACTCATTAAGTAATGATATATCTCGCCTCTCTTATTCTTTGAATAAAGCTAATTTGGAAATGGAAACTTTATCAGATGAGAACGGAACTCTTTCTCAAGAAAAGCGTTCTCTATTAAACAAAGTGGCGACCTGTTCGCAACAATATAATGCTTGTCAAAAATTATGTGAAGAACAAGAACGAGCTATTCACACGCTGAGGAGTCACTTGAAGAAGTTCAATGAGAGAGATAAACTTATTCAAGGTAGAATATCCTTGAGTGTAAAAGCGAACCAATTCAAGGATCAATGTTCTCGGCTAGAAAAATCCAATTCTTCGCTTGTTACTTGAGAATGCCATACTTATTTCCAATGAAAAAACCTTGCGATCTCGTCTCGAAGGGCTTAGTTGGTGACACATTCGATGACGCCATGGACCGATTGGGAAATATTTGTTCGTCTTTTATTCAGCATCTTGTTTCATATTATTTGACTACCTTAATTCATTTATGAATCCCATAATCTTTAAGATTCTCTTTTAATCTTTACTTATTCAATTGTTATGCGTATTCTCGAGAAAAGCTTCGCTCTGTTATTTCTACTCTCAAGTCGGACAACTCTAAACTTCGCAAAGAAAATGGGTCACTTGCTACTTCCCTTGCTCTTTCTCGCGATCATGCCGAAAGGAGATTTGACTATATGTCTGATTGTAAGGACATAGATAGTAAAAATCAGCAGAAAGCGCTCCTTCGTCAACTTCATCTCAAGGCCGAGGTTATTGTGAATGACATTTTATTGTCTAAATCTCTTGAACTGTTTCGTGTCAAACCTTTGGAAGTAAGTGATGATGAAGTCCCCAACTCTCCCGACGATGATTATGATTATGAAAGTGGCGAAGATGTCGCCGATGCCGAAGTTGTCAATAAAGATCTTGCTGAAAAAGTTTCTGACGAAATTCCACTCTCTGGCGAAGCTGAAGCTGAGAAAACTATTGGCGAAAATGATAACATTGATGTAGAGAATTAACTGTTTTATAACTTTTTTGCAACTTTCTTTTTGTTTTGAAAGATTAAACCCCTTGTTGAATAATCCTCTTATTTTCTTCTTCTTAACTATGACTATAATCTCGCAAGCTTATTCGCTTACATTTTTATGAAATGATTTTTACTCGGTCATCATCATTTTTGAATTGTATTCTTCATCGATGTCGAATTTTATATTGCGGCGAGGTCGCAGTATCTCCATGAATGAAGAAACCTACTTTTCTCGCCTTATCATTTCGATAGTCTTTATTTTATCTCTTCTTGTTGCGACAAGGTCATGAGTCACCTTTACATTTTCATGCAATGGCCCATTGACCTTGCCTTATCATTTTTTTGTGTGGTCTTCCAAGTTAGACCTCCCTAATTAGAGGTCTTCCCCGCCACCTTTCATTGCGACAAAATCACGCAGGACGTCTTTACACTTGCATGTGAAGACCCATTGATCTTGCCTTATCATTTTCCAAGTATTTTTGCCTCTGCAGGATGTTTTAGTTGCGACAATATGACAGGTCTAGATATCCTTGCGAACATAAAGCCCCATGACATTGCCGTCTTACGACGAAATCGCAGGACGTCCAGTACACTTTCGTGTAAAGACCCATTGATCTCGCCTTACCCTCGCGTTAGTATTATTGCCTCTGCGCAGATCATTGCACAAATATGACAAGCTTAAATTCTCTTGCGAAAACACAGCCTTATGACATTTGCGTCTGTTTTGACACTCCCCCTAATGGAGAGCGTCGCCCTTATCATCTCCCCGGTTGCCCCTTCAAGGAGGCGAAACATCGTCCATACAAGACTAGCTCCTCCCATCCGGTCTTAACAACAACCAGTTGTTTTCGCAGCCTCTTATCCCTTATACCTATAGGGTTTATGGTTACGAGACTGCACCCTAAGTGGAGTTTTCTTCGGGCGAGTGCAACATATGCCAAGACTTGCCAATAATGGCGGGGTAGGTTCATCCATCCCGGGCACTGCGCTCAACCGTGTACCTCGGCGCCTTGAGCATACACGACTCCTTGGAAGAGACCCTCGGTCGCCCAACCAGGGTATAACCTTATATATATAGTTGGGAATCCAAGGTACCTCTTCCGGATAGGCTTTCATGGGCCCCAAATTTTCATGACTCAGGCTTCAGGAGCGGTGTAACCTTTCCCCTGAGCCATGTCGAGAGATACCCCCTTATATGACGCACTTTAGGTCTTACATTTGCCTCTTACGAAATGTTATTCGCGAACTAGGGTGTACGCCATAAAGGTTCGTCCCATTCTTTTGTTCGTTCATTTTTGTTAAGCCATTCATGACTCTTTGTTATTCTTATCGCGAGATCTTCGCGGATTTTCTCTGCATTTTATTGAATTTTCGCAAATATTTTGCGTAGAAGTACTTCTTCTTGATTCATTTTTCCTCTCCCATTTTCATGGGTAATATTTCTTTAGATATAATCTATTCCATGGTCTATCCAATTTTTGTCCCACATCTTTTCCTTCGGGATCCATCAATCTATATGCCCCTGTACCAACTACTTCTTTGATGATATAAGGTCCATCCCATTTTCTCGCCAACTTGCCTCCACTTTCACGTTGATATCTCGGGGTTTCTCGCAGCACCAAGTCTCGGGTTGGAACTCACGTATTTTGACACGCTTGTTATATTCTCTAGCCAGTCTTGATAATTCTCCATGTGTCGCAATGCCTTTTCTCGTTTTTCTTCCAATTTATCTAACTTGATTAGAATGTTACTGCACTAAGATTTTTCTCCCAAACCTCTTTTTTGGTTGTCGGGATTATGACCTCTGTTGGGAGTATTGCTTCAACTCCATAAGTTAAGCAAAAAGGAGACATTCCTGTGGCTTCTCTTCTAGTTGTATTATAAGCCCATACTGCATTGTGTACTTGTTCGCACCATCCCTTATTGTGTCCTTCCAACTTTTTCTTAAGTATATCGGCAATCGTTTTATTTGTTGCCTCTGCTTGGCCATTAGCTTGCGGATATAATGGAGTTGATTTCCCACATCTTATCTGAAATGCATTAAGCAGCAACTCTATATTTTGCCCTTCAAACTGTTTCCCATTATCAGATACCAATTGTGCGGGAATCCCGAATCTGCATATAATATTTTCAAATATGAAGGTAAAGACATCCTTATCGCGAATGTGCTTTGGACCGCTTCACCTCCGCCCATTTTGTGAAATAGTCCGTTGCGACAATTAAGTACCTTCTTTGTCTGTTCTGGTAAAAATGGTCCCACAATATCTAAACCCCACTTTCCAAAAGGCCACACACTTGTGGAAGAATTTAACAGATGCCCGGCGCGTGTATCTTCTTCCCATGTCTTTGTGATCCTCGCAGCGTCTTGATATTGCTCTTGCGTCCTCATGCATATATGGCCAATAATATCCTTGCGTCTTTGCTTTGTACGCCAAAGATCTCCGCCGCTATGATTTCCAAAGCATCCCCACTATGCAACATCTTCAATATGGTTTCTCCTTCTTTCCTTGTTAGACATCGAAGCGAAGGCCCATCAAAAGATCGCCGATAAAGCACGCCATCTCGTAATTCATAATTTGTTGCCCGGCTCTTTAACTTGTGTGCCTCAATCTATTTTTTGGTACCTCTCCTTTCATTAAGTACGCGTGAAGTTCTACTCTCCGGTCTTCCTCGCGACATTGCATTTCATCTACTACCATCATTATATCTCGCTTCTTGTTCTTCCTCTTTATTAATTGATGGCGCCAAAGAGGTGTACGTATTTTGATATTCCTCGCATGATCGGGTCTGTCATCATACTTGATATAAAGGCAAAAGCGTCTGCGAGTCTATTATCTCTCCTTGATATGTGCCTCCATTTTATTTTCGGTATTCGTGCCGACAATTCTTCGACATGCTTCTTATACTTTTTCAAAGATGGATTATTTGTAGTGTATTTCTCTATTACCTGGTGAATTGCTAGTTGTGAATCCTTGGTAATCCTTATATTCTCCAATTTCATTTTATTGCAAGTCGCAGAGCATGTATTATAGCTTCATACTGTTTCATTATTCGTGGATTCAAACTCCAATCTAAAAGAGAAAGCTAACTTATTGCCTTGGTGAAATCATAACAATTCCCACTCCATTTCCTTCTCCATTTGATGATCCATCTACTAATATTTCCCATCTGTAAGCTCGGTTAGCAGGTCTTTTGGGTCTCCATACTCTTCTTCTACATCCATCATCTCATCTATCGCTTCATCTTCTTCCAAGGGAAATTCTGCTAAAAAGTCTGCGACAACTTTGTGACTTAGTTGAGGATAATATCTCATACTTGAGCTTACAATGGCTTATTTGAGCATTCCATCTTTCAACTCTTCCGATCTTTTTGAGTGTTTCATCACCGACTCAATTGGTATTTTCGTGACTACCTTGATAGTATGCGCTTGAAAATATATGCGAAGCTTGAATGTTGCATAAACTAATGCGGGATTAATTTTTCGATCTTGAGTAATTTCTTTCTGCGGCATTAAAAGTTTTCTTGATATAGTAGATTGGTTTTTCTACACTGCTGTCCGTTCATAGCAGAAAGCGCACTTAAGGCATGTGAAGTTGTCGCGAGGTATATTAATAATTCCTCTCCTGGTTCTGCCTTCTGCATAATGGATATATCCATTAAATGCTCTTTGATCCCTTGTAAAGCCTTTTCACATTCGTCCGTCCATTTAAATTTCGATCCTTTTTTCAAAACGCTGAAAAAATGTTTACACTTATCAGATGACCGCGAGATGAACCTTCCTAGTGATGCTAATAACCCATTCAGCTTTTGAACATCCTTTATCGTCGAGTGTCGGCATATCGCGAATCGCTTTTACTTTCTCCGGGTCAACGTGTATTCCTTCCTTTGATATTATGTAACCCAAGAACTTCCCTGACGCAACTCCGAAGGTACATTTTTCTGGATTTACTTTGATGTTGAAACGCCTCATTTGCTCAAATTTTTTTCGAGTCTCGCACGTGATCTTCTGCCTTCTTACTTTTTACCAGCATGTCATCTACGTATACCTCTAGTGTTTTATGTATCCATTCTGCGAATACCTCTTCTACCATCCTTTGATACGTTGCTCCAGCATTTCGCAAACCAAACGGCATTTTAGTATAGCAGTATAATCCTCTTGGAGCGAAGAAGGCAGTATGCTCTTGATCTTCCTCGGCGAGAGGAATCTGGTTGTAACCTTTGTACCCGTCCAGAGATGATACTCTTTCATTCCCGGCCGCTGATTCGACTAGTTGTGGAATATCGGCAATGGAAAACCTGTCTTTAGGGCAAGCTTTGTTTAAATCAGTGAAATCAATGCAAATCCTTATTCCCTTATTTTTCTTTGGAACTATAACCATATTCGCTATCCATTCAGGATATTTTGCTTGTCTAATAATTCCTGCATCCAACATCTTCTGCAGTTCTTCTTCTATCTGAGGGTGATATGCCGTTGCTATCTTTCTAATTCTTTGTTTGAATGGCCTCACATTTTTATCAATTTCCAACCTGTGACAGGCTACCGATGGATCTATACCAGGCATTTCATCCATATCCCACGCGAAGATATCTTTATAATCTCGCAACAGATCGACAGTTCTTTTTTCTTCATCCGCTCCCATGTTAGTTCCAATCTTTAGCATCTTGGGTTTTTCCTTAGTTCCAATATTCACTTCTTTGGTTTGTTCTGCCGCGACGTAACTGGCCTTCGGCTCTCCCATAGGGGTTGGTCCTTTTGGTTCTTTCGCAAGATCATTTTCTTCTCCCGAGGTCTCGCTAGGTATGCCTTTTCCTTCCTTTGCTCTTATCATATAGATTCTAAACTCTTCTTCTTTCTTAGCCACCCTCGCCATCTTTTTGCGATACTTTGATATATTCTTTCGCTTGTTTACTTGTTCCTCGCAACACTTTACTTCATTTTGATAATATATTCTTCCTTTAGTAGCATCCCCTTTGATCTTGCCGATTCCAGTTGGTGTAGGAAACTTGATACATTGATGAAGCGTCGACGCCACAGCTTTTATTGCATGTACCCATGGTCTTCCTAGTAATATGTTGTACGGTGATTCCATATCCACTACACTTAACGTCACCTGTGTTTCAGTTCCTCCTAACGGAATACATATTTTTATCTCCCCTTTAACTTTTGTTATGGATTTACCAAAACCTTGAATATTGTATGCCGCGAAAGTCATATCTTCGTCTTTATATCCCATCTTTTTGTAAGCGTGATAGAACATGATGTTCACCAGACTCCCTGTATCGATTAAAACTCCATTCACCACCCATGTTTTCACCGTGTTCTCCGATTCCTCTCCTTCCTTATACGCGTTTATTGCGATCACCGGTGGAGATGTGTGATCCAAATTTTCTTCGGATATTTCCCCGCTTAGTGAATGTTATCTCTTGTTTTTCCCAATCCTTCAAAGGTGATGCCATTTCTCTATCCGTAATCTTCCTTCCTTCGAAATCCCGTTTGTGTATTCTTCCTACGATATTTTCATGAAATTCGCTAATCATTGCTCTTGTGTCTGTCTTTGCATGCCATATCTTTTTCATCCGATTTAAGATTTTCCTTTCTCATTTTCCTGATTCAAACAACTTTAATTGCAATCTTCTCTCTTTTACAAATGATCGTCCCTGTTTCTAGCGCATATGTAGTTGTAGGAAATCCCACACTACACCCCTTACTCAGTTTTACTTAATTAATTCATTGAAAGATGTGTGATCAAGAATATTTATTGATTGATTCCATGAAATGTTTACACAAGGAAAATAGAATTACACTTGGAAATTAAAACGCTCTTAAACTTTCTCTCTCCTAATGACTTGCTTAACAACTCAAAAAGCTCCCCCTTTCAATGATTCTCTTAGCCCTTTATATAGGGTAATACATAGTGGATGACATGACTAAGCTATCCTTTATTTTCGGGAATATCTCGCGAAGTGTCGTAAATGCACAGATATTCATTCTCGCGACACTTCTTAGCCCTCGCCAGGTTTCATGTCTTCCAATTGTTTTGTTTGTCGTTATTCATCGCGTCGTTTATTTTAACTCCCTGCGACTCCCTCGCGACACCGTCGTTTATTAATCCCGCAAACCTTGTACGTTGCGATATTATGATCCTACACCACTAGGATGGGGAAACTTTATACACTGATGGTAAGTGGACGCTACACCCAGGATTTCATGCAACCATGGCCTTCCGATCAATGCATTATAAGGGGACTCCACATCAACCACACAAAACAAAATATCAGTAGATAGTCCTTGCAAGGGTATTCTCATATGAACTTCTCCTTTAGGCATGTACGCTGTGCCATTGAAACCATAAATTTTGTATGTTGAAAGTATCAATTCTTCATCCTTTCCCCCCATAGTCTTGTAAGTATGGTAGAAAAGGATGTTTACCGAGCTTCCAGTATCAATTAATATTCTATTAATCGCCCAACAATCTTCTGCTTCATCATCTTCGCCATCAACAGGTTTTGGATTAATTTCCAGTTTTACGACTAGTGGACTATCATGTATTTCTCTACCTTTGGGTATTTCTTCCGCAGAGAAAGAAATAATCTGCAATTGCCACTCTTTTAATTGCGATGTTCTCGCAATGTTCATTACTTCTTTGTCATCAACATCCCTCGCAAAAACCCTACTGAGTACGTTATCATGAAAATCTTCAATTGTGCGGTATGAATGAACAATGGAGTTACAAAACAAATTTTTAGCTTTTGTTCCAACTTCTATTACAAATGTTTCCTTCCCCTTAGCTGAGTTTGTTCTGTGCATTCCTGGTGGTGGTGGCAACGACTGAGCTTTCTCTTCATCTTTTAGAAAATGATTCAGCTTTCCTTGATCAATCATCCTTAGGATGATTCTCTTTATGTTTCTACATTCATTTGTCAGATGTCCATGAAAACGGTGGTAAGAGCAGAATTCGTGACTTCTATCCCCTGGTGGCGGTTCACTCCCCACGTTCCATGGTGCGGGTATGTTTTTCATCACAAGTATAGCTTCCCATATTTTTTCCACACTAGTATTTAATGGTGGCATTTTGATTTCTTCCCATACTACCCTCGTGACGTCGCTTGCCCTCCATGATAAGTGTCTCTGACTTCCATAAGTTTCTTGCGGGCGATCAAGTCTTTGGATTTTGTTGTTCCCACCACGGTTGTAGTAATTCCTTTCTCTTTCAAATTCTTCCTGATCTCGGCTTCCCATGGCTACTAACTTTGGATGTCCATCATCTACCGCTCTTTATTGCTCTCCTTGCGAAGTACTCGCCACTGTATGTATTAATTTGGGTAATAAACTTGCATTCACCATACTTGAACTTGTATTCGCAACCGGATACGATTCCATTTCATTCTGTCTTTCTTCGAAAGCAATATATTCCTCTTGCAGTTCTCTCAACTCAGTCATTGTGATTGTATTCTTGACTCTAAAAATCTGAACATATAATAAGTTTGTTGCGAACATAGCATTTATGAATGACAGGATGAGGTATCTTTCATCCACGGAAATCCAGCCATTTCGCTGCACATTGTCTTCCATCTTACAAATAAATGTCTCAAGCTTTCGCCAACTCTTTGTTTTAGCCCAAAACATCTTCGATACCAGTGTCGCGAAGAATTGTTACTTATATACGCCCTAAGAATATAGCTTGTAAATGGTTGAACGACGTGATTGTGTTCCTTGGCAAGCCTTCAAACCATTTTGGTGCTTCTCGGTCAAACTTGATGCGAAGTATTTGCACAATATGGCATCATGATTTTCCCATTGGAGCATACATCTTACATAAGCCTTGATGTGTTGTATTGCGCAAGTTGTTCCATCAAAAATGCTGGTTAACGCGGGTAGATTGCATTTTGGGGGTATTCCTCCTAGCTGCACTTCTAATGTAAAAGGATTCTTCGCAGCTTTTGCGATGGCTTCATCTAACTGTCTTCTTCCTCCTTCCTTTCTATTGTTTAACATCCCTCTCATTTCTGCCAATTCTCTCAAGATTTGTTCATTTGCCTCAGAATTCGAATTTATCGGTCTTTTTAATTCTGCTTCTCTCCTCCTGCGTTCATGTCTACTTATATTTTCTGGTTCATCATTCTCTTCTCTTCTTTCTCTGCGACTTTCTTCTTCACCTCTTTCACGAATTCTCACACCATTATACCTGTCATTTTCTCTTCTTGGTTGTTTATCAGTCCTCCTTTGTACTCTTTCATATTCCTCATTAATGCTTCCATTGCTGCGATTTTGTTCGCGCCTTCTTTCTCTATTGTCGTTGTTGTTCTGCCGTATTGCTTCCTCTACCTCTCGTTCTTCCATTTCTGCTCTTAATCTTTCCCTTTCGCAAGCTAGACGTGCTTGTTCGATATAATGTCTTTCAATGTCATCTTCAATTTCCTTTTGTTTCCTTCGTGTTTCTCTCCCATGCAGTATTCTTCTTCCTTCTTCTTCATTAACTAGATGATTCTTCCCTTTACGATGCATGTCTTCTTTATTTCCGTTGTTTTGACCATTCTGTAGATCTTCAGGATGTGGAATATGATGATCTCCTACCACTTCTCTTCCTTCGCGAGCTCCTTCGCCGAGATTCAGCTCTCTTTCCAAATCTTCATCATTAACATTTTCTACAGGTAACGTTCTTCCCACATCTTCTCTAACTGATCCTGATCTTGACCTGGTATGACTTCTTGACCTTCTATTTTGCAACCTCCTGTTTTCCATTCTTAATTCATGGTTCTGCCTTGTTAAGTTTGCTCGTTCTTCCGCTTCTAACCGCCTTTCTTCGTGTATTGTTTGTCTTAAAGCTTCTAACGCTGCGATTTCTTCATTTCCACGAATCGCTTCTCCCATCTCTTCCCGATTTCTCTCCTCTTTTCCATTATTTATCAATTGTTGCACTTCTTCTCTTTCCTCCATAGAATCTGATCTCCATGTATGCACACTCACCCTATCATAATCTATTACTCTATTTGTTGCTGGTTGAATTGGTGGTTGAATTTGGTTTTCTTCTCTATCCCTTATGTTTACTCTTGAAGGTTCACCTGTTTCATTTCTCCTTTTTCCAGCTAATCTCCTGCTTCTTCTAACAATTGTTGGTTGTTCTGATGTATTCCTTCTTCTAGCCATTCTTAATTTCTGCAACTTAATTTCTGATGTATTCCTATTTTGTGCTTGATCTTCACAAAATTCTTTTCGTGAATTCCATTCCCTGTTTCTAACGCATATGTAGTTGCAGGAAATCCTACACTACACCCCTCACTAGATTTTACTTAACTAATCCATTTGAATATGAATTGCTAAAGATTTTATTGATTATTCTCTTGAAATGTTTACAAAGAAAGATAGATCAGAGCTAAAGAAATTACAATCACTCTAAATTTTCTCTCTCCTAATGACTTGCTTAACAATTCAAAAGAACTCTCTTTACAACAGACTTACTCGACCCTTTATATAGGGTATTACATAGTGGATGACAACTAAGCCGTCCTTTATTTTCGGGAATCCTTCGCGAAGTATCGCGAGTGTATAAGTGTTTTTCCTCGCGACACTCCTAAATCTCGCCAAGTCTTCACACTTTTCTCATGTCCTGGCTGTCGTCATCTGATACGTCATTGATTTTTCTACCTTGCGACGCCTTCGCAGTACTGTCATTTATTATTCTCGCGAAATATTGATGTCGCGATATTCTGATCCTACAAAGGTTTAAGACACAATATCGCCAGTATAAAACTGGGTTTAGGCAAATCCACTATTGTCCTGCACTTTTTCTTCTCCTCCTAGGCTTGCTCAGCAGTTGTTGCAGGTACCTGCTAGCTCAGCAAAACAATTTCAGTTCCCAAAATTTCACAGTTAAAGCAAGAGAGCACTAATGCTATGGCACAATTCAGAGCTATGCCTATGGTATAAATTGAGCCACAAGATAATAAGAACTGACACAATGTTCAGTGATGCTATGGAGCTGACACAAAAATTGCTAAGATGCAGAGTGAATGCAAGCTACAAATGAGCATGCTCAGGATGAATGTTTCAATGTATTGAGCTGATGATTGTGTTATACTATAGTGCTGAGTAAACAACAGGCATTGACAGGTGTAAACTAGCAGGCTTACTCTCTAAGCTATAGCATGTGCAAACTGAGAGAAAATAGGTTACCAGCTGCAAGAAACAATGAGATAGAAGAAGCACAAGAGAAAACTAGCAATAACAGATGCAGAGATGTACAGGTTTATGATACAAATGATTCCTAGCTTAACAAGAAGAGCTGAAATAAGACAGTTTAAGTAACAATTAGCACTACACAAAGTTTAGCTAGCACATAAAAAGAGTTTTAACAATTAACACATGGATGTCTCAATGCACAGATGAGATGTAAGCTAATGAGAAGCACTGAAAGAGTGCAGATATGCAATTTAAGATAAGCTAACAATATGCAAATAGAAGATGCAGAGAAAGAAAACTACAGCTAAGCTACACTAATACAGGGCTAAAAACAACAATTCAAAGAAAGTATATACAGGGTTGAAGTAAAAATTAGTGATGTAAGCACTATGGAACTACACAGCACACTACCAAATCCCCGGCAACGGTGCCAAAAACTTGGTAGGAGCTTAAAGATGTTTTCCTACGTGTATAACTGCAAGTGCACATCGCCTGTTGGAGGCGTGGCAAGCACAGGTCGATCCTCAGGGAAATGGGGTTGTTGTGGTGTTGATCCTAGTGATTTACTAACTGATTTCCAGGGAAGTGTGACACAAATGTTGTTGCTTTGGTTGTCGATACGACAAATTGGGATTGTGACAGTGAACTAAGGTATCAAACAAGCAAGGAATGTTGTAAACAAATGGTTGAGTGGCACTAGAGTGATTGAATCCACTCTCTAAACCTATGCTAAGGTAATATAAATTATCACTTTTTTCTTATGCCTTCCCTTGAAGGTCTTAAATGGACAATTGTATAACTAATTTCCCTTGCTTACTCCTAGTATCAATGGTCTTCTTACAATACAATTGATCACAAGCAAACTCAGTTCTTCTAGCTAACTATTTTCCTAAGCATGATAAACAATAAGAACAATCTGAGAATTTGATTACTTTCACATGGAATAAGAGAGTTTCATCTTCACCCTAGCAGGGTGAATTAGAACATCATGCAGAGAATAAAAACACTTGAAATTAAATTCTAAAACTAAACCCTAAAAACAGACTCTCTTTCTCTCACATCAAGAACAACAATTTATACCTAGAATTTCTTCTCTAACACTCAAAACTTACAATTAATGCGAACCCAAACCTCTTTCCTCCTCTGAATCGACCATGCATGGGTTGTTGGTGAAACCCTAGCTCCAACTATCTCTAATTTAGCTTTTATGGTTATGGGAGAAGCTAAGAAAGAGATAGCTAGACCTAGAGAGGTGGAGCGGCGGTGTGGTCTGAGGCGACAGGGTAAGGAGATGATGGAGGTGGAGAGGTGGTGGCTCTGCCATGCTATGGGTGAAGGAGGGAAGGTAAGGTTTTCTCTCTTTGGTGTCGGAGAAGAAAGAGAAAAGAAATGAGAAATGGTTTTGGTCGATGGGGTGTAGGTATAGGAGATTTCATTTGTGGAGCGGGGAGGCCGAAGATCGATGGGAAGGTTGGAGCGATCGTAGGATCTAGGGTAGTGGAAGATCTCACGGCTCAGGATATAAGCGGTTTTGGTGTTGAGCGAGACCAGCGAGAAATGAAGTGAGGAAGGCAGCGACCGTTGGATGTGGATGGGCGAAATCTTCACGGCTCAGAGGGGACGGGCTCGGATCCGGGTGATGGGTCGGGTCTTGGACTGCTCAATCCCATGTCTTGTGGATGGGTTATTCCTTATTGGGTTGCAACTGATGCGCGCGTGGGCTTTGGCTTTCTGCTCCATAGACGCTCGTCTCCAATTCTATGCTCTTTGGCTCCTCAATTTCTCCGAGCTTTATTCACTGCCTAAAAACACGAAATTAATTAATACAAATATTTATTCTTGAAAACAAGGAAAATACAGAATATGGGATAATATCTGATTCCTGAGCACAAAAGATGAGTTAAATGCCAATAAATAGATGTAGAAATATGCAATATTTGGCACTCATCAAATAAGCCCCTCCTGGATAGACCCTTCAATGTACCTTGCCCTGTATCAGTTTGTACTCATTAGAAAAAAGATTTTTATAAAAAATAATAAACATCACATAATCAAGGCCAAATTCAAGCTAAGAACTCCTGCATCGCACTTTCAATTGTTAACTCTACTTCATTCTTACATGCTCAGAACTCTGAATAACCGAATATCAACATATGCAGAGATTTTTTCTCTCCTAATGACATAAGAAACAAACCCAAATTTTTGAATAACCGAATATCAACAAACTAATTCTCAAACCCCTAACTGAATAGCATAACAAACCTAATTAAAAACTTTGAATGAAATTAAGAACCCTAATTTTTGGACAACAGATCGAACAAAACAATGAAATAATCACAAATATTAAAGCATCAACTAATAAAAACACTAAACTTGAACCAAAGTTTATAGATCTGTAAGAAATTACTTACATTTTTTCTCAAAAATTGGAGTTAGGGTTCAGAGAAATTAAGTCTGTGAATAACGAAGAAATTAGGTTAGAGACGAAGTTAGGGTTTTTGTAGAGAGGATTTGAGAAAGATTAGGTTTTTTAGTTAGAGGATTTGACAAAGACGAGAGGTTTTTTTTTTTCTTCGTTACAGGTTTTGAGAGAGACGAGAGGATTTGGATTTGATAAAGTTAAAGGAGTTAGCGATAAGAGAAAAAGAAGAAAGAGAAGAGGATAAGGATGAGGGATAACGAAGTGAAAAGTAAATGAAAGGTTTAACGGCTGAGATTTGTCCATCAAAAAACATGGACAATTGACATTTTGTTGATGTTCTCATACGGATTGAGGGGAGCGTGTGATAAGCATGTGTGTTCTTTCGACAATTACGTGTTTTTTGAGAAAATCACAAACAGTCGAACCGAAAAAAAACGACTTTCGTTGTATAAGATGACATATCCGGGGTTAACGACAACCGAGTATCGATTTTGTTCGGTTAAAAAGAGACGAAATATATCAAATTTGAATATCACGGGTTCAAAGATTATTAGAGTTAGACTTGAGTTTCTCGTTCGGATGAACTGAAGACGAAATATATCATAATCGAACATCACAGGTTCAAAGACTACTAGAGTTAGACCTTAGTTTCTTGTTCGGATGAACTGGATATGAAATATATCATAATCGAACATCAAAGGTTCAAAGACTACTATAGTTAGACCTGAGTTTCTTGTTCGGATGAACTAGATACGAAATATATCAGAATCGAACATCACATGTTCAAAGACTACTAAAGTTGGACCTGAGTTTCTTGTTCGGATGAACTGGATACAAAATATATCAGAATCGAACATCACAGGTTCAAAGATTACTAGATTTAGACCTAAGTTTCTCATTTGGATGAACTGGAGAAGAAATATATCAGTTTTGAACATCCTAGGTTCAAAGATTACTAGAGTTAGACCGGAGTTTCTCATTTGGATGAACTGGAGAAGAAATATATCAGTTTCGAACATCGCAGGTTCAAAAATTACTAGAGTTAGACCCGAGTTTCTCATTTAGATGAACTGGAGAAGAAATATATCAGTTTTAAACATCTCAGCTTCAAAGATTACTAGAGTTAGACCCGAGTTTCTCATTTGGATGAACCAGAGAAGAAATATATCAGTTTCGAACATCGCAGGTTCAAAGATTACTAGAGTTAGATCTTAGTTTCTCATTTAGATGAACTGGAGAAGAAATATATCAGTTTTAAACATCCCAGGTTCAAAGATTACAATAGTTAGACCCGAGTTTCTCATTTGGATGAACCGGAGAAGAAATTTATCAGATTCGAACATCCCAGGTCCAAAGATTACAATAGTTGGACATGAGTTTCTCATTCGGAGGAACTGAAGATGAAATTTATCATATTCGAACATCCCAGGTCCAAAGATTACAATAGTTGGACCATAATTTCTCATTCGGAGGAAATAAAGATGAAATTTATCAGATTCGAACATCCCAGGTCCAAAGATTACTATATTTGGACCTGAGTTTCTCATTCGGAGGAACTGAAGATGAAATTTATCAGATTCTAACATCCCAGGTCCAAAGATTAATATATTTGGACCTGAGTTTCTCGTTCGGAGGAACTGAAGATGAAATTTATCAGATTCAAACATCCCAGGTCCAAAGATTACAATAGTTGGACCTAAGTTCCTCATTCGGAGGAAATGAAGATGAAATTTATCGATTCGAACATCCCAAGTCCAAAGATTACAATAGTTGGACCTGAGTTCCTCATTCGGAGGAACTGAAGATGAAATTTATCAGATTCGAACATCCCAAGTCCAAAGATTACAATAGTTGGACCTGAGTTTCTCATTCGGAGGAACTGAAGATGAAATTTATCAGATTCGAACATCCCAAGTCCAAAGATTACAATAGTTGGACCTGAGTTTCTCATTCGGAGGAACTGAAGATGAAATTTATCTGATTCGAACATCCCAGGTCCAAAGATTACAATATTTGGACCTGAGTTTCTCATTCGGAGGAACTGAAGATGAAATTTATTAGATTCGAACATCCCAGGTCCAAAGATTACTATAGTTGGACTTGAGTTTCTCATTCGGAGGAACTGAAGATGAAATTTATCAGATTCGAACATCCCAAGTCCAAAGATTACAATAGTTGGACCTGAGTTTCTCATTCGGAGGAACTGAAGATGAAATTTATCAGATTCGAACATCCCAGGTCCAAAGATTACTAGAGTTAGACCTGATTTTCCCGTTCGGCTGAACTTAAGATGAAATATTTCAGATTCGAACATCACTGGTTCAAAGATTACTAGAGTTAGACATAAGTTTCCAGTTCCGGTGAACAAAAGATGATATAAATCAGATTCGAAAATCCCGGGTTCAATGTTTACCAAAGTTGAACCTGAGTTAGACCTGAGTTTCTCATTCGGGTGATCTGAAGATTCCTCCGAGATATTCTACGAAATGTTAAAAAAACCCTATTTCTCGCATATTGTATGCGTTCAGATCCGAGATCGAAACACGGTCGCGAGTTGACTACTCTAAGTTAGAAACTTGGTAAGAACGATTTAATCCATCCATTTCTGTACGAAACCTTAAACAAACCCTATTTTTGCATATTGCATGAAAACCAGGCTCCGAGATCGAAACCTGGTTGCGAGTTGACTACTCTAAGTCAGAAATTCGGTAAGAACGACGAATCCATCCATTTACAGGTAAGATTCCTTCCGGATATTCCACGAAACCTTAAAAAACCCTATTTCTCGCATATTGTATGCGTACCAGATCCGAGATCGAAACTCGGCTGCGAGTTGACTACTCTAAGTCGAAACTTGGTAAGAATGACGAATCCATCCATTTCTGGGTAAGATTCCTTCAAGATATTCTACGAAACCTTAAAAAACCTTATTTACGTATATTGTATGCGTACCAGATCCGAGATCGAAACACGGCCGCGAGTTGACTACTCTAAGTCGAAATTCGGTAAGAACGATGAATCCATCCATTTACAGGTAAGATTCCTTCGAGATATTCTACGAAACCTTAAAAAAACCCTATTTCTGCATATTGTATGCGTACCAGGATCCGAAATATATCTGAATTGAACATCACATGTTCAAAGATTACTAAAGTTAGACCTGAGTTTCTCGTTCGGATGAGCTGGAGACGAAATATATCATAATTGAACATCACAGATTCATGGATTACTAAAGTTAGACCTAAGTTTCTCGTTCGGGTGAAATGGAGACGAAATATATCATAATTGAACATCACAGGTTCAAAGATTACTAAAGTTATACCTGAGTTTCTCGTTCGGGTGAACTGGAGACGAAATACATCATAATTGAACATCACAGGTTCATGGATTACTAAAGTTAGACCTTAGTTTCTCGTTCGGGTGAACTGGAGACGAAATATATCTGAATTGAACATCACAGGTTCAAATATTACTAGAGGTAGAGTTTGAGTTTCTCTTTCGGATGAACTGGAGCCGAAATATATCATAATTGAACATCACTGAGCTCAATGATTACTAAAGTTAGACTCGAGTTTCTCGTTCAGTGAACTGAGACGAAATATATCATAATTGAACATCACGAGGTTCATGGATTACTAAAGTTAGACTCCGAGTTTCTCGTTCGGGTGAACTGGAGACGAAATATATCTGAATTGAACATCACAGGTTCAAATATTACTAGAGGTAAAGCTGAGTTTCTCTTTCAGATGAACTGGAGACGAAATATATCAGAATCGAACATCATAGGTTCAAATATATCGGATAAACTGCGAAAATGACCATATTACCCTTATTGGAAAAGTGCAATAAATATTATGGAGACTGTAAAAATGGCCATACTACCCTTATCGGAAATAAGTAAATTATTCTTAGAGATTGTGAAAATGACCATATTACCCTTATTGGAAAAATGCAATAAATATTATGGAGACAGTGAAAATGACCATATTACCCTTATAAAAAATAAGTAAAGTAAATATTGCAGATTGTAAAAATGACCATATTACCCTTATTGGAAAAAAGTGCAATAAATATTATGGAGAATGTGAAAATGACGATACTACCCTTATCAAAAATAGGTAAAGTAATTCTTTTAGACTGTGAAAATGACCATATTACCCTTATTGGAAAAAAAATGAAATAAATATTATGTAGACTGTGAAAATGACCATACTACCCTTATCGGAAATAAGTAAAGTAATTCTTACAGACTGTGAAAATGACCCTATTACCCTTATTGGAAAAAAATGCAATAAATATTATGTAGACTGTGAAAATGACGATACTACCCTTATCGAAAATAAGTAAAGTAATTCTTACAGACTGTGAAAATGACCATATTACCCTTATTGAAAAAAAGTTCAATAAATATTATGGAGACTGTGAAAATGACCATACTACGCTTATCGGAAATAAGTAATGTAAATGTTACAGACTGTGAAAATGACCATATTACCCTTATTGAAAAAAAGTGCAATAAATATTATGGAGACTGTGAAAATGACCATACTACCACTTATCAGAAATAAGTAAAGGGTAAAATGGTCATTTTCATAGTTTGTAATATTCATAGTATGTAATATTTACCTTACTTATTTCTGATAAGGGTAGTTTGGTCATTTTCACAGTCTCTATTACATTTATTAACCTTATTTCCAGTAAGGGTAGAATGGTCATTTTCACAAACTATAATATTTACTTGACTTATTTTTGATAAGGGCATTTTGGTCATTTTATAGTCTCCATGATGTTTATTGCATTAATTTCTAGTAAGGGTAATATGGTCATTCTCACAGTCTGAAATATTAACTTTACTTATTTTTAATAAGGGTAGTCTGGTCATTTTCACATTCTAAATAATATTTATTGCACTAATTTCAAAAAGAAGGGTAATATTGTCATTTTTACAGTCTGTAATATTTACTTTACTTATTTCCAATAAGGGTAGTCTGGTCATTTTCCCTGTCTCCATAATATTTATTGCATATGTTTCCAAAAAGGGTAAAGTGGTCATTTTCATAGTCTGTAATATTTACCTTACTTATTTTTGATAAGGGTAGTTTGGTAATTTTCATAGTCTCCATGATATTTATTGCACTTATTTCGAAAGAAGGGTAATATGGTCATTTTCGAAATTGTAATATTTACTTTACTTATTTTTGATAAGGGTAGTTTGGTCATTGTCATTGTCTCCATGATATTTATTGTATTTATTTCAAAGTAAAGGTAATATGGTCATTTTCGATCACCTATAATATTTTACTTTACTTATTTCGATAAGGGTAGTCCGGTCATTTTCATAGTCTCCGAATATTTATTACACTTATTTCGAAGAAGGGTAAAATAGTCATTTCCATAGTATGTAATATTTACCTTACTTATTTCTGATAACGGTAGTTTGGTCATTTTCATAGTCTCCATGATATTTATTGCACTTATTTCTTGTAAGTGTAATATAGTTATTTTCATAATCTCCATGATATTTATTAAACTTATTTTTAGTAAGGGTAATATGGTCATTTTCACAAAGAAGGGTAATATGGTCGTTTTCAAAATGTGTAATATTTCCTTTACTTATTTAGATAAGGGTAGTTTGGTCATTTCCACTGTCTCCATTATTTCTAGTAATGGTAAGATGATCATTTTCACGGTTTGTAATATTTTCTTTACTTATTTCTTATAAGGGTTGTATGGTTATTTTCATAATTTGTAATATTTACTTTACTTATTTCCGATAAGGGTAATCTGGTCATTTTCACAGTTTCCACAATATTTATTGCACTAATTTCATTAAGGGTAATATGGTCATTTTCACAGTATGTAATATTTACTTCACTTATTTCTTATAAGGGTAATCTGGTCATTTTCACAGTCTGCCTAATATTTTGTTGCACTTTTTCCATTAAGGGTAATATGGTAATTTTAACGGTCTGTAATATTTACTTTATTTATTTTCGATAAGGGTAGTCTGGTCATTTTCACAATCTTCAGAATTTTTATTGCAGTTATTCCGATAAGGGTGTATGGTAATTTTCACCCTCTTCGGAAGAAGCAGATATGTCAAAGTCAAATTTCTATAAAGTCATGACTTGTTGGCTTGGTCTTGATCCTGTTTTCTAATATTAAGAAAATTAAAAAGAAAAAGATAAATATATTTTGATTTATAGAAATGAAATATAATTGTTAGTTTGTACAAATGTGGGAAAATTAATGACAAATAAAATTCAAAGTGTTATAATTTTGGGGTTGTTTTAGATTTTGTGAAATATTTGGGTGGAATCATCACTTTGAATTATAATTGTGATTGTCTGTGAAATTGTATTATTGTGACTAATAAAAGAATTTAATATTCCTAACGGTCCGCGTGTTATAACCCCAAAGGTGTCACTATCCATCCACAAAAAACCCATCAAAACAAAAGTAACACAAAAACCCCAACAAAAAAAAATGTAACTCGCGGTTGATGAAACCAAAATTTGGTTTCATCATAAAATTGATGAAACCCCAAAGAATTTGATGAAACCAAAATTTGGTTTCATCATAAAATTTGATGAAACCAAAATTTGGTTTCATCATAAAATTTGATGAAACCAATTTTGAAATTTGGGGTTTTTGTATCAATTTTTAAAAATTTGGGGTTTTTGTATCAAGTTTGTTTAAGATGGAGTTTTAATGGATCCCAACATTTGAGTGGGGTTTTTGTACCACAAGTTTGGTCACCTTGGGTTTTTATGACTAGTTTTGTATTATTCCTAATTATTATCACGAATACAAAATTTAATAACAGTTATAACTGTTGCAGGGCTTATCACAGGTGTATCTGTGACTGAAAAATAAACTGTGACAGGTTGCACTGTTACAAAATCCTGATTTTGGTGTAGTGAAACCTACCTGCAAGGTTACAAATCCACAATAAGGGATATACACCGTAGACTAAGGTGTTGCAACTACACTTAGTGGAAGTGTGGTTGAGGCCGTGGCTCCATAAAGGAAGTTGGAGAGACCACTTGGTTCGATCAATCCTCACCTGGAAAGGAAGTAGGTGAGGAAAGAACAACTTACTTATATCATCAGAAATCATCTGATTAGATTGTCTCTGAATATCATTTTAAACTCTGTCATTTTGATCTAAAAATTTTACTAATCAGTTATGACTCACATTAGTTTTCTTAGACGCCCAAAATGGTATGGATGGCTTAAGATTAGTCATTGTTGGAAAACAATTAATAAAAAGGATTTTTAAGGTTTTAATAAAATTATAAGTTATTGTTTTCTTTTGTGAATGAAAAAACGTATTAGTCCCACATTGTGGAGTTTCCACCTTTTAGTTGTTTTAAGAGACTATATAAGCTTTTTAGTCCCACATTGGGGAGTTCTTCTTCTTAAGTTGTTTTGTTCCATTATATAAACAAATTTACTACTTTTATAAAATCCATGGGAAAGGGGTTGCTCCTTATTGTAGAGGGACCCCTAAGGGAAAATATTTTATGGTCGTTTCTTAAGTGTTCGCGATTTTCCTTAACGGTTTTTTCGGAGTTGCCAAGCTCAAGTTGAGCATCTACTACATATGCTAGTAGTAGGTGTAGTAGGGTGTTTTATCCGGAGATATCCGTCTGTGAGGGCTATAGCATCACTCTTGAGTGTAGCCGGGCGCTAATGTCTTAAGGGCAGCGTGTTGAACACGTGACTCACTGTTTTTCCAAAGTTTTGCCTTGTTCTTTGTTGCGGAGATTTGGGGAGCTCGTCCGTTTCATCAAATCGATCACTTCCACTATAAAGGAGCTAAGTATCAATAACTTTTGCTTATTTGATTTTTCTTTGTTTTTGATTATTGCACCCAACAATCTTAAGACATTAGAATTTGTAATAATCAAATATGGTTGGTTGGTTTGTGAATCATGGATGTTAATTGTGGAGTGAAAAACAAAAACGAATTTTTCGTCAGCTGTACAGTTTCGAGTTTATCTCTTTACCTAGAAGAAATTTCGATGAACCCTTTTGACACAACGTAGTAGACATCCTGATAGTTACCCACGTAAAATTTCAGAATTTTTGGAGTAGTAAAAGTATTTTTTTGATATTTTACAAAACAGAGAAACGTTCTTGAAAAATTCTGACGGGCAGAAATTTGTTGTTAATTAAAGTAGTTTTTATGGGGTAAACCATGAGTTTTTTGAAATGGTGATTCAAACGAAGTTTGTAGATCTAGATGTTATCTTCAAAACTCATATTTTATTTTCCGATTCGGAACTAAGGTTTCTGAGATGTGGTGTATTAGGTGATTGGGAAATTATCGTGTCCGTGGTCAGAGTATAAACGAGGATTGTGACATGAAATTGAGAAGGAACATGGCTACAGGCGCATGTGGATGAACACAAGTCTTCCAAAGCGACAAAGGCGATAACATCAACACAAATCTAAGCGTAGTCTTCATAAGAAAGGTATGTTTCGTAAAAATCGAATCCGCATTACTTTAATTAAGGGTGATTGTTATGTTTGTAAAATCCTAGCCATATGGCAAGTAAATTGTAGGAAACATAAAAACCTTAATTAGTAGATAGTTAATGCTAATTTAGTTGAAACAAACTAGTACGAGTTCAGTGGCATGATGTCGGAAGTTATTTTAATAACCAATGTAAGAGACCAGTAGGTGGACTCTGGAGCCACCAAGCATGTTTGTTGAAACAGAGACCTGTTCACCTCCTATCAGAGGATAGGAGATGTCGAGAAACTCTATATGAGTAACTCACCTGCGACAGAAGTTGCATAAAAGGGAAAGGTCGAGCGAAGCTCATATCTCGTAATATTCTCACATGAATGAAGTTTTCATGTTAGGGCATATGCAAGAATCTTGTATCTTGTTCTGTTGTAGATGGTAAAAGACTTAAGATATTAATTGAATATGGAAAACTTGTCGTACCTAAGGGCATGTGATTTTTAAGGAAACGCTATAAGACTTAAGGTCAATATAAGCTTAACGAAAAAATCGATGAAGTAGTTGATTCTTGTGTTTTCTTTTGCGTGATTGAATGTTTTGCATGGTATACATGTAGCCGTAAACTTATATAAGTCAATGCATAAACTGAGAAGCATAGGCTGCATACCCAAATTTAGTTTGGATATTGAACACAAAATTTAAATATTCGTAGAATCAAAATATGCTATAAAACCTTTTAGCAAAATTGCTCGAGTAATTCTAAGCCCTTAGAATTAATTCAGATTATACCTAGTTGACATGAAATCAACCCAAACTAAGGTGGTAAAAGGTGTTTTTATAACTTTCATAGATGATTGTACGAGGTACTATCTTGTATACTTACTTAGGGGTAAGGATGATGCCTTAGAAGCCTTAAGAGTATAAAATTGAAATTGAAAGTAAAGTATATGTTACCACTAAAAGGGTTAGGTCTGAACATAATGGCAAGTATAAAATTCATATAGGAGAACTTAACTTGTTAATGGCATTATTGATGAGATCACACCTCCTTATTCACCGTAGTCTAATGGTATAGTTGATTGTAAGAATAGAACCATTAAGGAGATGATTTATGCCATGTTGATTAAAGGATTAACCGCCAACTTGTGGGGGGGAGGTCGTCCTCTGATTTTGTTATATCCTGAATAGAGTAACATTTAAAGGATTAGATAAAACTCCATATGTTTATGAAAGATAGACAACCTTCTTATGCATACGTCAAAGTGTGGGGGTGTTTAAATAAGATATCCTGAGTACCCTACTGCATATAGTTTTTGGTTGTGAGTTCTGTTTTTTCTGACTTTGGTGTGAATACTATTATGGAATCTAGGGATGCTAAAATCTTTGAACATGTTTATTCTTAATCATGTACCTCATTAGAGATGTGATGTTGATCCCCTAGATTTAATTTCAAATAGTCAGAACTTATCTTTAAGGAAGATGAATTAGAGTTGATCCTAGGAGAAGTAAAAGATTAGAACTGAGACTTCTTATGGACATGACTTCTTAATAAGCCTAGCTTAATCTGAGCTCCAGACTCGTAAAGAAGCCATAACATCTATTGAAACCCCATTCTGGTAAGAAGCTTCATTTAGTGAAATGGACAAATCCGTCGGAACTGACTTGGGTGCTTGCTAGTTTACCTCTAGGGAGTAAGACCATGGGATGTAAATGAGTCGAAACATTAGTTATATGGAACTGTGGAAAAATATTAGGCTAAGTTGGTAGCTAAAGGCTATAAACTAAAAGAATGTGTAAATTTCATTGATTCTTATTCACTTGTGACGAGAATTACTTCTGTTGAGATGCTAATTGATATTGCTGCCATAAACAACTTGGAGATACATCAGATGGATGTTAAGACAGCTTTCCTAAAACCGTGAATTAGATAAAGAATTTTACATAGACCAACATGAGGATTTTGTAGTGAAAGGTTATGAAGACAAAGTTTGTAAGCTTAACAAATCTTTGTATGGTTTTCAAATAAGCACGTAAACAGTGACATGGAAAATTTGATCATGAGATAACGTGTAGTGGATTTAAGTTAATGAATATGACAAGTATATTTATAAGTAACTTGTTAAGGATGCCTGTGTGATTGTATGCTTGTATGTTGATGATATGTTTATACTTGATACAAACATAGATGTGATTAATTCCACTAAAACCATGCACTGAATGAGAACGTTGACTTGAAAGACTAAGGCTTTTTGATGTAATCTTAGGGATGAGGATTAAAAGATAATCAAACATTTATAGTCTTAGTCATTCTCATTATGCTGAATTTGTGCTTAAGAGATACAATCACCGATTGTAAGCCCGCTTGTACTTCATGCGATTCTTCTTGTAGACTCAAGAAAAATAAGGAAAATGAAGTATCTTAACTTGAATACTCAAGAGTTATAGGATGTCCGATGAATTTAATGAACTGTAAGAGTCCGGACATTGCCTATATTGTGAGTAAGTTAAGTAGATATACTTGTAGTCCAGAGCAAGAGCATTGGGATGCACTTAGTAGAGTATTATGGTACCTAAAATACTCTATTACCTTTTATTTGATTTATGAAAGGTATCTTGCTGTCCTTGAGGGATTTTATGATGCAAACTGGATAGTTGACTCAAAGGAGTCTAAGTCTACGAGTGGATATGGTTTCACTCTAGCATGAGGGTTTGTTTTTGGAAGATTTCCAAACAGACATATATTGCTCAATTCATTATGGAATCTAAGAGTATTGCGTTAGATAAAGCACGAGAGGGGGCCGAGTGCCTAAGATGCTTTTTAGAAGACATTCCTCTCTTGCATAGGCCTGTGCCAGCTATATCTATACATTGTGTTAGCCAAGCTATAATAGCTAAAGCTAAAAATAACTAATCTCAATCGGCGTTATTTCCATTGATTGGATAAAGTCCAAGGAGAATATCGCGCAACCTTTGACGAAAGGTTTATCCAAAGAGATAGTTAGAAATGCATCGAGGGGAATGGGGCTTAATCTCAAAAATTAAACTTGCCATGAAGGATACTCAACCTTGCCGACTGGAGATCCCATGATCAAGGTTTCGAATGAGACAACTAATTTGTGGTGGGTAAAGGTAAACACTATCGAGAGAATTTCATTCTGTCCCTTCCCTATGGTGTAGACGTGATAGTGTGATGTGCATGTGAAGGATGACTTTTAAGAAGTCTTAATGAGTTCTATAGTTTTAATTTAAGATTGAAGTGGGGTGTAGCAGTAGCACTCTTTATGGAAACTCACCTATCTGAATGAGGAAGTGGGGCCGCTTCCTATGAGAATATGAGCTTTGATTCTCTAGAGCATTCTCGAGAAACAGGATATGTCCGGGCCAAATTGGACAAAACGGCACGAGCTTGGCAGCACCCTTGGAGATATCATCCGTGGTTGTTATCGCGAATTACATCAAACGCTAGAGTTCAAGACATAGTTCACCTGTCTCTAGCAAGTAATTAGGTAATATCTCACTAAGCAAAGGTTCAAGACCTCATGGACACCTCTGCCTAAAATGGTATTTCTGCGCTTTTTATGTGGTTTTCGTTTTGATGGTTTTGGTATTACTGGAACTTAGGATCTAAGGATCACTAAGGGTTCACTAGTTCATGCTTTTTCACTTTGGTGATAGGAACCTTTAGTCTCACTTGTGAGGAACTAAAGATGAAAGATCTCTATATATACTATATGATTGTTGCAATCCATAGTATGACCTGGGGTCAACGCACTATTGTGTGAGGGAGATGACGTTGGAATGGCTAGTATGACTTCAAGATATGCACGATTTGTCTGTCTTTTCATCGGTTCGGGTCGTGAGATTGGGTTGTTGATTTACCAAGATCTATCTGTGTTTTCGTGTTTTATTGAGTTTTCATTCATGTGGGGGATTGTTGGAAAACAATTAATAAAAAGGATTTTTAAGGTTTTAATAAAATTATAAGTTATTGTTTTCTTTTGTGAATGAAAAACGTATTAGTCCCACATTGTGGAGTTTCCATCTTTTAGTTGTTTTAAGAGACTATATAAGCTTTTTAGTCCCACATTGGGGAGTTCTTCTTCTTAAGTTGTTTTGTTCCATTATATAAACAAATTTACTACTTTTATAAAATCCATGGGAAAGGGGTTGCTCCTTATTGTAGAGGGACCCCTAAGGGAAAATATTTTATGGTCGTTTCTTAAGTGTTCGCGATTTTCCTTAACGGTTTTTTCGGAGTTGCCAAGCTCAAGTTGAGCATCTACTACATATGCTAGTAGTAGGTGTAGTAGGGTGTTTTATCCGGAGATATCCGTCCTGTGAGGGCTATAGCATCACTCTTGAGTGTAGCCGGGCGCTAATGTCTTAAGGGCAGCGTGTTGAACACGTGACTCACTGCTTTTCCAAAGTTTTGCCTTGTTGCTGTTGCGGAGATTTGGGGAGCTCGTCCGTTTCATCAAATCGATCACTTCCACTATAAAGGAGCTAAGTATCAATAACTTTTGCTTATTTGATTTTCTTTGTTTTTGATTATTGCACCCAACAGTCATG